>JXCR01147192.1:5734-111631 GCA_002079205.1 Phalaenopsis hybrid cultivar
TATAAATATATTAAAGAAATATATTTTTATAGCAAATTTTTAAGTTTAGATTAGAGTATATAATTTTCTATTTGGAGTTGATTAAAATTTGAGCTTTAAATCAAATATCAGCTGTATTCTTATTATTTTAAATTAGAAAAGTAATATAATCTTATCACGTTGACATAAAAGATTTCAATTAAATGGTGTAAATATATATTTAGATATCTAAATAGTGAAATGTGATATACATTAAATTATTTGAAAGGATGGTTCCGCCCTTGAAAAGAAGCTGATAAAAGACTTCATAGGAACAAAACCGGTCAAGCAAGGTAATGCCACCATCTATCAATACATCTACAAATAACAACCATCATTATGTCAAATGGTCAAGTAAGAAAATGCCCACAACCAATTAATATAGCAAAGTTTCAAAAGAAACTATAAATAATTGGTTCCAACGAACCAGTAAGGCAATTATTACACCCCGGGTCTGGAAGGCGGTGCACCTAGTCGATGTAATACATTATGACATGAATTGAAACTCTTTTATAAAATATCAATGAATGGGTTTGACAAACGAACTCAGTAAATAACAATTAATTATTAAATTATAAACGATAAGGAAAATGAGTTGTGCAGTTTGAACAACAAATATAGACGATTTCTTCATAAGACAACAAAAGGGGTAAACATTGAATATGATTACTTATCATAAAAAAACATGTAATCATTTCAAATAAAGTTTTATGTTATTCAGTTTTCATTTATATTTATATTTAGTCAGTCTTAACAGACACCCTAAAATTGGAAATGCCAATAGCAACCCAAAGATATCCTTTAGAGTCCTCACTTTGTGGGTTCATCGGTGTGGCTAACTAATATCCAAAAAAAGTTCCACCGACTTACATGTCATCTCACACAAGCATACCAGCTTTTTTACTTGTAAAATATGTAAGAAATATGTTATTTCATGTTGGGTTGTGATATGAAAGATGCAAAACCATACAAGTGCAAGAGAAGAAAATATCATAATTGTAGAATTAACAAAATTATACAGAAAATTTTGTAACAATAAATTAAGATACATAGTAATTTCAACATGAGCAATAATTGAAGTCTGTAACAAGTGCAAAGTAATAATTGAAGCAACAATGACATGATTGACAATTCTATAAAATAGCTATGAATCTACTTCAAATAATATTGATTAACACCCATAACTAACAAGGATATGTTTATCCTCTAATAAAAAGTGATACTTCTATGAACTCAATAATATGACTCGTGATTCTACACCATTTTGAAAAATAAAATATAATTGTATATGCAATCAAACTGATTTATTCAATAAATTACGTGAAACCTAATCAACTTTTGTTATTATCATTATTATTGTTGTTATTATTATTTTTATCATTACATTAAATATTTTAAGAGAATAAACTTATTAACCTACTTAAACTTAACTTATATAATTTAATGATATGTTGTTTTTGCTTTTTGATATGTATGCAATTATAATTTATGGATAAAATTATGAGAGATTGACATGAATAACACCTAAAAACTAATAAACCATAAAAATAACATCTTTAAATCCTACAAATTCATAAATCTCATTTTTCTTACCTATTGTTATGAGTCCAAGATTTGTTAAATCCTATTGGAAGATGGATTTTCGGGATTTAGAGAAGTTGACGTAGGAAGTAGGAGGAAGGGGGAGAAAGAAGAAGGTTACCTTCCTCGATGGTTGTGGTAGCCGTGTACAGAAGGAGTAAAGTACATTGTCTCTGCATGCCACGATCTCATTGTTGCCTTCTCTACTAGCCCGATACATGACAACGTTGCAAGGCTACCGTTACTAGTTGATGGTTTTGAGCGAATTGTGTGTGTGTGTGTGTGTGTGTGTGTGTGTGAGAGAGAGAGAGAGAGAGAGAGAGAGAGAGAGAGAGAGAGAGAGAGAGAGAATAGAGGGGAGCTCGACAAGGGATCAGAGGTTAATAGAGGAGGCGAGGGAGGGCGTGTGAAATGAGGCGTGGTAGTTCCATATCATTTGACCTCAATTTATAATGAGAGTCGGTCCAATTGAGCAATTCGAGAAGGCTGTATGTGAGAACGAGAATAATAAAAAGGAAATAAAAAATTTGTGGAAGGAGCAAAAGAAAAAGGAGAGAAAAATATTTCTGGTTCTTACATATGACCCTCCTTATAAGAATTTGGTTCCCAAACCTATACCTTAGTTATGGAACAGCTCCAAGTACTTCACGATCTTCTCCTCTTCAATCTCCCAAGCTATATTTTATTTTGACTAGTTCTTCTAAAGCACTTTGACATATGGAATAGATTGATAACAAAGCTGTAGAACTACATGTTCTAAGTTGTGATTAGGTACTTCTTCATAACTCAGGTTTTCTCATACCATATAATATGAAATTTGTCATGCACATAATGCCAAAGTAGAGAATAGGGAAAGACATTGTGTGCTCTTATAAATCTTAGAGTAAGAGCCAAATGTTATGAAACTCTGTCGACTTTCTTGATCATCTCGAAAGGACGAATAAAACAAGGCTTAAACTTTCCAATATAGCCAAATCATGTAATTGTGCATAGGTGAAACTTTACAAAAAAAATGTAATCTCTGACATTGAATTCAATCTCTCCGTACTTTGGGTCCAAGTACTTCTAACAATCCTGCACTACCCATAGTCAATCTCAAATCTTAAAAACCTTTTTGGTAGCTATATCCACTATTCGATGCCCAAATAATTGTCTATCATCAACCTTTAACAAACACAAGGGGAATATACATTTTCTACCATAAAGTGATTTGTATTGGCCCATCCTAATATTATCTTGAAAGCTTTTATTATAAGCAAACTCTACCAATGAGATATATTCTTTCCAACTGTCTTTGAAGTTCAAAATGCAAGCTCTCAGCAATCCTTTTAATTTCTTAACGACGTGCTTTTAATATTCATCCATTTGAGGAAGAAAAGTAGTATTGAAGTCCAATATCATGCTCATAACTTCTTTCACTTTTTTTTATAACTTGGAGATAAATCTTTCATCTTTATCCAATACAATAATGATTCCATGTAGCTAACTAGTGTTAACTATGTAAATCTTGGGTGATTTATCCACTGAATTAGTCTACTTAATTTGTAAAGATGAGCTAACTTAGTTAGTCTATCAACAACAACTTAAATAACATTATGTCCTTTCTTCAAGCTCGATAGAGCAACAACAAAGTCCAAGGAAATCTACTTCCATTTCCACTATGAAATGAGAAGAGGTTGCAATAGACTACGAGATCTTTGATGTTCAACCTTAATAATCTAAGATGTTAACACTTGGCTACAAACTTAGATACCATAGTTTTCATACCTGGCCACCAAAATAATTTCTTAAAATCTTGATACATCTTAGTGCTTTCTAGATGAGCAAAATATTTATGGAATGTTCCTCTCAGAGAATCTCCTGTTGAAGTCCTTCCTGATCTGGAATGAAAAATTGATCCTAAAATTTCTAAGTGTCATATTGATTGATACTAAACTGTAACATTAATCCTTTTTTTATTTAATCTAAGCTGTACAAGTCGGTATCCATCATCTGAGCTACACAAACATGGTCCACAAGTGTAGGCTGAACTGGCACCTGGTACACGTTAAGATTAATGATAAGCCTAAAAAATATTCAATTATATAAAAAAAGTTATTGGAGATTTTTAAGATGACAGATTAAAAATCCTAATTTGGTCAAATCATTTGGAAACTAAAGTGAGATGTTAGCCCTTAGGCTAGGGGAATGTGAGAACTCTGGAGTGAGAGCCAGCATCTTCCCAGCCTAACTAGAGATTTAGTGCCAAACACTGTATTAAATAATGTTCTTTGTCGGTTGGAAAAAGGATAAAGAATATAATTGCCATATTTAACACAATACAATTTTCTACATTTTGATAATTCATTGACTATAATCTCATTGTGAAGGGAAGGAAACTTTCTTAAATTTGAACTCTTCTTCATAACACTTAGTTTACTTTTAGTAACTTTAACTTTGAAGTTTAGAGATGAGTGTAGTAAACATAGTTTCTTTACAACAACAACAACAACAACAACAAAGCCTTAATAAACATAGTTTCTTTAGCTTCATTAAAAAAATTTTGATCGACATTTTTACTTAAGTTTTCTATAGTTTAAATATTGTGTATTTGCTTTATTAACATAAGTATTTCCACCTTTCTATGGGATTGATACTTAGGTCTCCATTAGAGTCCTTTATTGCTTGAGCAATTTGTATACTTGCATTTGCAATCTAGTGATGCTTTGAAATTGAAAGTACAACTTAATTTGCTAAGGGTAACAGCTTTAAATATTTTAAAAGGGAAAACTAATTATACTGAAGTAAATTTTATTGTGAATGATCTTCATATTTCCTAGTATAGTTGCCGTGTGTGTTGTGGTGCTAAAAAATATTTATAACGCACATAAATTCCCACATCAATTTTTTTGGCATCGTTGTCCAGGAGGCTGTGGTAAATTACTTAAAAGACTTTGTTTAAACTATAAAAATTATTTTTAAAAAAACAAATATATATGTATATACACGTTTTTGTGTAAGTGCTTATTTTTATAATTGTTAATTATATTTGTGTATGTGAAGATTAGGATCCGAAGGATTAGTACCTTACGATTCATAATTAGAACAAACTATAAGAAGATTTTGAAAACAAAAAGAACTTAACAAAATGAGAAACAATTTAAATAATCAAAGTATTGAAAATGAACATCAGCATGTACATAGACCGTTAAAAGACTATGTTAATCCTACAATAGATGAAATTCACTTGAGTATACTAACTCCTACTGTAGCTGCTAATTCATTTGAGCTTAAACCTGCTATTATCCAAATTGTACAAAATAATCAGTTTGGGGGGAACACCATATGAAGATCCTAATTTACATATTACTAGTTTTCTAGAATTTTTTGCTACATTTAAATATGACGGAGTGTCGAATGACGCCGGTAGACTTATACTTTCCTTTTTCATTAAGAGATAAAGCTATGATGTGGTTAAACTTTTTAGTTACCAGATTTATCAGAACTTGGGAAGAATTATCTCAGAAAATTTTGGCTAAATATTTTCCATCATAAGAAACTGCTAAGTTTAGAAACTATATTTTATCTTTTTATTAGTTTGAAGGATAATCAAAATATGAAGCGTGGGAACAATTTAAAGTATCCTTAAAAAGTGTCCACACCATGCTTTATCAGATTGGTTAATAATTCAAATGTTTTACAATGGATTAGTGAGATTTCTTAGATCTGTTATTGATGCTACTGCTGGTGGATCATTAATACTAAAACCATTCGATGAAACATATTTGTTAATTGAAGAAATATCTACTAACAATTTTCAATGGCTCTCAGAAAGGTTAAATCCAAAAAGAATAGCCAGTGTTTATGAATCTGGCGTAATTTCTATTTTGGCTTCTCAAATTACAGCAATATCAAAGAATTTGGATCAATTTGAAATGAATTTATTTTAAACATCTTCTGTGGTTGAGGAAAATTCATTAAAACAATGATAGATTCTCAAACATCATATGAAACTTTGAACGCAATAAATAATCGACATAATAATCCCTATTCTAATTATTACAATCCTGGTTAGAAAAATCACCCTAATTTAAATTGGAATAATAAAAACTCTAATGGTGTAAATATGCAATTAAGGAACAATCAAGCAAACCCTTTGAGAAATGTAAACAATCAAGGAAATACTAGCTATTGACCTTATTATTCTCCAGGCTTTAATAGCAATTCACAATTTAAGGAGAAGAAATTTTCTATAAAAGAATTGGTATTACAAATGGGTAATCAATTACAAAGTCAAGGAGTGACAATTGAAAACATTGAGAATCAATTAAGACATATTGCTACTGCACTTAGCAATAGACCTTAAGGAACTCTTACTAGTAATGTTGAGATTAATCTTAAAGACCAAAATAAAGAGCAAATTAAAGTTATACAACTAAGAAGTGGAAGAGAAGTGGAGACAAAAGTTTAAAAAGAGATTGAAGTTGAGAAAGAAGGGGTAGAAATTAAAAAGTCTTTGGAAGATATTCTTCATGATTCAAAATATCATATTAAATCAATGAAACTTACTGTAAAAAACCACCACCACCATTTTCTCAAAGATTGAGACAACAAAAATTAGATAAAAAATTCTCAAAATATTTAGAAATATTTAAGAAACTAACCATAAACATTTCATTTGCTGAAGCCCTAAAACAAATGCCGAGCTATGTTAAGTTTATGAAGGATATACTTAGAAGAAAAATGAAGTTTACAAATAATAAGACATTTACACTTAGTGAATACTATAACACTATAATTCAGAAAAAGCTTCCTAAAAAACTTAAATATCCTGGTAGTTTTACCATTCTGTGCTATAAGCAAAATATTTTCTAGAAAATTTTTATGTGATTTGAGAGCCAGTATTAATCTCATGCATCTGTCTACTTTCAGAAGGTTAGGCTTAGGAGAGATTAACCCTATGTTTGTAACCCTTAAGTTAGCTGATTGTTCGATCACCTATCCTAAATGAGTTGTAGAAGATGTATTGGTAAAGATTGATAAACTTATCTTCCCTGTGGACTTCATTATGTTAGATATGGAGGAAGATAAAGAAGTTCCAATCATTTTAGAGAGACCTTTTCTTGCATCTGGAAGAGCTATGATAGACGTTCAAAAAGGTGAGTTAACCATGAGAGTCAATGCTCAAGAAGTTACATTTAATATATCAAAATCCATGAAATTTTCAGTAAAAAGAAAAGATGATGAATGCTTTAAGATAGAAATTAATGATTATTTGAGAAACGATTATTTTACAAAAAGATGATGAATGCATCTGGATGAGCCAGGTATGCTTTTACAATTTTCAGCGTTGCCTTCCTTGTACTTTCATACTATACTTTTATACCTGCAAACTTGCATGCTAAACAACGATGCCAATCTGCATGAAAGCTAAAACTATCAGGATAGCCACATAACCAAAACCAAAACTAAAATCAACTAAGATAAAATTTGCCATCACAACATTCAAAATATAAAACAACTCAAAATTTAATCACAAACATCACACAAAACTGCAATTGCAACTAAATTAAGATGTCTCTATTGGATGATCGGGAATCCCTCAGAGGAGGTAACCTACGATTGCTAACGAAGCTTCCCACTGTCTAAATGAAATTATGGAACTCATTAAGTTGAGTTTAGTAAATTTATTTGGGCTAAGTGAATCCAATAGAAAATAATGGTGCCGGAACGAGGGAACCATAGGATCTTAACCGGTGTCGCTCTAATCAACTTTAATATGCCCTCATAAAATTTAAAGAACTTAACCATAAACCGGTGTCGCTCTAATCAACTTTAATATGCCCTCATAAAATTTAAAGAACTTCAAACATACTAATTGGTGTCGCTCTAATCAACTTTAATATGCCCTCATAAAATTTAAAGAACTTCAACCATAGGGACTGGTGTCACTCTAATCAACTTTAATATGCCCTCATAAAATTTAAAGAACTTCAACCATAGGGCCCAGTTGATTTAACATCATAACTTGACACACTAGAGAACTTAAACTTGTCGCGGCAAGGAGCTTGGAGCTAGCATGGTGGGCAGCAAGGTCATCTTCAACAGCAAAACCTATCTTCTCCAGCTAAACCAATCTTCCTTCCTTAGACTTAAACAACAAAGCCATAGGAATTTGAGGTTGCTTGTTTATGCAACGTAAATCCTCATCTTATCTTTAGGCTTTTGTATAGCTTTGTTATACAATATAAGCCATAACTCATCTTAGAATTCTGAGATTGTCGTCCGTCACGACCTAAATCCTCACATCTTTCAGGCTATTTGTGTGATAATTTCACACAAATGTGAGTCCTAATTAATAAAATTGGCAGGATGAAACACCTAAATATTTCTCCTCAAAATTGAAGCCAAACATTAGGATAGCTTGAGAAGTCACCGAGGTTCTCCTCTAGATTCATGACATCCTCTAGTTCTTCCTCATTTGGACTCTACAACAAAATGTTTCAAAATTGAACCAGTCCCCTTTTACACCTCTTTGTCTGATCTCATTGAAAAGACCCATCCTTTTGAAATTCTTGAAGATAATATTTCTTGATTTTTATCGAGAGTCTTCTTAGGTGACTTTGGTCATTTACCTTTGAAATTCCTTGAAGATAATATTTCTTGATTTTTATCGAGAGTCTTCTTAAGTGACTTGTCCTACTCTTTGAAATTCCTTGAAGATAATTTTTCTTGATTTTTATCGAGAGTCTTCTTAAGTGACTTTAGTCATTTAAGATGTAATTAACTATAGGGGCTTGCCCTTATAAGAAGCATGTCCAAACCCAGCTATTCTTTGAAGATAATATTTCCTGATTTTTATCGAGAGTCTTCTTAGGTGACTTTGGTCATTTAAAAGCGTTGAAGAGTCCTACCCTTTGAAATTCTTTGAAGATAATTTTTCTTGATTTTTATCGAGAGTCTTCTTAGGTGGCTTTGGTCATTTAAGAATAATTAACTAGGAATTTTTATCGAGAGTCTTCTTAGGTGACTTTGGTCATTTAAGATGTAATTAACTATAGGGGTACCCTTATATGAAGCATGTCCGAACCCAGCTTAATATAAACCCTATTTAATCTTTTATATTAAATACGAGTCTTCTTAAGTGACTTTGGTCATTTAGGATGTAATTAACTATAGGGGCTTTCCCTTATATTTCTTAGGTGACTTTGGTCATTTAAGATGTAATTAACTATATGGGCTTGCCCTTATAGGAAGCCGGTGACTTTGGTCATTTAAGATGTAATTAACTATAGGGGCTTGCCCTTATAGGAAGCATGTTCTAACCCTATTTAATCCTTTATATTAAAGAGGGGAAATTGTCGACAAATAAAAAGGTTTTGCAGACCAAATAAATGTCATATATTCCTTAGTTTATTTGATCGAGCCTCATCCTCAAGTTTTGTGTTTATCCTTCAGGATAGATACAGTATTTGAGGTACAGGGTTCTTTCATTTAAACTATGAAAAATATGGGGTCAGTTTGATTTCATATTTTTCTAAAAACTAAATATATATTTAAATTAAAACGTCCTTCCGAAGCGAGCAATGAGATTTTGATTCCGGTGATCGACAGCTTCTTACGGGCAACTCCAACCAAAAATAGTGCCGACAGCTTCTTCCCGTGACCGTCCACACTAAAACCTTAAGATCTCAACCTAGACTCAACCAAATCACTTTGAGTTTAATCATATGGACTTTTCTAAGTGAGACGAACACATCCACATGGTAATCATGTAATTAAATTAAGAATAATTAAATGGATTTTATACCTTTGCTATTAGAAGTGAAGCTTCGATCAGAGAGTCTTGGCACATTTGTTGTGATTCAAAGATGCTAGGGATTGAGTCTCTGGTCTTGGTGTGAGGCCTACATATGATTTCGATAACGGCCGGATTTGGGTGCTGGTCTAGAGCTATGATAGAGGCTCTGTGAAGGGTAATTTGATAGGGATTTAGCTCCTTTCACAATTATGAAGGTGTGGGTGAGTTTAATTAGAGTTTATTGGACTGTGGAGGTGTGGAGAGTTTTGTCATGTCTCCGGCAAGGTTTTGAGCACAAAAATTGGGCTCTGGCAAGGGGATTCAGGGTAATGTGATGGTTGAGCTACACTGAGGAGGTCTCAAAGAGGCTTTGGGATCAATTTGGGAAAGTCTCTTAGTGTAATTTTCAGCTCTCCCTCTATGGCCGTGAAGGGGAGCATTTTATAAAAATGGCCTTAGGCTTGCTTCCATGGCCAATTAGGGGGTGAAATGTGCTGCCTAGGTNCTCCGCCCTTGAAAAGAAGCTGATAAAAGACTTCATAGGAACAAAACCGGTCAAGCAAGGTAATGCCACCATCTATCAATACATCTACAAATAACAACCATCATTATGTCAAATGGTCAAGTAAAAAAATGGCCACAACCAATTAATATAGCAAAGTTTCAAAAGAAACTATAAATAGTTGGTTCCAACTAACCAGTAAGGCAGTTATTACACCCCGGGTTTGGAAGGCGGTGCACCTAGTCGATGTAATACATTATGACATGAATTGAAACTCTTTTATAAAATATCAATGAATGAGTTTGACAAACGAACTCAGTAAATAACAATTAATTATTAAATTATAAACAATAAGGAAAATGAGTTGTGCAGTTTGAACAACAAATATAGACGATTTCTTCATAAGCCAACAAGAGGGGTAATCATTGAATATGATTACTTATCATAAAAAAACATGTAAACATTTCAAATAAAGTTTTATGTTATTCAGTTTTCATTTATATTTATATTTAGTCAGTTTTAACAGACATCCTAAAACCACCCTAAACTCGGAAATACCAATAGCAACCCAATGATATCCTTTAGAGTCCTCACTTTGTGGGCTCATCGCTGTGGCTAACTAATATCCAAAAAAAGTTCCGCCGACTTACATGTCATCTGACACAAGCATACCAGCTTTTTTACTTGTAAAATATGTAAGAAATATGTTATTTCATGTTGGGTTGTGATATGAAAGATGCAAAACCATACAAGTGCAAGAGAAGAAAATATCATAATTGTAGAATTAACAAAATTATACAGAAAATTTTGTAACAATAAATTAAGATAGATAGTAATTTCAACAATAATTGAAGTCTGTAACAAGTGCAAAGTAATAATTGAAGCAACAATGACATGATTGACAAGGATATGTTTATCCTCTAATAAAAAGTGATACTTCTATGAACTCAATAATATGACTCGTGATTCTACACCATTTAGAAAAATAAAATATAATTGTATATGCAATCAAACTGATTTATTCAATAAATTACGTGAAACCTAATCAACTTTTGTTATTATCATTATTATTGTTTTTAGTATTATTTTTATCATTACATTAAATATTTTAAGAGAATAAAATTATTAACCTAGTTAAACTTAACTTATATAATTAAATGATATGTTGTTTTTGCTTTTTGATATGTAGGTAATTATAATTTATGGATAAAATTATGAGAGATTGACATGAATAACACCTAAAAACTAATAAACCATAAAAATAACATCTTTAAATCCTACAAATTCATAAATCTCATTTTTCTTACCTATTGTTATGAGTCCAAGATTTGTTAAATCCTATTGGAAGATGGATTTTCGGGATTTGGAGAAGTTGACTTAGGAAGTAGGAGGAAGGGGGAGAAAGAAGAAGGTTACCTTCCTCGATGGTTGTGGTAGGATTGTACAAAAGGAGCAAAGTATACCGATGAGCGTGGTAGTTCCATATCCTTTGACCTCAATTTATAATTAGAGTCGGTCCAATTAAGCAATTCAAGAAGGCTATATGTGAGAACGGGAATAATAAAAAGGAAATAAAAAATTTGTGAAAGGAGGAAAAGAAAAAGGAGAGAAAAAAATTTTTGATTCTTACATATGACCCTCATAAGAATTTGGTCCCCAAACCTACACCTTAGTTATGGAACAGCTGCAAGTACTTCACGATCTTCTCCTCTTTAATCTCCCAAGCTATTTTTTATTTTGACTAGTTCTTCTAAAGCACTCTGGCATATGGAATAGATTGATAACAAAGCTGTAGAATTACATGTTCTAAGTTGTGATTAGGTACTTCTTCATAACTCAGGTTTTCTCATACCATATAATATGAAATTTGTCATGCACATAATGCCAAAGTAGAGCATAGGGAAAGACATTGTGTGCTCCTATAAATCTTGGAGTAAGAGCCAAATGTTACGAAACTCTATCAACTTTCTTGATCATCTCGAAAGGACGAATAAAACAAGGCTTAAACTTTCCAATATAGCCAAATCATATAATTGTGCATAGGTGAAACCTTACAAAAAATGTAATCTCTGACATTGAATTCAATCTCTCTGTACTTTGGGTCCAAGTACTTCTAACCATCCTGCACTACCCATAGTCAATCTCAAATCTGAAAAAACTTTTTGGTAGCTATATCCACTATTCGATGCCCAAATAATTGTCTATCATCAACCTTTAACCAACACAAGGGGGATATACATTTTCTACCATAAAGTGGTTTGTATAGGCCCATCCTGATATTATCTTGAAAGCTTTTATTATAAGCAAACTCTACCAATGAGATATATTCTTTCCAACTGTCTTTGAAGTTAAAAAAGCAAGCTCTCAGCAATCCTTTTATATTCTTAACGATGTGCTCTGACTATTCATCCATTTGAGGATGAAAAGTAGAATTGAAGTCCAATATCATGCTCATAACTTCTTTCACCTTTTTTTATAACTTAGAGATAAATATTTCATCTTTATCCAATACAATAATGGTTCCATGTAGCTAAATGGTGTTAACTATGTAAATCTTGGCTGATTTATCCACTGAATTAGTCTACTTAATTTGTAAAGATGAGCTAACTTAGTTAGTCTATCAACAACAACTTAAATAACATTATGTCCTTGCTTCAAGCTAAATAGAGCAACAACAAAGTCCAAGGAAATCTACTTCAATTTCCACTATGAAATGGGAAGGGGTTGCAATAGACTACCAGATCTTTGATGTTCAACCTTAATCATCTAACATGTTAACACTTGGCTACAAACTTAGATACCATAGTTTTCATACCTGGCCACCAAAATAATTTCTTAAGATTTTGATACATCTTAGTGCTTTCTAGATGAGCAAAATATTTATGGAATGTTCCTCTCAGAGTATCTCCTGTTGAAGTCCTTCCTGCTCTAGAATGAAAAATTGATCCTGAAATTTCTAAGTGTCATATTGATTGATACTAAACTATAACATTAATCCTTTTTTTATTTAATCTAAGCTATACAAGTCGGTATCCATCATCTGAGCTACACAAACATGGTCCACAAGTGTAGGCTGAACTGGTAGCTGATACACGTTAAGATTAATGATAAGCCTAAAAAATATTCAATTATATAAAAAAAAAGTTATTGGAGATTGGAGATTTTTAAGGTGACAGATTAAAATCCCAATTTGGTCAAATCATTTGGAAACTAAAGTGAGATGTTAGCCCTTAGGCTAGGGGAATATGAGAACTCTGGAGTGAGAGCCAGCATCTTCCCAGCCTAACTAGAGATTTAGTGACCAAACACTGGATTAAATAATGTTCTTTGTCGGTTGGAAAAAGGATAAAGAATATAATTGTCATATTTAACACAATAAAATTTTCTACATTTTGATAATTCATTGACTATAATCTCATTGTAAAGGGAAGGAAACTTTCTTAAATTTGAACTCTTCTTCATAACACTTAGTTTAGTTTTAGTAACTTTAACTTTGAAGTTTAGAGATGAGTGTAGTAAACATAGTTTCTTTAGCTTCATTAAAAAAATTTTGACCGGCTTTCTTACTTAAGTTTTTTATAGTTTAAATATTGTGTATTTGCTTTATTAACATAAGTATTTCCACCTTCCTATGGGATCGATACTTAGGACTCCATTAGAGTCCTTTATTGCTTGAGCAATTTGTATACTTGTGTTTGCAATCTAGTGATGCTTTGAAATTGAAAGTACAACTTAATTCGCTAGGGGTAATAGCTTTAAATATTTTAAAAGAGAAAACTGATTATACTGAAGTAAATTTTATTATGAATGATCTTCATATTTCCTAGTATAGCTGCCGTGTGTATTGTGGTGCTAAAAGATATTTATAACGCACATAAATTCCCACATCAATTTTTTTGGCATCGTTGTCCGTGAGGTTGTGGTAAATTACTTAAAAGACTTTGTTTGAACTATAAAAATTATTTAAAAAAAACAAATAGATATGTATATACACGCTCTTGTGTAAATGCTTATTTTTATAATTGTTAATTATATTTGTGTATGCGAAGATTAGGATCTGAAGGATTGGTACCTTACGATTCATAATTAGAACAAACTATAAGAAAAATTTGAAAACAAAAAGAACTTAACAAAATCAGAAACAATTTAAATAGTCAAAGTACTGAAAATGAACATGAGCATGTACAGAGACCTTTAAAAGACTATGCTAATCCTATAATAGATGAAATTCACTTGAGTATACTAACTCCTACTGTAGCTGCTAATTCATTTGAGCTTAAACCTGCTATTATCCAAATTGTACAAAATAATCAGTTTGGGGGGAACACCATATAAAGATCCTAATTTACATATTGCTGGTTTGTTAGAATTTTGTGCTACATTTAAATATGACGGAGTGTCGAATGACGTCGTTAGACTTATACTTTCCTTATTCATTAAGAGACAAAACTATGATGTGGTTAAACTTTTTGGTACCCAGATTTATCAGAACTTGGGAAGAATTATCTCAGAAATTTTTGGCTAAATATTTTCCATCATAAAAAACTGCTAAGTTTAGAAATGATATTTTATCTTTTTATTATTTTGAAGGATAATCAATATATGAAGCGTGTGAGCAATTTAAAGTATCCTTAAGAAGTGTCCACACCATGCTTTATCAGATTGGTTAATAATTCAAATGTTTTACAATGGATTAGCGAGATTTTTTAGATCTATTATTAATGCTGGTGGTGGTGGATCATTAATGCCAAAACCATTCGATGAAACATCTTTGTTAATTGAAGAAATATCTACTAACAATTTTTCAATGGCTCTCTGAAAGGTTAAATCCAAAAAGAGTAGCCAGTGTTCATGAATCTGGCGTAATTTCTATTTTGGTTTCTCAAATTACTGCAATATCAAAGAAGTTGGATCAATTTGAAATGAATTTATTTTAAGCATCTCCTGTGGTTGAGGAAAATTCATTAAAACAATGATAGATTCTCAATCATCATATGAAACTTTGAACGCAATAAATAATCGACATAATAATCCCTATTCTAATTATTACAATCCTGGTTAGAAAAATCACCCTAATTTAAGTTGGAATAATAAAAACTCTAATGGTGTAAATCTGCAATTAAGGAACAATCAAGCAAACCCTTTGAGAAATGTAAACAATCAAGGAAATACTAACTATTCACCTTATTATTCTCCAGGCTTTAATAGCATTTCACAATTTAAGGAGAAGAAATTTTCTATAGAAGAATTGGTATTACAAACGGGTAATCAATTACAAAGTCAAGGAGTGACAATTAAAAACATTGAGAATCAATTAAGACATATTGCTACTGCACTTAGAAATAGACCTTAAGGAACTCTTCCTAGTAATGTTGAGATTAATCTTAAAGACCAAAATAAAGAGCAAATTAAAGTTATACAACTAAGAAGTGGAAGAGAAGTGGAGACAAAAGTTTAAAAAGAGATTGAAGTTGAGAAAGAAGGGGTAGAAATTAAAAAGTCTTTGGAAGATATTCTTCATGATTCAAAATATCATATTAAATCAATGAAACTTACTGTAAAAAACCACCACCACCATTTTCTCAAAGATTGAGACAACAAAAATTAGATAAAAAATTCTCAAAATATTTAGAAATATTTAAGAAACTAACCATAAACNATCGAAGATATTCTTCATGATTCAAAATATCATAATTAAATCAATGAAACTTACTGTAAAAAAACCACCACCTCCATTTCCTCAGAGATTGAGACAACAAAAATTAGATAAAAAATTCTCAAAATATTTAGAAATATTTAAGAAACTAACCATAAACATTTCATTTGCTGAAGCCCTAAAACAAATGCCGAGCTATGTTAAGTTTATGAAGGATATACTTAGAAGAAAAATGAAGTTTACAAATAATAAGACATTTACACTTAGTGAATACTATAACACTATAATTCAGAAAAAGCTTCCTAAAAAACTTAAATATCCTGGTAGTTTTACCATTCTGTGCTATAAGCAAAATATTTTCTAGAAAATTTTTATGTGATTTGAGAGCCAGTATTAATCTCATGCATCTGTCTACTTTCAGAAGGTTAGGCTTAGGAGAGATTAACCCTATGTTTGTAACCCTTAAGTTAGCTGATTGTTCGATCACCTATCNTTTGCACTTAGTGAATACTATAGCACTATAATTCAGAAAAAGCTTCCTAAAAAACTTAAATATCCTGGTAGTCTTACCATTCTGTGGTATAAGCAAAATATTTTCTAGAAAATCTTTATGTGATTTGAGAGTCAGTATTAATCTCATGCATCTGTCTACTTTCTGAAGGTTAGGCTTAGGAGAGATTAACCCTATGTTTGTAACCCTTAAGTTAGCTGATTGTTCGATCACCTATCCTAAATGAGTTGTAGAAGATGTATTGGTAAAGATTGATAAACTTATCTTCCCTGTGGACTTCATTATGTTAGATATGGAGGAAGATAAAGAAGTTCCAATCATTTTAGAGAGACCTTTTCTTCCATCTGGAAGAGCTATGATAGACGTTCAAAAAGGTGAGTTAACAATGAGAGTCAATGCTCAAGAAGTTACATTTAATATATCAAAATCCATGAAATTTTTCAGTAAAAGGAAAAGATGATGAATGCTTTAAGATTGAAATTAATGATTATTTGAGTAACAATCATTTTACAAAAAGATTTGAAGAGAAAACGGAACAAGAAGATTTGAAACATGAAAATGAGGATAAAATGCAAGATAAGTCCATTGAAATATGTCATGAAGATTTAAACTATGTTCAAGAGAAATTTGAGCTGTTAGATACTACGGAAAATAATATAAATCTTATTCCTTCAATTGAAACACCTCCTGAATTCGAAATGAAAAGAATCCATACACATTTAAAATATTACTTTTTAGGAGATTTATCTACATTAACTGTTATAGTATCCTCAGAATTAACTGAACTACAAGAAAAAAAAAATTAGTGACTTTAACAAAATATAAGAAAGCTTTTAGATGGACATTAGCTGATATCTAAGGAATCAGTCCTTTGATTTGTATGCATAGAATTTTATTAGAAGAACATCATGAACCTAAATTTGATCCTCAAAAGAGATTAAACCCTATAATAAAAGAAGTATTTAAGAAAGAAATTTTAAAATGGCTAGATGCTATAATTATCTATCCTATCTCGGATAGTGCTTGGGTAAGTCCAAAAAAGGGGGGTGTCACTGTTGTTGTCAATGAGAAAGAAGAATTAATACCAACATGACAAGTTACTGGTTGGCGAATCTGTATTAACTATAGAAAATTAAATTCCACCACTAGGAAAGATCACTTTCCTTTACCGTTTCTTGACCAAATGTTTGATAGGCTAGCTGGGCAAAATACATTTGCCTTTTGGATGGATAAGATGGTTATCATCAAATTTGTATTACTCCTGAGGATCAAGAAAATTTCCCAAATTTTCTTTTATTGTTTAATATATCCTTCATAAACTTCACATAACTTGGCATCTGTTCTAAAGCTTCAGCGAAATAAATATTTATTATTAATTTCTTGAATACTTCTAAGAACTTTGAAAATTTTCTATCCACCTTCTGTTGTCTAAGTCTTTGAGGGAATGGAAGTGGTGGTCTTTCTAGATTAATTTTAGTTGTAAAAATTAGTTTTTTTAGATTCTTAGAAAAATTTTCTTCAGATTCTTCAGTTTCCTTTGTTTCTCTCTCAACTGCATTTTCTTTACAAACCACATCCTCTATTTCTCTTTCACTTCTTAATTGGACAACTTTTACTTGCTCTTTAGTGTTCTCCTTAGGGTTTATCTCAGTGTTTCTAGGAAGAGTTCCTTGGGGTCTACTGCTTAGTGAGTTAGAAATTTGTCCTAGTTGATTCTCTATATTTCTTATAGATGCAATTTGACTTTGCAAGTGTTTTCCCATTTGCAATACCACTTCTTCTATAGACAACCTCTTCTCCTTAAATTGTTGATTATTGTTAAAGTCTCTTAGATATGAATGTTTATAATTTTTGTTTCCCTATTTATTTTAACTTCCAATAGGATTTACTTGATTATTTCTATTATTTGTTTCCACCCCCACAAGTATTATTCCAGTTAAAGTTAGGATGGTTCTTCCAAACTGGATTATAAAAGTTGGAGTATGGGTTGTTTAATCTGCTATTAATGGAATTTAAAGTCTCTGATGATAAAATAGAATAAAAAATTTATCCTAGTGAACTTCCTCAATTATCGGAGCAATTTGAGGTTGGTTCATTCAAATTTGATCCAACTTCCTCGATATTTAAGCCTCCTGAGATACAAGAATTGCAATCACATAAGCATCTAAAAACTGTCCACCTTTTTAAGATTTACCCTTTCAGAGGGCATTTGAAAGTTATTTGTAGCCATCTCTTTAATTAACACATATGCTTCATCAAATTCTTTTGACATTAGTGATCCACCAACAACAGCTTTAATGATAAGACTAAGGGATCCTACTAACCCATTGTAAGAAGTTTGAATGATTAACCAATCGAGCAACGTATGATGTGGACACTTTTTAAAAATTTCCTTAAACCTTTCCCAAGCTTCACATATTGATTCTCATTCATACTAGCAAAATGAAGTATATCATTTCTATGTTTAGCAGTTTTTCAAGGTAGAAAGTACTTAGCTAGGAATTTCTGAGCGAATTCCTCCAAAGTTTTAATAAATCGAGAAGCTAATAAGTTTAACCATATTTTAATTTTGTCTCTTAGCAAAAAAGGAAAAAAGCCTTAGTCTAACGACATCATTTGACATAGCGTTATAACAAAAAGTAGCACAAAGTTCTAGAAAACTTGTTAAGTGTAGGTTTGGATCTTCCGATGGAGTTCCCCCAAACTAGTTATTTTGCACTATTTGAATAATTTTTTATTTTAATTCAAATTTTTTAGCTACTACAACAGGAGTTTGTATACTTAAGTGAATTTCATCTCCATAATTTTGCATAATCCCTTAATGGTCTCTATGTCTGATGAAGTTTTCTTCCACAATTTGATGATCTAAATTATTATGTGATGTGTTTTTCATTTCTTCTAAATTATAAAATTCAATTGTATTTTAAATTTTCCTAATAGTTCGTTCTAACTCAGAATCGTAAGGCACTAAGCCTGCAAGTCTTGAACTACGCATAGAAAAGTAAAAGTTCAGAAAACAAAACACTAAAAAATTCTTATATTATTTTATTTAATTATTATATTATTTATGTATATTTTTTAATCAAATATTTTTAAAACACAAACAAGCACTTTAACAAATAAATGACACTACAATTTTTCAAGTTTAAGTCTAAATAGTTCAACTGAAATTTTACTTAAGTCAAATAAACTTCGACTCCCGAACAACGACGACAAAAACTTGATCTCAAAAATATGTGTGTCCTTCATGTGTAATCACTTCAATTTCAATTCCAGACAACAGTGCCAAAATCTTGACTCCCACTGCTCATGTATGCTAGCAGCTTTAATTTCTGCCTAAGTGTTATTTAACAAATAATTCTTGTTTTTTCTCCACAATTCAATTTTGCACACTAGGGATACTACACAAGTGCACGTATTGTTCAAGTAATATAGAGCTTTATTTTAAAAACCCTTACTATTGATCCCACAAGGAAATGTGTTAATTTGTAAAGACTTCAGTAAAAGTTCTAGTCTATAATAACTCATCTTAGCCTAAAATTTCTGAAAGTTTGATTTTCCTAAATTCGCTACTTTACTCTAAGATTAAAGTTACTAAACTAAATAAAAACCTAACATATAGAGGATGGTTAAATTTTGGAAAGTTTTTATATAATCAAATTCTCTTCTCTCTTACAATGAAGATAATGACATAAGCTGTAGAAGAATTTATAGAATTAAGTAATAATTTTTGTGCCAACAAGGAACATATGTCTACCTACACACTTCTGGGTTTATAGATAAGCTTAATATTCTATTAGGTTTACTAAACTAGTAAAAATGTGAAGGTGGTTAAAAAGGCTTACAACTTATGGTAAGAAACTCATTCACTTATATTAATTATCACCCAAAAACTCCTAATAGAAACAAATCATGAAGTATATTTCTTTTAAAAGTTGCATAGCTGCCTAGCTGCTTCATCACAGCCAATCAGAAAATGTGAGTGCACTTAAGGTTTGAATTCATTGATCTTCCGAGTCTTAGTCTCAACTTACAAGATATTTTAACATAAAATATGTCCAGTATGTTATGTCAATGAAGTAACATGGATTTTACTTCATCACATGAAAATTAAAATTATTCTATCATAAAATAAATTTTTCTACACATGCCACTACTTCATAATAAGAGAAAAGAGTATGGAAAACTAATCACCAAGCGTGGAGAAAACACATGGTTTGTTCATTGCAAATGACGTTGGAATCATACAACTATATTGCAATAATTCAAAGCAAATACAAAAAGAGTACAAGACTTATCTTTACAAAAGGTTCAATCCCTCCTTTCACAACAATTAGCAATCCCTTACACTCCTTTCCAATCTTTAAAATATAAATACAAGAAATAAAGAAATCTCTCAATTCCTCCCTTTTTTTGTTTTTTCTAAGTGTCGAGAGTCACTAAGAACTTCAAAAGACACTTCCCCAAAACTAGGAGACCCCAAGCCCCCCTTTTCTTTTTTTTTTTTATGTCCCCTTAAGATATCCCTCGAAATACCCGAGAGTAACTTCAGATGCCCCTTCAAAATTTATCCAAATAGATTGCATTTAGAAAAAAAACCGATTCTGGCGCCTAGTAAGTCAAACGTGGTGCTTAGGCATTAGTCTTTAAGAATCGTAGGATAAGTGCCCAAGGCTTAGACTCCCATGGAGTCAGTCCTGGAACCATGGCGCTAGGCTCTCTGTTTCTATGTACAGGGTTTGATGCTTAAGCACTAGAAGCTAGCGACTAAGTGCCAGTTCACTTTGTGCTCATTTGCTTCATTTGTTGCTTCATTTGTTGCTCCTTTTTCTCCAATTTCTTAACCTATTGTACCTGTAATAAAAAGCAAAAAAATACATTCCTTTAAAGTTCAATATCACTAAAAATAAGTATTAAATCTATATAGAAAAATAACACATTTTCAGGCATATCACTTGTTCAAATTGTCTACAAGTTTAGCGTTGGTTCATAAAAAATTATAGTACGTCAAGACACCATCATGATGTGATTAGATTGATTGATTATAAGTCGTTCAAGATAAATTTTATGGGTTAATCCTTTAAGTTGGTAAATTGGAGTTATGATAAGTCTCTTGATGAATGTTTTTCTCAATTTACTTATAAAAAACCGAAGAGATAAACTACTTTCTTCTTTCCTTAGAGCCCATTGATTTTACTTAGCTTTAATCCAACCCCAATAAAGCTGGCACCATAGCTGATCAATACAAGGATATAGTTCTATGTAACTACTCCCTAGAGTCAATCTTTAAATGACTTTAACTTGAGAATGTCGTACTAATTTTAGGGTGGACTAAAGAAAGGCTAGCTGATGTCGATGGATTTTTGGGTCTAGTCAATCAACATTTTAGAATATTAAATCTAGGATTGGTCAATGAACTCTTTTCAAATCATATTATTGAATACCTATGATAGACATGTTTTGTTTCTCGCATTAATGTGAATTTAATTAATTATAGCTAATCACGCTAGCCCATATCTTGGGTGAGTAAATCTTGGGTATGGTTAGAACAACTATCTCCTAGTATAGTCATTAAATATCTTAGGGTTAAAGCAATTATATCTAGATTTTACTTGAGTATTAAATTCTGCAATTCTAGCCAAGGATCCATCAAAATTTAGAGGATGCCTATAGCACTATAACGATGAGAGTGGGATCAGTAACTTCATAACAATCAAAGCTTCTAATGTAGGTTAATTCCTTAAGCTAGTAATCTAAGTTATAATAAAGCCTTTTGATTTCTTAATTTACCTCATCAAACACAAAAGATGCTCCTTTTTCATTTCTTCAGTTTGTTAATTTTTGTTGATTCTATCAACCTCAACAAAGACTGGCTTGACTAAGTAAATCTAGGATGAGTCCTAATATAGTCATTGAATTCCAACAAGTTAGGATTGTTGTACATTTTAGTGTGGATTAGAGGAATAGGTTGGAATTGGTTCTCTGATGTTTGGATAAGCCCAAAATAATGCCCCCACATTGAGTAACTAGGTTTGTTTCTTCTATTGTATTTCTGGGTACGATAGAAAAATGCCTTGGCTAATTAAAATTAAGTCAAGAGAAAATAAAATTCTTATCAGGAAACTTTCTTAGTCAATTGAACACCCAAAAAAACAAACAAATAAACTTAACTTCTTAATTCATTGACCTCAGCTCTTGTATAGGATTTAACAAGTCAATGTATTGGCAAGGTAAATCCAGTCGAAAGTATGTGCAATTATCTCTAGTGTAGCCATTACACACTGCAAAAGGAATCTTAGAAGCCCAAAGCCCAATGAATCACTTCTTAGATAGATGGGTCAACTCTTAAGATATATGTAAGTCCTAAACTTTCTACTTTAAACTGACCAATTGACTAGCTTTTCAGGTTAGGTACCATTTCCTGAACTATCCTACTATAGTCACCACTAATAGCTTTTTAGGTTGAAAGTGAGTTCATGTACATTTCTTCCTAATGTGTGTCTAGGTACACAAAAAATTATAAAATAAAAAAAGATAACATGAATCAACCCAATGCAAAATAACATAAAGCAAAAAACATGTCATAAGCTCAAATGAAACATAACAAAAAATTTCTAATTAATTTTTCCCAATAGAATTAAGTTAACTCTTTCCCTTTGATTAGCTCTCAAGTTAGATTTGAACCTACATTATTTTATATTCTGATATAATCACCCTGCTCACCTCTTCAGCTGGAAGTGAATGCATATGGTTTTCTACTAAAATATGCTCTAGTGAATCAAATCCTAAGCAAGAGACTTTAATGGATCCTATCGATAAAGAACACCAAAGCACATAAGTTTGTGGACTTTGTTGATCATATCAATCAACACCAATTTTTACATCATACTTTGAAATGATTTCCATGCATATTGGGGTCCATTTGTTAACCACACTTTTTATCAACCCATAATTCCCCTCAAATATTTAAAATAAACTTGAAATAAACCAAGCAAAGTAAAAATCAAATAAATTAACTTCAATAAGATCTTAAATTTAGATTGAAATGTAGCTCGATGAGGGAAAATTCTAAAATTATCATTTTTATGCTTAAAAATAATCATATCTACTACATTTCATTGTAATGCTTGAAATTTTACACTGTGAACTATAGTTGATTCATTGTCAACTTATGAGTATCATGCAATAAATTTTGTTAGCTATCAGATGACGTTTTACGAGAAAATTAACTTAGCTCTTTCATGCATGAGAATTTTTCCCACAAAAAAAAAATTTCATTGAAGTGTTGTTTTACAAAACAGACTTAGCAAACACAATTGGATCTCAGAACCTTTCAAATGAGACCCTCATCGTCTATTCACACTTTGTTTTGAGAATCATTTAACATACAATAATGTGGATGATGATTATGATTTTGATATTGGAATGAGCTCAATTTATCTCTAATCTCAAAGTACAATTGAATTGAACTAAGAACATCAAAATTGACAAATTTAAAGTTTATATGAATTCTTGTCAAAAATCTCAATTTTTATGGCAGGAACCAAATTTTAAATTGATCACTTTGACAAAACCTAACACCACAAGTAGATTCCTTGATTTCTAGTTTTCTAAAATGGACCAAGGTCATCATTTTGGCCAAAAAACACAAATAGTTGGCCTCTAGGAGCACTCGAGGGGAGCTGTGGCACATGTGCATTTTCTTGTGTGTGCATGCACTCGCTCGCATGTACCTATAGACACATATGCTTTCTTAAAGGTTTGCTAGTTCAGCCGAGCATGCTAGGTGCTAGTCAATGCACCCACATGCCTGCACCTCCCAAGAGGTTTGCCAATGTGCCCACAAGCACCTCTGTGTGCCCTCTCCCGCTTGCCTTCACCCGACCACGTGCATGCCAGCAAGCGCGTGCATGCTCACCCTAACGTGTCAATGTGTGTGCCCATAATGCTGAGTATCTGACTCATTTCCCACTTTATTTCAACTAATCATCATGTCATTTCACCATCAATAATTTGTGGGACTCCATTGGCAATCTGTGGGATCTCCAACCAAGGAGGAAAACACAATTACCAATTTCTATGTCAATCAACGGTCATTATGGTTGATCTAGAGGAGCCAACCATTCACGTCGTAGACACAATGCATATAAATTGGCTCTCTACCCCTCTTCTTTCTAGGTGACTCTTCCTCTCCTCATCCCTCCTCCTCTTTGGTGGTTCTTCAAACTTCTTCTTATGATGCTCTCGGTAGAGGTCGAGCCTCCTTAGATAAGTTTTATTTTATTTAATTTTATTTTTCTATTAGTTTATTTTGTTAATTTTATCTTTATATCCTAGTTAATCAATGAAATTTAGGTTAGGCTTGGGTTTGGGTTATCCCTAGGTTAGCTTAAATCCAACCTGACTCAAACCTGACCTAACACAATTTCGACCTGACCCGAACTTGCCTGGCATGAAGGCAACATCTCCTGAACCTGGCCAAACCAAAATTGACAAGCTTCAATCCCTACTTGACCCAACTCCAACCTAAACCAACCTATCCAAACCCAACCTATCTAATTTAACCCAACCCAACCTAGGTCAATCCAATCTAGCCCAACCTAATTTAACTCAATAGAACCCAACCTAGCCCAACCTAATCTAGCCTAACCCAATATAGCCAATCCTAACCCACCATATCCTAGCTAAGCCCAGCCTAACCCAACCTAACCCAAACCAACCTAGTCTAATCTAATGCAATCTACCCTTAACCCAACCTAGCACAACCTAGCCAAACTTAACATAACTAAGCCGAACCTAACCCAACTTAGCCCAACAAAATGTAACCCAACCTAGCCCAACCCAATCTAGTTCATTAACATTAACTGACCCTAGCTAACCTTAGTTGAATTTAGCTTATCTTTGCTGACCTTAGAAAATTACCTTTGCTGACCTTAGCTAACCTTAGCTAACCCTAGCTGAACCTAGCTGACCTTAGCTAACCATAGCTGACCATAGCTAACCTTAGTTGCTAGCTCAATTTAGCCTAACCTTATCTTAAGTCCCTAGCGTAACCTAACTTATTTTTATGTGTAGTATATGTAGCTCATATAATCTAATTCATTTTTCATGTTTCATCCAACAAGTATTTATGTATAATCCAATCATGTTTCATGCTTGTCATGTACCATGTATAGCCCATCCCTTTAGATTTCTTGTTGAGTTTAGGCTAGCTAGGACTTTCTCCTCCATCTAAAAATTTTTTCTACCTGACTCTACCCTTTACTTTCTACTCAAAAAATTCAAAGATAAAATTTTTGGATCAATCAAACTCATCCAACATTATCTTAATCTCCTTTCATTCTGAGATTAACTTTAATTCAAAGTTCTTTGATCATTGTCAAATCTAAGTCTTTTGGGTAAATTGTCCTCTATATAATGGTCAAATCGTTCCTCCTGAGCCTTTCCATGACACACTATTGTTGGATTATAAGTTTCAACTTTTGAGCTTAATTATTTTAATTCCCAACTTGGATTCTTCCATCACCTTTGAAGTACTAACTTTGAAAAGTCCAACTGTAAAATCCAAGTAACATAGGTTAATATTTTATTTGAGAGTTTCCTCTAAAAATCATAGCTTTATGGATGTAAAAAACTATGTTGGTCAAAATACTTTACAAAGGCCTAAAAAAAGCCTTTGTAAATAGGCTCCAGGGCTGCACAAAGGCCTAAAAATAGCCTCAAAGTCCTACGGCCCACGGTTTATGTTCCCAAGGCAAAATATTTTATATTTAATAAATATCCTAGAACTTAAAGTAATTCTTAAAATTCAAATAAAATTAAAAAAAATCATGAAATTTTGTCTAAAGGCTTCTTTGGTTAAGGTCTACCTCCAGTAAAAATTTCAAGAAATTAGGATTTACCTTGGTCAAGTTAGGAATTTTCTTTGAAAAATCTTATTTTTACATGAAAATAATTATATAAATTAAATTAAATTTTTAAAAATCATATTTTCTCCTCTGATGTCTTAATTGACCCATGAATGAGGTAGGATAAAAATTCCAAAGTCATTTGAATTGAATATGACAAATTATGAAGTGTTAGAGCCTTTGGGAAAAATATGTAATTTTGGAAATTTAGCCTTAATTAACATTTAGGCTTAACTCAAGGAGGGAAATGGGTAACCTCTGATCTTAATTTGGATGTTTGAAAACAAAGAGGTTAATTTGTAGAAACCAACCCACCTTCTTAATTGAAAAAGATAAGTTAATAAATTTTTAAATTATTAAAACTTGGAAGTTTATTAAAATAAAATGAACCTAGGGCTTAGGGGTATGACTTTTGAAGTCAATAACTAATAAATTTCTAAATTATTAAAATTTGGAAGTTAATTAAAATAAAATGAACCCAAGACTTAGGGGTATGACTTTTGAAGTCAATAATTAATCAATTTAATACTCCTATTTTGATTTTAAAATAAGATTCAAATCATGAATTATGATCACCTAAAGCTTAACATTTTCAAAACTAATTAAGACACTCACCTAAGGTCTTGAGGGCTTAGTAGTGACTTAGGCTAAATCAAGTTTCATTTAAATAAGGATCAGAAAAATAAACATCATTTAAAATTAAAACATCTTTCAAACACTACAAGCCCAATTAGGACCAAAATTTGGTTAAATGTTCCAATAACACTAACTTGCCTCTTTAAGGGTCTTCACCCACATAATTTTCAAAATTAAATTAACAGATGATAATTACCCCACTCTTAGGGGTAATCGATACATCATTGTTCATTGAGCATTAGGATGTTTTATAGGATAAATTATTAAGCAACATAATAAGTTTAGAAGAACTTGGGATCTTCCACCAGGCAGCAAGAGAGTAGCACGGATCTGCTTCTTTCTCTAGATCTGTTGGATTCCTCGGAGATCTACTAAACTTAATATGTTTTGCTTGGCAACATCATCTCATCACAAATTTTTGACATTTAAAATAGTATAAAACAAAATTGATTCTTCTCAAAACCATATCTCAAAGTAGGGAGAAAGATAAAGAAAACTACTGAGAATTCATGAGAAGGATACGACAAAACACGGATTTTATATTTAAAAACAAGTTTACAAAATAAAGAAATAACAAAACACAACTTATCTCACAATCTTTCCCAAGATAACCCACCAAGATATGACATAGGGTTTGATAGGTCGTCAATATTTTACTTCCCTATTTCATATAAACTGCCTTAACATGCCTTTTGAGTTTCAGGTGATGGAACGAGAAGACTCGCCATGTACGCTTTTACAATTTCAGCATTGCCTTTCTTTTACTTTTATACTGTACTTTTATACCTGCAAACTTGTATGCTAAACAATGATGTCACCCTGCATTAAAGCTAAAACTATCAGGATAGCCACAAAACTAAAACCAAAACCAAAACTAAAATCAACCAAGATAAAATTCACTGCCACAATATTTAAAATATAAAACAACTCAAAATTTAATCAAAAACATCACACAAAACTACAATTGCAACAAAATTAAGATATCTCTATTGGATGATTAGGAATTCCTCAGAGGAGGTAACCTACAGTTGCTAACGAGGCTTCCCACAGTCTAAATGAAATTATGGAACTCATTAAGTTGAGTTTAGTAAGTTTATTTGGACTAAGTGAATCCAATAGAAAATAGTGGTGCAAGAACGAGGGAACCGTAGGATCCTAGCTGGTGTCGCTCTAATCAACTTTAATATGCCCTCATAAAATTTAAGGAACTTCAACCATAAGGCCACTTGATTTAAAATCATAACTTGACACACTAGAGAACTTAAACTCGTTGCAGCAAGGAGCTTGGAGCTAGCATGGTGGGCAGCACGGTCATCTTCAACAGCAAAACCTGTCTTCCCCAGCTAAACCATTCTTCCTTCCTTAGACTTAAACAACAACAAAGCCATAGGATGAGGTTGCTTGTTTTTGCAACGTGAATCCTCATCTTATCCTTAGGCCTTTGTATAGCTTTGTTATACAATATAATCCCTAACTCGTCTTACGATTCTGAGGTTTTCGTCTGTCACGACCTAAATCCTCGCATCTTCTAGGCTATATGTGTGATAGTTTCACACGAATGTGAGCCCTGATTAATAAAATTGGCAGGATGAAACACTTAAATATTTCTCCTCAAACTTGAAGTCAAACATTAGGATAGCTTGGGAAGTCACCGAGGTTCTCCTCTGTATCCATGCCATCCCATAGTTCTTCCTCCTTTGGACTCTACAACAAAATGTTTCAAAATTGAACCAATCTCCTTTTACACCTCTTTGTCTGATCTCATTGAAAAGTCCCATCCTTTTAAAATCCTTGAAGATAATATTTTTTGATTTTTATCGAGAGTCTTCTTAGGTGACTTTGGTCATTTAAAAGCGTTGAAGAGTCCTACCCTTTGAAATTCTTTGAAGATAATTTTTCTTGATTTTTATCGAGAGTCTTCTTAGGTGGCTTTGGTCATTTAAGAATATTTCATGATTTTTATCGAGAGTCTTCTTAGGTGACTTTGGTCATTTAAGATGTAATTAACTACTTTCTTGACTTTTATCGAGAGTCTTCTTAAGTGACTTTGGTCATTTAAGATGTAATTAACTATAGGCTAGATTTTTATCGAGAGTCTTCTTAGGTGACTTTGGTCATTTAAGATGTAATTAACTATAGGGGTACCCTTATATGAAGCATGTCCGAACCCAGCTTAATATAAACCCTATTTAATCTTTTATATTAAATACGAGTCTTCTTAAGTGACTTTGGTCATTTAGGATGTAATTAACTATAGGGGCTTTCCCTTATATGAAGCATCCGGTGACTTTGGTCATTTAAGATGTAATTAACTATAGGGGCTTGCCCTTATAGGAAGCATGTTCTATAGTGGCTTGCCCTTATAGGAAGCATGTCCAACCTTTGAAATTCCTTGAAGATAATATTTCTTGATTTTTATCGAGAGTCTTCTTAAGTGACTTGTCCTACTCTTTGAAATTCCTTGAAGATAATTTTTCTTGATTTTTATCGAGAGTCTTCTTAAGTGACTTTAGTCATTTAAGATGTAATTAACTATAGGGGCTTGCCCTTATAAGAAGCATGTCCAAACCCAGCTATTCTTTGAAGATAATATTTCCTGATTTTTATCGAGAGTCTTCTTAGGTGACTTTGGTCATTTAAAAGCGTTGAAGAGTCCTACCCTTTGAAATTCTTTGAAGATAATTTTTCTTGATTTTTATCGAGAGTCTTCTTAGGTGGCTTTGGTCATTTAAGAATATTTCATGATTTTTATCGAGAGTCTTCTTAGGTGACTTTGGTCATTTAAGATGTAATTAACTACTTTCTTGACTTTTATCGAGAGTCTTCTTAAGTGACTTTGGTCATTTAAGATGTAATTAACTATAGGCTAGATTTTTATCGAGAGTCTTCTTAGGTGACTTTGGTCATTTAAGATGTAATTAACTATAGGGGAATTTTTATCGAGAGTCTTCTTAGGTGACTTTGGTCATTTAAGATGTAATTAACTATAGGGGAATTTTTATCGAGAGTCTTCTTAGGTGACTTTGGTCATTTAAGATGTAATTAACTATAGGGGTACCCTTATATGAAGCATGTCCGAACCCAGCTTAATATAAACCCTATTTAATCTTTTATATTAAATACGAGTCTTCTTAAGTGACTTTGGTCATTTAGGATGTAATTAACTATAGGGGCTTTCCCTTATATGAAGCATCCGGTGACTTTGGTCATTTAAGATGTAATTAACTATAGGGGCTTGCCCTTATAGGAAGCATGTTAACCCTGCTTAATATAAACCCTATTTAATCCTTTATATTAAATAGGGGAACTTGCCGGCAAATACAAAGGTTTCGCAGACCAAACAAATTTCATAAATTCCTTAGTTTATTTGATCGAGCCTCATCCTCAAGTTTTGTGTTTATTCTTTAGGATAGATACAGTATTTGAGGTGCAATGTACTTTCATTTAAACTATGAAAAATATGGGGTTAGTTTGATTTCATATTTTTCTAAAACTAAATTAAATTAAAACATCCTTCCGAAGCGGGCAACGAGATTTCGATTCCGGTGACTGACAGCTTCTGACGGGCAACTCCAACAAAAAATAATGTCGATAGCTTCTTTCCGTGATCGATGGACTTGTCTAAGTGATACAAACACATCCACATGGTAATCATGTAATTAAATTAAGCATAATTAAATGGAGAATCAAAATAGGCTTGAAAGGGAGAGAAGCTTTATACCTTTGCTCTGAGAAGTGAAGCTTCGATCAGAGAGTCTTAGCACATTTGTTGTGACCTAAAGAGGCTAGGGATTGAGTCTCTCGTCTTAGTGTGAGGCCTACATATGATTTTGAACACGACCAGATTTGGGTGTTGGTCTAGAGCTATGGTAAAGGCTCTGTGAGAGGGTAATTTGATGGAGCATTAGCTCCTTTCACTATTGTGAAGGTGTGGGTGAGTTTATCTAAATTTTATTAGATTGTGGAGGTGTGGAGAGTTTTATCCTGTCTCTGGCTAGGTTTTGAGCTCAAAAATTGGGCTCCGGCAAGGGGATTCAGGGCAATGTGTTGGTTGAGCTACACTGAGGAGGTCTCAAAGAGGCTTTGGGATCAATTTTGGGAAGTCTCTTAGAGTAATTTTCAGCTCTCCCTCTATTGCTGTGGAGGGGAGTATTTTATAAAAATGGCCTTAGGCTTGCTTCCATGGCCAATTAGGGGGTGAAATGTGTTGCCTAGGTGGAGGGCAGAGAGGCTCTAAGCTTTAATTTGGATGATGTGGCTTCTAGGTTTGAATTGGGTTTAATCCCATGAAGGTGGCTCTCAGTTTGGCCATTTTCCGGCCACTATGCTGGCCGGCCGGGCAAGGGGAGGCAGCTAGGAGCTCAGGGAACCCAGGGGAATATGTCACAACAATTTAATGATTTTAGGCTTTATTTTGGTAAGGGTATCTTAAGCATGTACATTTTTGGGAATAAAATCCCTTAATTTTGGGGACTTTTGGTCCATGGCTTAGTTTAGGTGGTTAGATGGATTTTGGCTCAGTCTTAGGGTCTATCCAATAGCTGAGGTGGAATTAATTTGATGACTTTAGGATAGTTAGGCCATCTTTAATGCATAGGTCAATGTGGGTTCAAGTGATCAAAGTTTGAGTTTGGGCTAGGTTAGCCACGTAAATTGACCCAATTGATTGATCAAAATTGTGTAGATGACTGTTATGAAGATTTTTGGTGAAGTGTTGAAGTGATTTTGAGTTCAATTGGTAAGCCAATTTAAGGGTTTTTTCTTTAGATTTGGCCAATTTGGGTATGTTGGGCTAGACATGGGTCTAGGTTGGGCTAGCCTTGGGCTAAGTCCAAATTGAATGGTTCAAATGATCAAGGGAGGTGTTGTGAAGAATTTTCATGTAGGATGGAGTGGAATTTTGGAGCTAAGGCCCTCAATTTGGTGAAATTTGAGGACATGGCCAATTTGGGGCAAATTTGGGGCTTTTGGACTTTGGTTGAAATAAAAAAAAATTGAGGTCTTACCAAGGCCAATGAAAGGTAAATTTTGATGAGTGGGAATGCTATGAAGATTTTCAACACAAATTGTGGCAAATTGAGTGGGCTATGGGTTCAATCTGGTGTAACCAAGTCATGGGGCCAAAATTGGTTTGGTCTAAATTAAAATTGGGCTCAAAGAATGGGTCAATTGAGTTTGAATTTGGTCTAGATTGGTCAAATTGATACCAATTGGATAGACATTTGGGGTAATTTGGGGAAAGTATATGCTTTTAAAGAGCAATTTGGGGGTTTTGATCAAAGATGATCAAATTGGCCAAATTGGGCCATGTGATAGTTGAGAAAAATGAAATTGGGAATTTTTTGAGGTTTGGGAATTTTTGGGAATTTTTGGAATTTTGGCGTAAGGAGGGGTATTTTGGTAATTTTGCCAACTTGGGTGATTTTGGGTAGTTTGGGTGTTTTCAAGGTGTTTGAAATGATTTTTGAATCAAGTTGGGTATTTTGAGTAAATTTGGGAATTTTGGCCAAATTTGGGGTCCTAAGGGTATCTAGGTAATTTGGGGGAATTTAGGGGCAAAAGGCTAGTTGGGTATCCTGGTAGAGTTGGAGTACCAACGACCATTAATAAGCCATGGACCAATGGAAACCAGGGCTAGTGAATTTAGGGAAACATCTACAGGAGTCTCCCGAAAGTATCAAGGGACCAGAACCTAGCAATTCTGGGTTTATGGTAGTGAGTGATTGTGAGTGTAAATGATTGCAAGTGGAGTGCCTTAGCCCTAGACCAACACCCAGGGTCAACCCTAAGGTCAAGCAATCCTAAGGGTGACTCATCTTGAGTTTCCCCCATAATGACCCCACCTACTAAGTACTAGAGGTTAGGACCAATATGTGGAACTTCAAGTTGAGTAGAGAAGAGGTAGAATTTCTAATGTTGAGGTTTTCTTGTCTACTTTTCTAAGAATAGTTAATATGAAAGTCTTATGGCTTTGGAATTTCTAATTGGTGAGGGTTCTTTATCTAGTTTTCTAAGAATAGTCAATACGAAATTCCTATGGCTAGAACTTAGGCTACTAAACAGGAAAAACTAAACCTCAACCAAAAGTGAGGTCAACAATTGGTTTCCCTAATAAGATCACTAAACTTCAGAATAAAATAAAATTTATCTTACAATGATAAGGAAAGGAAAAAAACTTAATTCCACTAGACTTATAAGTCTTAAATATATTCATCATCTTAAGGATTGGATCCTTTCATAAGGTAATATTTATCCTCTTCAGGGAGGTATGTTATTCTTTAATGGCATATCTGATTATTTAGAAATAAATTTTCAAGATCTAAGGTAGACACACTTCAACCCAAAGAAACAAAAATATTCCATCAACTAGTGCCTCTTAGTCTGCCACCACAATATCTTCAAGGTAGACAGACTTCACACGAGCAATCACTTAGTCTTTCTTCTTAATATAATGAGTGCCAACCACTGCATTTCACTTAACTTCTTGGTCATATAAAACCGCTTACTATTTTTCATTCATTCACTTAAACTTCTCTATCTACAACACCTAATTGATAAATATTGGATTGAGATATGAGTAAATTAAAATTTATTGTACTTTGACTTCTGCCGCTTCAACGAGTACCTAGTATGGTACCTTTTTCTTTGATTTGCAAGTCTTGCCTTTGAAAGGAATGGTTTGGTACCAGCACTAATAAGAAGAATAAAGAAAGAAACAAAACTTCCATCCCCATACTTTATTCGACAACCTCAGCAATAGGAACTTGCCAGGTGAGACACACTATACATGGCCCTTTAAACCAACCTGAAATGAGAACATGTATGTGATGAGCTGTGTTGACCATGAGATTTCTGGCTGATGACAAAAGATAATGTATGTCATGATAGAGGAGATGGATTTTGGTAGAATCTGGGTGGGAAAACCCTATAATGTTTGAAATAATGCATAGTTCTTAAAAGAAAGGTAGCCTCAAGCCAAATCTAAGATGATGATATAAAAAGAAAATCAACCCTAAATTAGGTTGTTGCTTGATTGTTCTCCCCAATGGCTCAAAGCCTTATAGAAAAATTGAAAACATATGTTTCTTGTAGCTAAGTTACCTCCTTCTAGTTCATCTTTTGATTGGTCAATCATGACGATCGACTCGAAGGCTTGTAGAGAGTATTTTGGACCAATCCAAATCGAGCATAAGGAATAAAATAGTAGAAAATGGAGGGAGCAAGGAGAATTAAAATGAAAAGGTAGTAAAATTTTAACATCAATTCAATCCCTAACACTTATATATAAGGTAATAGAAGAAGCAGAACCATCACAAAGGGGTAAAAAAAGAATTATACAATAATTAAAAAAATATGCTAACATAAATATCGCATATACCAAATATTCGAGAAGAAACAATAAATTTTATTCCAAAATTGAGCATTATAAATTGCACTCAGAAACTAGCCCAAGAGAAAACATGTTACATAGGATCATTTGTCGCTTCAGCCTAGAAATCTCTCGTCAAAATTGTCTTTTATACAAAACTTCTCCCTCAAAATTAAACCGGTCCACCTAACCCTTCTTATCTTGAGCTCGTTGTATGAGTGAATTATACTGGACTTCTGATAGTTTCAAGCAAGGGTGACCATCTCTTCCTCCGTCCTTTTCACTTTCTCTACATCAGCCAACAGCTCGTGCATCTTCATGGATCTCTAATTATTAACTATTAGTAAAAATGTTTAATGATAATAAAAATGAGGAATGATCCACTAAAATTAATATTAAATGTTAGGATATAATATTTGGTGTTACTAGATACACTTTTCATGTGCTTGGAGTTTAGAGAGTTTTAATTTGAGGAAGGATTCAGAAGTACAAAATCAAAGACTTTGATAACTTCTTTCATGAAGATTAGAAATTAAAAAATAAATTTACTTGAATAAAGATTTCAAGTAGTGCATTAAAAATAATATGTGTGAAAATTAGTTTTATATCTCTCCTTATTAGTAATGTCTTTTCAAAAATGATAAAGATAATGAAATTTTTATTAAGAATATGATGTGTGAAAAATAATTTTAAGTTATCTTATTGATAACATCTTATCAAATATGATAAAGATAATGGTATTTTTATTAAGATGCTTGGCTTAATTAAAGATGAGAAGACCTTAATTAAGATGGTTGGCTTAATTAATGACCTTTTTTATATCCATGATAATTATCTTTCCACGTCATTCCACACCATTAGTTAGTTATTATTTTTATAGTTTTGAGTTTTTGTGGTGATTTTACGTGTGATTTCTTCTCTAAGAAGTGTTGAAGAGGAAGAGAAGTGAGAGATTTCTTCTTCCTACATTTTCTAAGAGAGGCTACAAAGAATTTGCTTTAAGAAAGAGTTTCAGATAAGTGTTGTTTGTTTATTACTGTTTTATGAACTTTATTTTATATATGAATTTTGTGTCTTGTTGTACATTTCTCATAAAGTCTGAGTAGATTCCTTTATCTTTCTCCCTACTCTGAGATATGGTGAAATGTTTGGATGTGTCAATGTTAAAATTTAAAATAAATTGTGATGGTTTTTCAAGTCTGCTCTTTATTTACTTTTCGATCTGACTAATTGAATTGTTAAAATATGTTGTGAAATAAATGATCCGGGAAATGGAAAATGAGTTCTACAAGAGACGAGAATCACATTTAAGTCCATGAAGGAGTATTTCGTTCATGGAATTAAGTGCAAATAAAAATGGAAATATACTATGTTGGGTGTAGAATTGGAGAATTCTAGGGGGACAGACTAAAAAACCCCAATTTGATCTTAATGTTTAAAAACTAAAGCGAGAGTTAGCCTTCAGGGGAAGGGAAGTGAGAGTTCTGGAGTGGGAGTCAGTATCTTCCTACCCTAGCAATAGATTTAGAGACAAAACCTAAGATTAGCCAATGATTTTCTACAACACAAAATCAGGGTAGAGAATTAAAATTGCTCCTATTTTGCACAATACATAATTAAACCATTTATCTCATCTCATTTCACCAAAAACTCATTGTAGTGGGAAAGATGCTTTTTCATATCAGAAAACTTCATCACATAAACATAGTTTAGTAGTTATTAATTTTAAAACCTGCTTTTAAATTCTGCTAGTAGTAAATACTTTAGATTTGATAATATCTTAAACATTCGAAATTAGTAACAGTAATTTCGTTTGATTTATGTAAATTTCCTAGTTAATTTATCATTTCAAATTTAAATCTTCCTTGTGAGATCGATATTTGGGAATTAAACAGAAAGTTTTATATTACTCGATAACGATACATATACTTGCGTAGAATCTCAATCTTAAGAGCCTAACATTATTATTACTAAAATACCACATTATGTTTTTGACAGCGTTATAAAACGAAGTCAACTTTATCAATTTTGCACAACTATATTCAACCGGGATCATTGGGCCATTATGTTAATAAAATTGTCTTAAGACAATAGCTTGTTATAAATTATATCAAGTTATTAATGTAATAGGCTTTTGATGACTTCCTTGAGTTAGAGATAAAATATTTTTAGTTATATGGAGAGTGCACATTAAAAAACTTGAGCTAGAAAAGGATTAAGGTGCTAAAAAAGATTTTATTAGTGTCGATTGATAAAGATGTAAGTATTATGGAAAATATTAAATTTCAAAGTCTAGTTTATGCAGTAGATTATTATTATTATTTCTAATAACTTACATGTCTTTTTGAATTTTGTTTCTATAGGATTATTTACCATATGACGGTGTGTATGGCTAATAAGATTTCCTTAACTTTATTATGCATTCTCTTACTCATCATATCCTAATTTGAGTAAGAAGAAGGATGTGAGTGGCACTAGTTTCAAAGAGAAAAAATTGAAGGAGAAGAAGTTCAATCGATTACAAATCGATTCATACTTATTTATACAAGGCTAAAGTTGTATTTTGTTATTATAAAAGGTCTAAAGAGTGACTAGTTTGTTGTAGAATAATCAAATAAAGTTAGAGCAAAAATTCAATACTCTAGCTAATCTTATTTAAAATTTTTTATACAAAGAGAAAAAGGAAAGGGAGGAAAACAGTAAGGGTGTATTTGTTGTTAAATTAAAAATTTATTTTATTAGGGATATGAATTAAGAAGAACAAGGGAATTGTATAAGAGGTTAGAAAAGATATAGGATATTGACAACTCACTTGTTATAGTATATAGAAATAAAAAGATAAAGGAAAGAATTGTTAGCTATATTTTGCTATTACACATAGGAGTGAGGCTAAAGAATATGATAGATTTGATTAACTGATAAAGTTTTCAAGGGACTCAAACTCATGGTTCTATATTTCATTGATCCTCTTAGCTTAATTGATGAAAAAAAAAACTTGCCTCCTTCAATTCTTGAATATGTTAATTCGTAGAAAACATTAAAGAGAGATATGAGTGCGCAGTGGAAGCATGAGATGATATTAACAATAAAATAATTTTATAATATGGCTGGATTGTATGGTGATAAATCTAGTACTTGATTAGTAGTATGAGTTCTTGAATAACTATTACATTCTCAATTTAATTTTGCTATAGCACATAGATTCTTATGTTACTCATACGGCTTGCCTTTTGACCTTTTGGTGCTACTACTAGTTAAAGGCAAACATATCAAGAACTATCATATTGAATGAATTATTTACTCAATTATGTATGATAGAACTATTTAATTAGAAGAAATTAAAGAGGAACGACTCTCTCAGGAAAAGTCTCTAATGTATGTTATAGGAAAGAAAGAAAAAAATCAAATTTTTTATGCAGATATAACACTTATACTTTTGTTATAAATCTTTAAAAAAAGTATGTTTGATGATATATAAGATCTCTTATCTGAAATTATGTAGGCAATGATGAGTTCATTCTAGAGATGCATAGTTTACTTTCAAGGTAATAGTTGTTTGAACCAAGTTGTTTTCTTCCTTCAAATTGCTTGGAAGTGGAAGAGGGCAAATATGGATGCGGTTCAAATTCTATCTTCTGCTTTAATATTTTAAAATTAAGAAAGAATTAAATAAGTTAAATTATATTTTTACATCTACCATGATGATTTTCTTACATCTTATTAAAGTGGAGACAAGAGTACAAGTTATATAACACATCATACATCAAAATTAAGGGAAAAAAATGTACTAGAAGTTATAACAAATTGCATACAAGTTATCCATGAATGTTCATGTGTAGACTAATTTCACGGCAATGTTGATCTATGAGTATAAAAAAAATATTGAATTATTATAATAAACAACTTTGTTTTAACTCGGCTATTATTTAGCCAATAAATAATAATACCCCTGAATTCCTCCTACCCTTGACAGCACGCAGAAGCTAATCGTGCTAGGTGAAATACGAAGCAGCCGTCCAAATGAACATTAGTCTCCTCCAACATGGTCAACTAAAGCTCCTGAAAAGCCATCCTTTCCTCTTAGCTTTCTGCATCTTCGTCCTCAATATAACACAATCGAATGAAAGCTTCGTTCCAATTCGACACTGTAACATCACAGATATCCCAAAATTCAATTTTGTTCACCTCCCAATTCTCAAAATCAGATTTTTTTATTTATTTATTTCTTATTCTGTCCTTCCAGAACCATAAAAATTCACTGATGGGAGACAAAAATCCGTCTTCCGCCCTCGGNCTACTGATGTAATATTTTTTCGGGATGTGGAGAGGTAAATGGGGTGGGAAGCTCGGTTCTTCCAAGAAGGGAAAAGGAGCTTTCCTAACATGTTTTTTTTTCTAGGGAAATTTATTTTATAGGAGGGAATTTTTATGTATTTTTTATTCCTGGTGCGCAAATTTCTATATCTATGTACATAATATTTTGATGTTTTAAATTTATGAATAAATAATATTTTTTTAAAAAATTATAATAATGCTATTTGATGCGGTATTAAAAATTAAGGTGTTATATTTAAAAGTATGAAAATTTAGGTGTGTTTAAATATGGAAGTTATGATATAATAAGATTTTTTTTCTATTTATGCTCCTCAAGTAGCTTTATATATAGGTTCTTAAGATAAATTATGGAATGACTTATAAGAATTAATACAAATGATACCTCTTGAAGAAAAAAATTTTATTGGAAAAAATTTTAATGGACATATGAGTAGAGTAGTAGAAGATTTTAGAAATATTCATGGTGACTATAATTTTGAAGTGATTAATGAAAAATGTAGAGATATATTAGATTTTATTTTAGCGTATGATTTTGTTATAGCCATTACTTTATTAAGAAAAGGGATGAGCATATTATTATTTATAAGAATGGTTTTAATAAAACACCAATTGATTATTTCCTTATCAGAAGAAGAAATCGTCGAGAATGTATGGATTAGAAGGTCATCTCAAGTGCGGATTTAAGAGTTAACATCGATTATTAGTTCTAGATTTTAAGATAAAGAGTTATCAGATAAAGAATTATAGGAATCATTATCGTAAGATTAGATGGGGACACCTAAAAAACACAAATAAAATTATTTTTATGAGTAAAATTCAAAATTTCAAAATTTGAGATGCTCATGAAAAAGCCATGTTTATGTGGGATAAAGTAACAAACACAATGAAACAAGTGGTAAAAGTTGTATTTTGAGAATCAAAATACAAAAAGTTTTTATAAATAATAATAGTTGGTGGTGTAATAAAAATGTGCAAGAAAAGACAAAATATAAGAAGTAATGTTATGAAAATTGGTTTAAATGTAAAAGCTTAGAGAATTGAGAAAAATATTAAACACTCCGTAAGGAGTCTAAGAGTACATTCAGTGATGCTAAAAATTCTGCTTTTAGTGATCTTTATAATAGATTGGATACTAAGAACGGTGAAAAATATATGTATAAACTAGTCAAACGAAGAGAAAAGAAAAGTAAAGATTTAACTCAAGTAAAGTGTATTAAAGATGAAAATAAAAAAGAATTATTCTTAGAAAAATATATTTAAAATCGGTGGATGAGATATTTTGATAAACTTTTTAATGAAGTTTCGGAAAATAAAATCTATTTTAGTTATCTTAATATCATTATTAATAATAAATAATTTCATTTTTATTGTCGCATTAGTAAGAAAGAAGTTGAAGATGCTTTTAAGAAACTGATGGGTGGAAAGCCTGTAGGACCAGATAATATCCTAATTTAAGTGTGGAAATATTTCGGAAATNATATTTCATTTTTATTGTCGCATTAGTAAGAAAGAAGTTGAAGATGCTTTAAAGAAACTGATGGGTGGAAAGCCTGTAGGACCAGATAATATCCTAATTTAAGTGTGGAAATATTTCGGAAATTTTGGAGTTTCATAGCTTACTAAACTCTTTAATATTGTTTTAGAAACTAAAAAAACGCCTGAGGAGTGGAGGAAGNTAATATGATAGATTTGATTAACTGATAAAATTTTCAAGGGACTCAAACTCATGGATCTATATTTCATTGATCCTCTTAGCCTAATTGATGAAAAAAAAAACTTGTCTCCTTCAATTCTTGGATATCTTAATTTGTAGAAAACATTAAAGAGAGATATGAGTGCGCAGTGGAAGCATGAGATGATACTAACAATAAAATAATTTTATAATATGGCTGGATTGTATGGTGATAAATCTAGTACTTGATTAGTAGTATGAGTTCTTGAATAACTATTACATTCTCAATTTAATTTTGCTATAGCACATAGATTCTTATGTTACTCATACGGCTTGCCTTTTGACCTTTTGGTGCTACTACTAGTTAAAGGCAAACATATCAAGAACTATCATATTGAATGAATTATTTACTCAATTATGTATGATAGAACTATTTAATTAGAAGAATTTAAAGAGGAACGACTCTCTCAAGGAAAAGTCTCTAATGTATGTCATAGGAAAGAAAGAAAAAAAAATCATATAACACTTGTACTTTTGTTATAAATTTTTTTAAAAAGTATGTTAGATGATATATAAGATCTCTTATCTGAAATTATGTAGGCAATGATAGTTCATTCTAGAGATGCATAGTTTACTTTCAAGGTAATAGTTGTTTGAACCAAGTAGTTTTCTTCCTTCAAATTGCTTGGAAGTGGAAGAGGGCAAATATGGATGCGGTTCAAATTCTATCTTATGATTTAATATTTTAAGATTAAGAAGAAATTAAATAAGTTAAATTATATTTTTACATCTACCATGATGATTTTCTTACATCTATTAAAGTGGAGACAAGAGTACAAGTTATATAACACATCATACATCAAAATTAAGGGGAAAAAATGTACTAGAAGTTATAACAAATTGCATACAAGTTATCCATGAATGTTTTATGTGTAGACTAATTTTACGGCAATGTTGATCTATGAGTATAAAAAAAATATTGAATTATTATAATAAACAACTTTGTTTTAACTCGGCNCAAGGTAATAGTTGTTTGAACCAAGTAGTTTTCTTCCTTCAAATTGCTTGGAAGTGGAAAAGGGCAAATATGGATGCGGTTCAAATTCTATCTTATGATTTAATATTTTAAAATTAAGAAAGAATTAAATAAGTTAAATTATATTTTTACATCTACCATGATGATTTTCTTACATCTTATTAAAGTGGAGACAAGAGTACAAGTTATATAACACATCATACATCAAAATTAAGGGAAAAAAATGTACTAGAAGTTATAACAAATTGCATACAAGTTATCCATGAATGTTTATGTGTAGACTAATTTCACGGCAATGTTGATCTATGAGTATAAAAAAAAATATTGAATTATTATAATAAACAACTTTGTTTTAACTCGGCTATTATTTAGCCAATAAATAATAATACCCCTGAATTCCTCCTACCCTTGACAGCACGCAGAAGCTAATCGTGCTAGGTGAAATACGAAGCAGCCGTCCAAACGAACATTGGTCTCCTCCAACATGGTCAACTAAAGCTCCTGATACGCCATCCTTTCCTCTTAGGTTTCTGCATCTTCGTCCTCAATATAACACAATTGAATGAAAGCTTCGTTCCAATTCGACACTGTAACATCACAGATATCCCAAAATCCAATTTTGTTCACCTCCCAATTCTCAAAATCAGAATTCATTTCTTATTCTGTCCTTCCAGAACCATAAAAATTCACTGATGGGAGACAAAAATCCGTCTTCCGCCCTCGGCAACAATAACGATGTCTCGACAACCACCGCCAAAATAAACGACATTCCCATGGTGCTTACATTAGTATTCGTCTTCCTCGTTGTCATCTTTAGCATATTCCTTTACATCTATACCCACAAAAGCTTGATAGGAAGGTCCACAACCCGCCGCCGCCGCGCGGCACGAACCCATTTGATCTTCGCAACCGGCGACGCCCCATTTCCCACCCTTGGCCTCAATCCTTCCATCCTCCTCTCTCTTCCCATCACTATCTACCGGCCGAATGATTTCGAAGAAAGTCTGGAATGCGCCGTTTGTCTTTCAGAACTCAGCGACGGAGACAAGGTTCGGCGGCTTCCAAATTGTAACCATGGCTTCCATCTAGAATGCATTGACATGTGGTTTTACTCCCACTCCACTTGCCCTCTTTGTCGTTGCCCTGTCGGGTTGTCGGAGTCAGCCGGTTTAGATACAGAGTTGGCTATTTCGATTCCAGATCGGTCGACAGAGATGTATCAGCTGCCTCTGCCACCGTTGAATTCGAGTAGGTCTCAAGTGGAGGAAATGAAGACGTTTGATGCGGAGAGATCGCCGGCGAGGTTAAATGTGGGATCTTTGAAGAGGATTATGAGCGGAGAAAAGATGGTTGGAGGCTCGTGCTGTAGCAACCATGGGGCTTGTGATATTGAGCAGGGATTGATGGGATGTGGAGAGGTAAACGGGGTGGGAAGCTCGGTTCTTCCAAGAAGGGAAAAGGAGCTTTCCTAACTTGTTTTTTTTTTCTAGGGAAATTTATTTTATAGGAGGGAATTTTTATGTATTTTTTATTTCTGGTGCGCAAATTNTTTGTGATATTGAGCAGGGATTGATGGGATGTGGGAAAAAATATTACATCAGTACTACGCACGTAGAGGAACGTGCGTACCCAATAAAATCACGCCACGTATCCNTGCGCAAATTTCTATGTCTATGTACATAATATTTTGATATTTTAAATTTATGAATAAAAAATATTTTATTGTGGTATTAAAAAGTAACGTGTTATATTTAAAAGTATGAAAATTTAGGTGTGTTTAAATATGGAAGTTTTGATATAATAAGATTTTTTTTTCTATTTATACCCCTCAAGTAGCTTTATGTATAGGTTCTTAAGATAAATTATGGAATGACTTATAAGAATTAATACAAATGATACCTCTTGAAGAAAGAAGTTTTATTGGGAAAAATTTAAATGGACATGTGGGTAGAGTGTAGAAGATTTTAGAAATATTCATGGTGACTACTGTTTTGAAGTGATTAATGAAAAATGTAGAGATATATTAGATTTTATTTTAGCGTATGATTTTGTTATAGCCATTACTTTATTAAGAAAAGGGATGAGCATATTATTATTTATAAGAATGGTTTTAATAAAACACCAATTGATTATTTCCTTATCAGAAGAAGAAATCGTCGAGAATGTATGGATTGGAAAGTCATCTCAAGTGCGGATTTAAGAGTTAGCATCGATTATTAGTTCTAGATTTTTAGATAAAGAGTTGTCAGATAAAGAATTATAGGAATCATTATCGTAAGATTAGATGAGGACATCTAAAAGACACAAATAAAATTATTTTTATGTGTAAAATTCAAAATTTCAAAATTTGAGATGCTAATGAAAAAACCAAGTTTATGTGGAATAAAGTAACAAACACAATGAAACAAGTGGTAAAAGTTGTATTTTGAGAATCAAAAGAAAACGTTTTTATAAATAATAATAGTTGGTGGTGGAATAAAAATGTGCAAGAAAAGCAAAATATAAGAAGTTATGTTATGAAAATTGGTTTAAATGTAAAAGCTTAGAGAATTGAGAAAAATATCAAACAGTCCGTAGGGAGTCTAAGAGTACATTCTGTGATGCTAAAAATTCTGCTTTTAGTGATCTTTATAATAGATTGGATACTAAGGAGGGTGAAAAATATATGTATAAACTAGCCAAACAAAGAGAAAAGAAAAGTAAAAGTAAAGTATATTGAAGATCTAAAAAAGTACTTTTCTTAGAAAAAAATATTCAACATAGGTGGGTGAGTTATTTTGATAAACTTTTTAATAAATTATTCTTAGAAAAATATATTTAAAATCGGTGGATGAGATATTTTGATAAACTTTTTAATGAAGTTTCGGAAAATAAAATCTATTTTAGTTATCTTAATATCATTAATAATAATAAATTATTTCATTTTTACTGTCGCATTAGTAAGAAAGAAGTTGAAGATGATTTAAAGAAACCGATGGGTGGAAAGCCTGTAGGACAAGATAATATCTTAATTGAAGTGTAGAAATATTTAGGAAATTTGGGAGTTTCATAGCTTACTAAACTCTTTAATATTGTTTTAGAAACTAAAAAAACGCCTGAGGAGTGGAGGAAGGGTATTTTGGTCCCCATTTTTACGAATAAAGGGGATGCACAAAAGTGTGCAAATTATAGAAGAATTAAGTTGATATGTCATACTTTAAAATTAAGGGAGAGGGTAATTGAACACACAAGTTAAGATGTATTATAAAGATTTCTCATAATCATATTGGATTTATGTCGGGCAGTTCTATTATGGAAGCTATATATTTATTAAGAGCTTTGATATAGAATTTCAGAGATAATAAGAAGGATCTACATATGATTTTATTGATTTAGAAAAGCTTACGATAAGGTTCTAAGAGATATCCTTTGGAAAGTTCTTTAGAAGAAAGGTGTTGATATGACTTATACTCAAATCATTACAAATATGTATACAAGAGTTGTTACCTGTGTTCGAACAGAAGGAGGATTGACCAAATATTTTCTTATTTTTGCTGGTTTACATCATGGATTAGCTTTAAGCCCATATCATTTTGCTTTAGTCATGGATTCTCTTACTGGACACTTATAGGAGGATGTACATTGGTGTAGGCTTTTGCTGATGATATCCTTCTCTTGGATAAGATGAGAGAGAAAGCTCAAAATAAACTTGAATTATGGAGGTCTACCTTGGAGTTTAAATGCCTTCATTTATGTAGAACTAAAACTGAGTACATGGAATGTAATTTTAGTAGTAGTAGCTCTAGTGACAAAAATGTAACTAGGGGTGATCAAATTATTAAAAAGTGTGAACGCTTTACATATATCAGATCTATTGTTCAAAGTGGTGACGATATTAAAGGGGATTTTATTAGTAGAATTCAAGTTAGTTGGCTGAAGTAATGGAATGCTTTGGGTCTATTGTATGATAGAAAAGTACCACTTAGACAGAAAGGTGGTGAGACCTGTAATGCTCTATGACGCTGAATGTTGGCCTTTAAAAGTGAAGCATAAAACTAAGTTACGTGTTGTTGAGATGAGAATGCTTAGGTGGATGAGTGGCTTTACACTTGGAGACAAAATGCAAAATAAATATATCCGTGATAGCATTTGTGTTGCTCCAGTGACATATGAAATTAGATAGAGTCGCCTTAGATGGTTTGGTCACATTAAATATCGACCATCTGATGAACTGATTAGAAAAATAGATGTGTTAAATTCGACTTATGTTAGGAAATGCAGAGGTAGAGCTAGGATGACTTGGGCATATTGTATAAAAATGATCTTAATTTATTAGAATTAAATGAAAATATGAAACTTAATAAGACGTAATAGAAAAAGAGATTTATGTGGCCAACCCTAATTAATGGGATAAAGTTGTTGTTGTTTTTTTTTGTTGTTATGTTGGTTTGGTTTATATATTAATATTAATATTAATATTATTGATACACCATCAACAACTTCTTTCAACCATCATGAATCTAGAGACAATTTTTCAAACTTCATTTAAAAGGTCACCGGAGCTCTGACTTCAGCAAACTTACAGTCAAATTGACCGACTCAACGAGACGGACCCAATGATATCAAAATCAGTTTAATTCGAGTCCAATCAAGCTCAAATCAAGTCATTAAAACACACTTGGAAGCTTTCCAAGCATAATTAAAAGGTCAAACAACTATCTACCTTGGTAAACTTATAGCTGAATCGAGCATCTCATTGAGATAAATCTAACGAGCTTAAGATAACTCAGTTCTGATATCATTAAGACACTCAAATATGCATCAAAAGTCATCTAATCAAGAGAATCTCTCCAGACTACCCAATCAAAGTGATTCATACTCTAGTATTAATAACACTTAGACTCTATAAATAAAGCCCCACTCCTCTCTTGAGCGGGGGGAAGAGAGCTTGAGGTTTGAGGAAGAGCTTGAAGTTTTGAGAAGGAACTGAAGTACAACATCAATTCTGTCATCGACCACCACCAATCATTGCCGACCACCACCGATCACTGACGACCGCCGCTGACTGCCTTCAACTACACCACTGCAGACCTCCATAGACTACCATCAACCAACGTTGACCATCGTCGACCACCGCCGACCACTGTCGACCACCACCTGCCTACCGCCATCAATCATTATTGTTTGTAGCCCATTCCTTGTAACAAGTTCATCGCACGTCAACGTGTAACTCAGAAGACTTTGTAACTCTTTCCCACTGATACGGGTGAATTCAGTGTGTTAATTTTAAAAATATTTTTTAATATTACAAAATACACGCGACAGACACAATAACAAATATGCAAATTAATCCCAACAAAATACATTAGTTAAAATAGTTTTATCTTTTAAAAATCTTTAAACTGTCAAATTCCCTTTAAAAATAATGCAAGTATACGTATCACTCAAGTAATAAAGGGCTCTAATGGAGTCCTAGATATCGATCCCACATGGAAGTTAGAAATGTCTGTAAATAAGTTTCTAAAATTATAATGTAAAGTAATATTTTAAGAATACAAAAAGTAAACTGTGAAGTTTGAATAATAATTAATAGGTGAATGCTAAATAAAATGCAGTTGAAAGACAAAGTTAACTAAATTAAATGTTAAACTTTCAAAAGTGAAATTATAAAAATTAATACTACGATGTTGTGACAAAAAGTTCAAATTTAGGAAAGCATCCTTCATTTTTACAATGAGTATATGGTTTGTGAAGAAATTAAAATCATTTGAAAACATATATAAAAATTGTTTTGTGCTATATAGAAGCAACTTAATCCTTACTCTCTTCCGAGTGCATAAAGAACATTGATTAATTCAGATTTTGGCTCATAATCCCGTGATTAAGCTAGGAGGATATTGGTTGCCACTCCAGAGCTCCCACTACTCCCTCCCCTGAGGGCTAACAATCTCACATCAGTTTCCAATCAACTAGACCAAATTGGGGATTTTAATCTGTCACCTTAAAATCTCTAATTCTGCATCCAATAAAATATATTTTCCTATTTAATTGCACCTAATTCCATGGATAAAATACACTCTCATGAAAGCAAATGTGATTCTTCTTATGCTGTAGAAATCATAACCCTTTCAAAACATATGCTTTTCAACACATTTTAACATTTCAATTGGCCAAATCAAAAAGTAAATGAAGATCGGAGTTCAAATCTTCACAAATTATTGGCATTTAAAACCATATAAAACAAAATCAATTCTTCACAAAACCATATCTCAAAGTAGGGAGAAGGATAAAGAAGACTACTCAAAATTCATGAGAAGGATATGCAAAATAAGGATTTCATTAATAAAAAAAAATTTACAAAATAAAAGAAATAAAAGACACAACTTATCTCACAATCCTTCCTAAGCAAACTCCTAGAAGTTCTCTTCAAACCTTTCTCTCTTTAAAAGCACTTCAGTTCTCTCTTAGAAGTGTGATGAAGAAGAAATCTCTCACCTTCCTTCTCCTCTTACAGTCCTTGAAGAAAATCTTTAAGCCCTTGACTTTCTCTCTCTCTCTCTAACTTTCATTCACACCACACACCTCTTCTCCCCCCCCTTTCAAGCCCTAGACTTTCCTCTCTTTTATTGAAGGCTGCCTCCCTCTGAAAGGAATTCAAAATTTCCCCTTAAAATTCTGTCCAAAAGTCAACTCTTTTGAATTCAAATGACATGTCCATTGATATAAGAGACATATCCCTTCATAAAAGAACATGCCAAAGTGTCTAGATGTATTGAATTACTCTAAGGGGTGTTTAGAACAAGTGTCCCTATGAAAATTCATGCAAAATTTTTCTTGACCCGCCTTAATCAGCAAAAAGTCGTCTCTGGCGCATCTGGCGTCAAATCTGGTGCATCATGCACAAACTCTCTGTCAAATGGTGCATCAGACACAAAAATTGGGTGCATCATGCACCAAATCTCTATCAAATGGTGCATCTGGAACCAATATGGCGCATCATCCACCAGTTTGCTGAAGACCGCACTGTTCTGAGCTCGCCGATCTGACACATTTGGCTCCAGAATTATAACTTCGCTATTTTGGCTCCAAATTTCGTCATTTTTGCTATTTTTGCTCCAAATGCCTAAAACTGACATACCTGCAACAAAAAACATGGAAATAACCTTCTTTAAATTGCAATATTACCAAAAATAAACATAAAATATATACTTAAATAACATATTATTTTGGTGTATCAAAATCTCCCAAGCTTAAATGTTACTTTTCCTCAAGTGACACATTTACTATATAAAAGCATATAACATAGAATAGAGACTAACTTATAACTTCTATACTTTAGTTCAATAAATAAAATAATAAAACTTAAGAAAAATATTTAACTACTTAGATTCAAATTCTAAGTCTAAGAGTACTTAGTAGTCAATTTTAAGATTTCTAAATCTCTATTTATTTCAAGAAGAATTGCAATTTGCCATATGAAGAATATTTAGAATATTCATATGAAAAATAACTTCAGAAAAAATTACTAATAATGCTACTAATAATCCAATATAAGTTTAGAAAATATAATAAAGCTTTTTCCTTAAGTTGATTCAAGTAAAACCAATTTTTTATTAGGCATTTCCTCAAGCATCTCCTCACTTATTTTTCTTTTCTTTTCTTTTTCTTCTCTTTTATTTTTATTTATTTTTTTTTCTTTTAGGATCTTTTCAATCCTTTCCTGTTTTTTTCAAGTGTGGATTACTAAATCTGGATAGCCTTTAATAGTTTTGAACTTCACTATCCTCTTCTCGAAGTTAAAACTTCTTACCTTTCTTCACTTTATAAATTCATATTAGTTTATAATTTTCATAAAGTCTCATTCTTTTCTTCTTACATGAATCTCTAAAATTCTTAATACTTCAAAATTACAATTTTCTTTACTTCAAATAGAAAAACTTAGTCTTATCTTATCATACCAAATATCTTTAACATTTGAATTGACCTTCATTATAAAAAACTTTTACCTAAATTTACCATAATATTCATAAACTTAAGTATAGTCATTTAAAGTTTAATCTTAATATCCCATGTCATGTTAAATTAATTAAAAAAATATTGTTACTTAAGGAAAAATAAAATTTAGTTTAGTTCCTTTTTTTAAAAAAGAAGAAAATTTTTTTCCACCCAAAAATAAGTTCTTAAGCATTTCAAAAAGTATTTTAGTTCAAAATTCATTTGGTGAAAGAAAGCAGTCAATGTATGAAAATAAAACTATCTTGTAGAGGATTTATGACTACAAAAGTGGGCTTTGGTATACTGTAGGCACTAAATTTAAAAATACATACAGGCTTTAAAGCATTAAATGATACATAATATATTCTATTGAATTTGCTGAGATTTTAAAAAAGAAACAAAAACTGAAAAATACTAAAAATGCAGAAAAAGGAAAAATCTATTGTTATTATTACAATTTTAATTCCACAGCACAAAAATAAAAGTTTTTACTACTTTAGTTTCAAATGCCAACAAAAAAAAATCCATAGAACATACAAACAGACAAAAAAAACAGTAAAACAAATAAACTAACTCCAGAAAATATCAATCTTCATCACCTTCCTCATCATCATCATCTTCTTCTTCCTCTTCTTCTTCTTCTTCATCATGAATAGGAGCATATGGAGTAAAGCAGGGACAACTAGGAAACTCCACATTGTATTCACCCCTGAGATACCGCACCATAGCATCCTTAAAAGCAATATCATGCTGAACTTTCCTCTGCTGATACTCATCATTATAAGAATTTTTTGCTCCAATCTCTCCAATTTGATTCTGAATATTTACTATATCTAATTGTTGAATCAAGAGTTGGTCCATAATGTTTTCTAATGATGCATGACGAGAAGTAGATGCCCCTGCAGCTGATGTAGAGGGTCTATCGCTTCTTCCACCCCTAAATTCAACAAATGATTCAACTCTCTGAATCATATGCTTCCCAAAAGGATTTTGTGGTTGTAACCTTTCTTCATTTATATATGATTCTACTCTTGATTGTTCACAAAGAGTGAAAATCAGGGCAGGTTAACCCAAACCACTAGCTGCAGAGCTCTTAGCTATACTTCGTGCATGATGAACTATAAGAGAACCAATATCTATTGATTTCATTTTCTTAATGCAAAGTTCAATACAGCTCTATCCTTTGATACATCGGCAAGATGATTTGTTGGTAGTAATATAGCAGAAATGAAGTGGTTCCATACCTTTGATTGACTACTCAACATGGAAGCAGAGAAGTTAACCATCTTATAATTTTTAATCCTCCATGCTACTTTTCCATCAGTCAGAAAGGCAATCAATTCATCCAGTGATGAATTAGTCATCATGAATGCATCATATTCATTGAAAAATTCATTCCTCAGTCCATAAAAAACATTATTCCTTTCTGCAGTAAATTCAACTTACTTACCTCTCACGAGAATGTGATCGTCATGAGTAAATCTTAAGTTGGCATAAAACTCCTGAATTGTTGGTACAATTGCTACTGTAGTGAAGTAGCAAAACTGTTCCCAATTTCTAGCAAGAATCAACCTCTCGATCTCGCCACTCGGGTTAGCAAATGTCTGTTCCTGGATCAATCTTCTCGATTCAATTTGAGTGTTATAACTGTGTTGGGCCTTCAAATTAACAAATCTCTGCACTTCAAAATCATCCGATCTTAATCTCTTCACTCATGGAGCCATTTGAAATTCTACCAAAATCCAAATAAATTCTAAATAAATTACAAAATAAAAAATCAAACTCCCCAAGTAAATCTAATTAGAAAGAAACTTTTCACAGTGAGTTTTCTTCAAGATTTTTCTTAAAAAATCCCAATTTTCAGATTTCCATAAGGTAGAAAAAATCCATGGTGAAAATATAAAATTTAGAAGTTAAAATGAAGCTCTTACCAAGAGAAGATGAAATCTATGATTTTTAGCTTCCAAAATCTCTTATATAGCGCCCAATGTGAAGCCCTAGGTCAAGGTTTAGAGGTAGGAGACGACCCAAGCAGTAAAATTGGAGTTTACTGTGCATTTTTGTGATTTTTTAGGCAATCTGACGTTTTCGGGAGTTTGGCACATCGTGCGCCAACTCTCTGTAATTCGGCGTGTCAATGACTTAATTTTTTCAGATTTCATTTTCTATGAAAATCTGCTATGTACTACTTTACGTATACCTCTAATTAACTCAAATGAACTTTTATAAGCACAATTAAACATTACTCTAATATCATTCTTTCACAAACAACACAAAACTCACTTTTATATATAAAATCCGCGCTATTAGAAACTAACATTTATCAAGCCAACAAACATCTAATTCAGTGTTTAAAGCGAACCAAAACATCATAACACTGAAATCTAAACATGAAAATTCCAAATATAAAAATTGATATTGTTCATCAATAAAATTAAATACAATCCAACACATCAAACAACTAAATCAAGCAGCACTAAATAAAACATTCTGTGCATAGATTAAGTCCAAATATCTTCTTCACTCTCGTCCTCCTAGATATCTCCCATAGATTGGAAGTGCACATACAAGTTGTAGAAGGGTCAATAAGGAAACTCATCATTCAAATCCTCCCCAATCCAAGAATGTTTCTTGAACATATGTACCGAGCCATCTTCAATACGACCAATATGCTCAAAATGTTCTTTAAGTCTCCAATCCAAGTGATCCAACATTTCAAAAATATTCCCCATTGCATGCATAAGATTCTACACTTCTTTTTCTAACTTCTTGACCCTTTTTTAACAGTGCATTAGAACTGAAGTAAGTTTGAATAGGTGATGAATTCTGGGATCCCTGATCCACCAGTACATTCTTATCATTTTCATCTCCCATTCCACTACAGTTGCAATAAACTTCTGGATCCATTGACTTCCAAAGAAGAAACATTTTTTCCCAACTCTCGTGAAGTACTTGCGATTCACTACATAGTAGGAAAATAGTGGATGGATGTCTAAGTCCTGTTGCAGATCCATTCACAATCAAACCCAACTGATTTCACAATGATTGATCCAATATAAAAAGGTTTTCCGATTTGAATATAGTAATTCAAAATAGCACGCTCCTTAGTTACCTTACTGATTTTAATAGTAGACAGTAATTTAGATGCAATAAAGAAGTGTCATGCCTTAGAAATAGAATTTAACAATGATGACGAAAAACTTATAATCCCATCATCTCTGGCCTCCCGATTTGCATCTTCATCCGTAAGGTACCGATAAAGTTCATTCATATTATCTCTCATAGCGGTTAAATTTGCATAATGACAGATAGGTACATTTTCAATCATAAACAATTCATTTATTCTTGAAGGAGTGAATTGCACAAACCTGCCTCACACATAGATAAATCCTTGGTTGATTCCATGTAGATTTGCATAAAAATTTTTCACCACAGGGATAACTACGACAAAGCACTTCCCAACATCTCTCAACTCAAGTATTCGACATATTAAATCCTCGATTCAAAAACCCCATTTCTTTGATTAGCCTCTTCTTCACTAGAACACGATCATGCAACTTTTGCGCATCAAAACTAATGAAATTTCTCTGGTTGAAATATCAAAATCTAGCAAAATTTTTAGAGTGGGACGCCATTCAAATTGAAATTTAATCACTTCTCTCTCGTTTCCCCCTAAAATCGACTTTGGAATCAGTTTTTGAGAATTTTAAAGAGAACCCCCCAAAAACTGTAAAAAACCACCCTTTGAAATATTTTAAGTCATTTTCATTGCTGCAACGCATCATGCACCAGCTCTCAGAATTTAGTGCATCATACGCCAGTTCCAAAAAAATTGCATTTTCGATTTTGATAAAAAATTCTCAATCCTTCCATAAAATTAGGTAAATAAAGATGTTTTTTTAAATTATTTTCTCAAATACATGGACTCTATGAAAACACAAATATAAATATATGTAAAATATTCCAAACAAAAACTCAAAAAAGCAAAATAAACAATGATAAGTACGGGTTTCCTCTTACAAAGCACTTGGTTTAATGTCATCAGCCAGACATTCCCAGTCTTTATTCTGGGTGACCCAACATTGTAGTTTTTAAAAAAACTTTTCTTTGACCATCAAAATATGATTTCAATCTATGAACATTTACTTTAAAAATCCTTCCAGTCTTAGGATCTTCAATTTTAACAGCTCCATGCGGATAGACTTTAACAACTTTGAATGGCCCTTTCCACCTAGACATCAGTTTTCCAGGAAATAATTTAAATCTTGTATTATATAATAAAACTTCCTACCATGTTCAAATTCCTTTTCTATTATCTTCCGATTATATCATTCTTTCATTCTTTTCTTATAAATCCTAACATTATTGTAAGATTCAATCCTAATTTCTTCAAGCTCATTCAATTGCAATAATCTTTTCTCACCAGCATCTTTCAAATTGAAATGAATTTCTTAATAACCCAATAAGCTTTATGCTCCAATTCTACTAGTAAGTGACAAGTTTTCCAAAAAATTAATCTATAAGGGGATGTACCTATAGGTGTCTTATAAGCAGTCATGTATGCCCATAATGTAGTGTCTAATCTAACGGACCAATCCATCTTACTGGGATTGACACTTTTTTTTCAAAATTCTCTTAATTTCCCGATTTGATACTTTTGCTAAACCACTTCTCTAGGTATGATAAGCAGTTGCAATTATATGCATTATATTATATTTTTTGACCAATCTACCAATTGTAACATTTCTAAAATAAGATCCTCCATAGGTAATGATTACTCAAGGCATTTCACATCTTGTAAAAATATTTTTAATTAAAAATTTTGAAGCACTCCGAGCATCACATCGAGGTAAAGCGATTGCTTCAATCCATTTTGAAACATAATCCACTGCAATCAATATATATATTTTTGAATGAAGGTATAAATGATCCCATAAAATTCAATCTCCATGCATAAAAAATTTCAATTTCTAAATTAAAATTTAGAGGCATTTCATCTCTTTTTGAAATATTACCTACTCTTTGACATCAATCACATGCTTTTATATATATATATTAATATCTCTAAATAGAATAGATCAATCCAGATTGAAAAATTTTATGAATAGTTCTATCATTCCCAAAATGTCCTCCAAATTCAGAATCATGACATTTCTGGATAATTTCATGAATGTCTTTGTAAGGAACACATCATCTCATTACTATTATCTTTACATTATTTATATAAATAGGGGTCATCCCAAAAATAAGACTTTGCATCGTGAATGAATTTATTTTTCTGTTGTTTTATTAATCCATTTGGTAAACTACCAATAAAAATATAATTTATAATATCAGCATATCAAGGCATTTCCCATCCTTTTACAATATAAAGTTGTTCATCAGAAAAATTTTCATTAATTTCTTTTTCCATGTCAAGTATTTTTTTCTTGTTCTAGCTTAGATAGATGATCAGCAATTTGATTATCAATCTCTTTTCTATCTCCTATTACAAAATCAAACTCTTGCACCATAAGTACTCATCTAACTAATTTTCGTTTCACATCCTTCTTTTCAATCAAATATTTAATAGCCAACTGTTCAGTGTGCACAACACATTTAACTCTAATTAAAGATGACTTAAACTTATCAAAAGCTTATATAATGGCTAACAACTCTTATTCAGTGGTAGTGTAATTAATCTGAGCATCATTAAGAGTCTTACTAGCATAATATATAACTTTAAAAATCTTATCATATCTTTGCCCTAATATAGCTCCAATTGCATAATTATTTGCATCACACATTAATTCAAAAGGTATCAGGTGAAACAATTATAGGAGCAATGATCAATTTTTCTTTTAAAAGTTCAAAGGCTTTAGGGTAATCTCGGTTGAAATCAATCTTTATATCTTTTTCTAGAAGTTGGCATAATGGTTTAGTAATTTTTGAAAATCCTTTAATATATCACCTAAAAAATCCAGCATGTCCTAAAAAGCTCCTAACTCCTCTTACATTAGTAGGTGGTATTAAGTTTGTTATAGCCTGAATTTTTGCAGGATCTACTTTCATGTCTTTTTTTGAAATTTTATGTCCAAGCACAATTCCTCCTGCAACTATAAATTGACATTTTTCCCAATTCAATATGAGATTAGTCTTTTCACATTGCTCAAGAACTTTTTCTAAATGATTTATACATATTTCAAATGAAATTCCAAACATAGAAAAATCATCCATAAAGACCTCAATCCCTTTTTCAATTAAATCACTGAAAATTGACATCATACATATTTGAAATGTTGCAGGTGCATTACATAATCCAAAGGAAATTCGCCGAAAAGCAAAAGTTCTATAAATACTAGTAAATGTTGTTTTCTCCTAATCCTATGAAGCTATAGGTATTTTATGATAACTGGTATACCCATCTAGAAAACAAAAATATATTTGCCCAGCCAGCCTATCTAGCATCTGGTCCAAAAAGGGTACAGAAAAATGAACATTCCTAGTGGCAGAGTTTAATTTTCTATTGTCTATGTAGATTCGCCATCCAGTGACTTGTATTGTTGGTATTACTTCATTATTTTAGTTTGACACCACAGTCACACCTCCTTTCTTTGGAACACAGTGAATTGGACTTACCCAAGCACTGTTTGAAATAGGATATATTATTTCAGCATCTAACCATTTTAAAATTTCTTTCTTGACAACTTCTTTCATCATAGGATTTAATCTCCTTTGAGGATCAGCTCTTGGTTCATGTTGACCTTCCAATAAAATTTTATGCATACAAATTGAAGGATTGATTCGTTTAATATCAGTAAATGTTCATCCAAATGCTTTTTTATATCTTCTCAAAGTTTACAACAACTGTTATTCTTGCTCATCAGTTAATTCTATGGATACTATAATAGGTAATGTAGATAAATCTCCTAAGAATGCATACTTCAAATGTGTAGGAAGCGTTTTTAATTCTACTTCAGGAGGTTTCTCAATAGATAAAATTAAATTCTTATTACTTTCTATAGGATCTAACATTTCAAATTTTTCGTGAACATAATCTAAATCTTCTTTACTCGCTTTTGTACATTTATCTTGAATTTTATCCTCATCTTGATATTCTATATATTTCTTTTTAAATTCTATTTCAAATGTCTTTTTGAAATATTCATGGCTTAGATATTCATTAATATCCATTCTGAAGCATTCAATCTCTTATTCTTTTGTAGGGTATCTCATTGATTTTCCAACATTAAATGTAACTCCTTGATCACCAACTCTCATAGTTAGTTATCCTTTTTGCACATCTATCAAAGCTCTTCCAGTGGGTAGGAATGATCTTCCTAAAATGATAAAAATTTCTTTATTATCCTCCATATCTAACACAATAAAGTCCACAAGAAAGATAAATTTGTCAACTTTTACCAAAACATCTTCTGTAACTCCTTTAGGATAGGTAATCGAACGATCAGCTAACTGAAAAGTTACAGTCGTAGGTGAAATATCTCTTAAGCACAACCTTCTGAAAATTGATAATGACACAAGATTAATATTGGCTTTTAAATCACATAAAGTTCTTCCAAAAAATATTTCGCCAATAGCACAAGGAATTATAAAACTTCTAGGATCTTTGAGTTTTTCAAAAAACTTTTTCTGAATTATAGTGCCACACTCTTCATTTAGTACAACAATCTCGCTATCTACAAACTTCCTTTTCTTATTAAGTATATCCTTCATGAACTTCACGTAGCTTGACATTTGTTTCAAAGCTTCAACAAATGGAATTTTTATCATTAATTTCTTAAAAATCTCTAAATATTTTAAAAATTAGTTATCTTTATTTTATACTTCAATCTTTCAGGAAATGGAGGTGGTGGTCTTTCTACAGTAATCTTCATTGGTTTAATAGGCTTTTTGACTCAAAATGAAAATCTTCACCAGATTTTTTCTTTTTCCACCTCATCTTTTTCAATTTCAACTTCAACTTCTTTTTGAACTCTAATTTCTAATTCTTTTCCACTTCTCAATTGAATAGCCTTAATTTTCTCTTTATTCTGATCTTTAGGACTTACTTCAATGTTCCTGGAGGTCTATTGCTAAGTGCGGTAGCAATACATCCCAATTGATTTTCCATGTTTCTAATTGTAGCTCCTTGACTTTGTAATTGACTCCCCATTTGCAATATCAATTATTCCATTGACAACTTCTTCTCCTTACTTTACAATTTATTAAATCCTGGAGGGTAATAAGGTTTATAAGTTGGATTTCCTTGATTGTTGGAGTTGGGTTCGCGGTGTTGTTTCCCCATTGTGGATTTACAACATTAGATTTATTATTACTCCAACTAAAATTTGGATGATTTTTTCAACCAAGATTATAATAATTGGCATAAGGATTATTAGAATAATTATTATTGCATTTAAGATCTCATAAGAAGATTGAAATTCTATCATTTGTCCCAATGAATTTTCCTCAAGCATAGGTGAAGTCTGAGAATAATTCATTCCATATTGATCTATCCTCTTTGATATAGTAGCTATTCGTGCAGCTAACATAGATATTACATCAGAAACATTAATACTTGCAACTCTTTTTAAATTTACCCTTTCAAAGGGCCATTGAAAATTATTAGTAGTCATCTCTTCAATTAAAGAATATGCTTCATCAAATTGTTTTGATATTAATGATCCACCAACAATAGCATCAATTATCGATCTAAGAGATCCAACCAATCTATTATAAAAAGTTTGAATTATTAATCAATTTGGAAACGCAAGGTGTGGACACTTTCTAAGGAGATCTTTAAATCTTTCCTAGGCTTCATAAATTGATTCACCTTAAAATTGACAAAAATATGTAATATCATTTATAAGCTTAGCAATTTTTAAAGGTGAGAAATATTTAGATAAAAATATTTGTGATAAATCTCCCCATGCTCTGATAGATCCAGGTGCGAACAAGTTTAACCACATCTTAGCTTTATCCCTTAGTGAAAAAGGAAAAATTCTAAGTCTGACAACATCATTTGATACTCCATCATATTTAAATGTAGCACACAATTTTAGAAAACTAGCAAAGTGTAAATTAGGATATTCAGTTGGTGTTCCCCCAAACTGATTGTTTTGAAACACTTGGATAATAACAGGTTTAATCTCAAATGAATTGTCAGATACAACAGGGTTTTCTATACATAAATGAATCTCATCTGCTGTAGGATTAACAGTCTCTTAAATGTCTTTGATGATGTTCATTTTCATTTCCAGCTTTATTCAAATTTCAAGCCATTTTGCTTATATGGTCTATCTCTTTTTGTTATTTTCAAAATTTTCTAATTGTTCTTTATAACTTAGAATCGTAAGGTGCTAAAATTTCATATCTTACACTACGCATAAACATATACAACAAATAATTTAAAAATAAGCAAACACACTTAAATAAGAAAATATTCAAAATGAACTACAAACACTCTTTTTTTTAAGTTTTTAAAATAAGAATACTATAAATTATAAAATAACTTACTATTACTTTTCGTTACTTCCCCGGCAATGGTGCCAAAAACTTGATATGAGTAGATTTATTCTGTTAATTTTGCAAATATTTTTCAATATTATAAAATACACACAGCAAATACAATAGCAAATATACAAATTAATCCCAACAAAATAACTTTATTTAAAATAGTTTTATCTTTTAATAATCTTTAAACTGCCAAATCCCCTTTAAAAATAATGCAAGTATACGTATCGCTCAAGTAATAAAAGACTCTAATAGAGTCCTAGATATCCATCCCACTAGGAAGTTGGAAATGTATGTAAATAAGTTCCTAAAATTATATTATAAAGTACTATTTTAAAAATACAAAAAGTAAAGTGCGAAGTTTGAATATTAAGTAACAGGTGAATGCAAAATAAAATGTAATTAAAAGACAAAGTTAACTAAACTAAATGTTAAACTTTTAAAAGTAAATTTACAGAAATTAAAACTATGATGATGTGACGAAAAGTTCAAATTTAAGAAAACATCCTTCCCCTTTACAATGAGTATATAGTTTGTGAAGAAATTAAAATTATTTGAAAACACATATAAAAACTGTTTTGTGCCAAATAGGAGCAATCATATTCTTTCCCCTCTTCCGACTGCATAAAAAAATATTGAATAATCCAAAGTTTGGTCTCTAATTCCGTGGTTAGGCTGGGAGGATACTGGCTTCCACTGCAAAGCTCCCACTACTCCCTCCCCTGAGGGCTAACAATCTCGTATCAGTTTCCAATCAACTAGACCAAATTGAGGATTTTAATCTGTCACCTTAAAATCTCCAATTTTGCATCCAATAAAGTATATTTTTCTATTTATTTGCACCCAATTCGATGGATGAAATACTCTCTCATGAAATCAAATATGATTCTCCCCATATTGTAGAAATCTTAGCCCTTTCAGAACATATGCTTCTCAACACAGTTTAAAATTTCAATTGACTATATTGAAAAGTAAATGAAGATCGGAGTTCAAATCATCACAAATTATTGACATTTAGAACCATATAAAATAAAATTAATTCTTCACAAAACCATATCTCAAAGTAGGGGAAAGGATAAAGAAGACTACTCAAAATTCATAAAATGGATATGACAAAACATGGATTTAAACAAAAGAAATAAAAGACACAACTTATCTCACAATCCTTCTCAAGCAAACTCCTATAAGTTCTCTCCAAGTCTTTCTTCCTTTGCAAGCACTGTCAATTCTCTCTTATAAGTGTAATGAAGAAGAAAACTCTCACCTTCCCTCTCCTCTTACAATCCTTGAAAAAAATATCCAAGCCCTTGAATTTTTGTCTCTCTCTCTCTAACTCTCCTTCATGCAACACACCTCTACTCGCCCCCCGTTTAAGCTCTATACTTTCCTCTCTTTTATTGAAGGTTGCCTCCCTCTAAAAAGAATTTAAATTTTCCCCCAAAAATCTGTCCAAAAGTCAACACTTTTGAATTCAAATGACATGTTCATTGATCCAAGAGATATATCCCTTCATAAAAGAACCTTCCAAAGTGTCTAGATGCATTGAATTACTCTAAGGGGTGTTTAAAACAAGTGTTCATTTGAAAATTTACGCAAAATTTGTCTCAAACCGCCTTAATCCACAAAAAGTCATCCCTGGCGCTTCTGACACCAAATCTGGTGTATCATGCACCAACTCTCTGTCAAATTGCGCATTTGGCGCCAATCTAGCACATCATGTGCCAATTTACTGCAAACCTCACTGTTCTGGGCTTTGGTACATCTGGCGCCGATCTGGCGCATCTGGCTCATCATGCGCCTGAATTTGAAACTTCACTGTTTTAGCTCTAAATTTCGTCCTTTTAGCTACTTTTACTCCAAATATCTAAAATTGATATACCTGCAACAGAAACATGAAAAACCTTCTTTAAAGTGTAATATCACCAAAAATAAGCATAAAATATATACTTAAAAACAACATATTATTTTTTGTATCACCCACTTATCGGACAAAGACCACTGTAATCATTAACTTATAGTGAATTTTTACAATTGGACCAGGCACCATGGTTCTCTTCCTCTATGGGTTTTCCACATAAAAGCTTCTGGTGTCTTCACTTGTTTTTTTCCTTCATCTTAGTGTGTGTTGAGATCTTGTGTTATGAATTTTCTAGCATGCATCAGTCTGGCGCCATCTATTGGAAAAGAACATTCCCATCAGTGAAGTACTTGTGAGACTTGTTCTTTGGCCACCAAACGTAACAACGAAGCATCCCACTTCAACACTCATCAGTCTAGAAGGAAGTCACAGAGTCAAGGGCGTCAGACCTCTACATCCTCCCACTCTAGAAGGTGTCGTCCAAATGACAATGGTGCTTCGTGTTCTTCTATGGAAGACCAACTACAAAGGATGAAGGCATCTTAACTAGAGATTCTACAACTCATATGCGGGGAGTGACAACTGTAACCCAATGGAGCTTACTTACCACTAGTTACATATTCAATAGGAAATATTCCATTCTCAAGTTCTCTCTGAGTGATGAAAACATTCTCATGCCTAGAAGGGACATCGATCTCCAGCCAGAGGTAGGGCACCTATGAACTCCTAAATTGATGCTTATGCACAAAAAAAAAATACTAGTGCATATAGGCTCATTCTCTGGTCATATGCACCCAACCTAATTTTCTCTAACAAAATTGTCGGGTCACACTTGAGATGCTCAAATGGAGGAGAGCAATGTGCTCACTACGTCATAAATTTTACATGGCCTCTAGAACACTTAAGAAGGGGTTCAATGAAGCTTTTGAGACTCCTTGGCCATTCCTTTACAAACAATTCTTTGAGCAAGTTGGAATAGGTAATAGATCAACAAGGAAAAGCCTGAGGGAGAGAGTATTGTCTCAGCCATAGCAACGTGCATGGGGGGGCTTTTCATTATAAAAAAAAATGAGACTCCTGGGAGAAGTGAAAAGAGCTTTAAAGGGGGGAAATAACTTATTTTTCTTTAACATGATCGTCTTCCAAATTTGCTCATGTTTTCCTTCTTCTTCCTTTATCAATCATCAGAGGAAAGTGTGTGAGAGACCTTGAAGAAACCTCTTAGAGGGAAAGCTCCACTTCTTCTTTGAAAGAGGAGAGCTTCAGTCCACTTGGAAGAAGAAAAGTATCAAATCTCCTTTGGAAGAGGTGGGCTTCATCCCAACATAATAGGAGTATGGAGCAAGTAAAGCTAACGCTTCACCAAATGTCATGAGGGTGAAACATCCAAAAACTCTTGCTTTTTTAATTATTAGCAAGCCTTAGATCTTGATGATAGAAGTTTAAGGACCTAGATTTTCTGTTAGAGAAAATCCTCATTGTTAATTCCTATGAATCCTTGAGTTCTTCCTTTAAACTCTATCAAATTAACCTAGTCGACCGGGAACCTAGCTTTCTCGTGTTTTTTTAGTGGCTTCAACACTTGATAAATGGGTTGAAGCCACCTTGATTAGAGAATGAGAAAATCCTTTGAGACTCATTCCCTAAATCATAAAGATAAGTTCACGAAGGAAAAACTTCATTTTTTATAAAGATTTTTTATTTCGTGGAAAAATCCCTTCATGTTTGACGGATAATTAGATATAATCCCTCTATTACATTGCATAATGGATGGTAATTATAACTTCATTAAACACTAGATCGTATGTGAGAATGCTAGAACGAGTTTAATTAGCTATAAAAAATTGTATGCTTTTAATGGTGCTTTGCATGTAGCACTTTGCACATGTCACTTTGATCGTGTTATCCTTTTGATTCGATCGACAACCCCGACCCGATCAACTAATCACTTCAGTTTGATCGACCATCATGGCTCGATCAATCAATCAATTTGCATTGATCAGTGATGCGCCCCTAATGTGTGCTGTTTTTCTGCGTGTTTTATGTGAATTTAAATCTCCGGCACAGTGTCAGAAAAACTTGACCTGTCCCAAAATTACACAGTAATTTAGTTTTAAAAAATATGACCAATAACTTGACCCAATTTATATTAAGTAGTTAATGTGCAAACTTGAAATGTTATATAAAATATATAAAATAGTTCACACACTAGTGGTTCTACATAAGTGCATGTATTACTTCTAGTAATATAAGACTTTCTTTAAAAACCCCAGTATCGATCCCACAGAGAAGTGTAGTAAGAAATCATTTAGGCTAATTCTAGTTTACTACTATCAGGTCTTAGTTTGGAAGATGGATTTTCTTAATAGTTCAAAATGTTTTATCTTCCAATTCTACTAGTAAGTGACATGTTTTACCAAAAAATAAATCTATATGAGGACATCCAAAAAGAAGTCTTATAAGCAGTTCTATATGCTCATAGTGTAGTATCTAGTCTAGCAGACGAATCTAATTTATAAGGATTTACAGCTTTTTCTAAGATTTGCTTTATTTCATGATTTGATATTTTTGCTAAACTGTTAGTTTAGGGATGATAAGCAGTAGAGAATCTATGCATAATATTATATTTTCTAACCAATTTCTTGATTCTCTTATTCCTAAAATGGGATCATCCATCTATAATAATCACTCTTGACATTCCATATCTTGTTAAAAAGTTTTTATTTAAAAATTTTGAAACACTTCGAGCATCACATTTAGGTACAACAATAGCCTTAATCCATTTGGACATATAATCAAAAGCAAACAATATATATAAATTTCCAAATAAAGACATAAATGGTACCATAAAATCTAATCCACACACATAAAAAATTTCAACTTCTAATGTATAATTTAGAGGCATTTCATTTCTTTTAAAAATATTTCCTGCTCGCTGACATCGATCACATGTTATAATATATTAATTATCATATCTAAAAAGAGTAGGCCAATAAAATTCATCTTGCAAAATTTTATGTGCAGTTCTACTAGTTTCAAGATGTCCTCTAAACTCAAAATCATGACATGGTTCAATTATTTGTTTAGTTTCTTCATAGGGCACCCACCTTCTAATAACCAAATCTTTACACTGTGTATATAAATGTGGGTCATCCCAAAAATATAGTTTTAAATCATGAATAAATTTCTTTAATTGCTGATTCTTTATATCTCGTGGTAGAATATCACTCAAAATATAATTTACTATATCAACATACCATGGTAAATTCTTTATATCAATATTATACAATTGTTCATCAGGGAAAGTTTCTTAAATTTCATTTGCAAAATCAGTTAATATTTCTTGTTCTATTCTAGACAAATGATGAGCTATTTGATTTTCATTTCCTTTTATATCGACTACCACAAAATCAAACTCTTACAGCAGAAGTATCCATCTAATTAATCTTGGTTTAACATCCTTCTTTTGCATCAAATATTTGATAGCAGAATTATCTGTATCAACTATATATTTAGCTCCAATTAAGTAAGATCTAAACTTATCAAAGGCATAAAAATAGCCAATAACTCTCTTTCAGTAGTGGTGTAATTAATTTGAGCATCATTTAGAGTTTTACTAGTAATATTACTTTAAAAACTTTATTATACCTTTGTCCTAAAATAGCTCCAATAGAATGATCACTCGCATCACACATTATTTTGAATGGTTTATCCCAATCAGGTGGAACTATTATAAGAGTAGTGATTAGTTTTTCTTTCAATAGTTCAAATGCTTTCATGCATTCCTCATTAAAATTAAATTTTATATCTTTTTCTAAAAGTTGACATAATGGCTTACTAATTTTTGAAAAATCTTTTATATAACGCCTGTAGAAACCAGTATGTCCTAGAAAACTTCTTACCTCTAACCATTGTAGAAGACAACAATTTTTCAATAACTTAAATTTTTGCTAGATCTACTTCCATGTCATATTAAAAAATTTTATGCCCAAGTACAATTCCTCCCACAATCATAAATTGACATTTTTCCCTATTTAATACTAAGTTGATTTTTTCACATAGTTCCATAATTTTTTCTAAATTATTTAAACATAATTCAAATGAAGTTATGAATACAAAAAAATCATCCATAAATACTTTCATTCCATGTTCAATTAAATTGTTAAAAATTGACATCATACATCGTTGAAATGTTGCAGGTGCATTACATAGTCCAAAAGGCAATATACGGAAAGCAAATGTTCCATAAGGGCTTATAAATGTTATTTTCTTTTAATCCCTAAGAGCAATAAAAATTTGATGATACCCAGTATATCCATCTAGAAAGCAGTAATATTTGTTTCCAGCCAATCTATCCAACATTTAGTCTAGAAATGGTAAAGGAAAATTATCTTTCCTGGTGGTAATATTTAATTTTCTATAGTCTATACAAATTTTCCAGCCAGTAACTTGTCTTATTAGAATTAAATCAATTTTCTCATTTACTTCAACCGTCACTCCTCCTTTCTTTGGAATATAGTGAATCGGCCTTACCCAAGCACTGTCTGAAATAGGATATATAATTCCAGCATCTAACCATTTTAAAATTTCTTTTTTAACTTCTTTCATTATTGGGTTTAATCTCCTCTGAGGATCAACTTTAGGTTTATATTTTTCATCTAATAGAATTCTGTGCATACAAATTGAAGGAATGATTCCTTTAATATCCGCTAAGGTCTATCTAAAGGCTTTTGTATATCTTTTCAATATTTCTACTAATTTTTGTTTCTAAATTTCAGTTAATTCAGAAGATATAATAACAAACAATGTAGATGAATTTGTTAAAAACACATATTTTAAATGGGTAGGTAGTACTTTCAGTTCTAGTAATACTTAAAGAAATAAGATTTTTATTATCATTTTTCAAAAGGACTAAAATTTTAAATTTATCCTGAACATAATCCAATTCTTTTCTTTTATTCCATTTTCTTTCTCAAAATACTCTTCTTCCCTTAATTTTTCTTCAAACATTCCATTAAATTGCTCATTACTTAAATAATCAATAACTTCCATTCTAAAACATTCATTATCTTTTTCTATTGTAGGATATTTCATAACTTTTGCTATATTAAATGTTACTTCTTGATCATTGATTCTCATTATTAATTCTTCTTTTTGCACATCTATCACAGTTCTCTCTATTGCAAGAAATGGTCTCCCCAAAATAATAGGAATCTCTTTATCTTCCTTTATATCTAATACTATAAAGTCTGCAGGAAAAATAAATTTATCCACTTTCACTAATACATCTTCTATAACTCCTTTAGGATAAGTTATTGATCGATCAACTAATTGAAGAGTTACAGCAGTAGGGGGAATCTCTCTCAAATCTAAATGATTAAAAATTGATAGAGGCATAAGATTAATACTAGCTCCAAGATCACATAAGGCTTTTCCAAAAAAAATTTCACTAATAGCACAAGGTATAATAAAACTATCAGAATCTTTTAACTTTTCAGGAAGCTTTTTTTTGATATGGTGCTACACTCTTCACTGAGTGCAACAGTTTTGTGATCTTCAAACTTCCTTTTCTTGTTTAATATATCCTTCATAAATTTTACATAACTTGACATTTGTTCCAAAGCCTCAATGAAAGGAATATTTATCGTTAGCTTTTTAAGGATTTCTAAAAATTTTGTAAATTGTTTATCTTTATTCTTCTGCTTTAGTCGTTGAGGAAAAGGAGGTGGCGGTTTTTCTATAGAAATTTGTATTGGTTTATTTTCATCATTGTCGCTTTCAATTTCTACCTTCTTCTTCTCAACTTCAGTTTCTCTTTGTATTCTTGTTTCCACTTCTTTTCCACTACATAATTGAATAGCTTTAATTTGCTCCTTATTATGATCTTTTAGTTTAACTTCAACAATACTAGGAAGAATTCCTAAAGGTCTATTACTAAGTGTAGTAACAATATGTCCTAATTGATTTTCAATATTTCTAATTGCAGCACCTTGATTTTGTATTTGATTTCCCATGTTCAACATCGCTTCTTACATAGTTAACTTCTTCTCCTTAACTTGTGTGTTATTGTTAAATTTAGGAGGATAACAAGGTCTATATTTAGGATTCCTTTGGTTATTTGAATTTCCTGAGGGGTTCACCAAATTGTTATAATTATTCCAACTAAAATTGGGGTGATTTTTCCATCCAGGATTATAATAATTAGAATAGGGATTATTGTTTCTATTATTTATAGCATTAAAAGTTTCATGAGATGATTGAGTTTCAATTATATATTCTAGTGAATTTTCTTCTAACGCTGGTGGTATTTGAGAATAGTTCACTCTAATTTGATAAATCTTTTTTGATATAGAGGAAATTTGAGATGCTAAAATATACATCAAATCAGAATCATGAATACTAGCTACTCTCTTTGTATTTACTAATTCAAAGGGCCATTGAAAATTGTTAGTAGCCATTTCCTCTATTAAAGAATATGCTTCATCAAAATGTTTGGGCATTAATGATCCACCTGCAGCGACATCTGTAATTAATCTAAGTGATCCTACTAACCCATTGTAAAAGCTTCAATTATTAACCAATCTGGTAAAGCATGGTGTAGACATTTCCTATGAAAATCTTTAAATCTTTCCCAAGCATCATATATCGATTCCTCTTCAAACTCACAAAAAGATGTAATATCATTTCTAAGCTTAACAATTTCTTAGGGTGGAAAATATTTAGCTAAAATTTTTTGTGATAGTTCTCCCAAAGTGCTGATAAACCCAGGTGACCAAGCTTTAGCTTTATCCCTTAATGAAAAAGGAAAAAGTCTAAGCTTAACAGCATCATTAGGCACCCCATCATATTTAAAAGTAGCACATATTTCAAGAAAACTACCAAGATGTAAATTAGGATCTTCAGTAGGTGTTCCTCCAAAATAATTATTTTGTACCATTTGGATAATAGCAGGTTTAAGTTCAAATGAATTAGCAGCAACATCAGGATTTTGAATAGTCAAGTGAAGTTCATCTGTTATAGGATTAGCATAATCTTTTAAAAGTCTTTATGAATTTTCATTTATTTGATTATCTAAGTTATTCGCCATTTCGTTCAAATTTCTAGTTTATTTTTATTGTTTTCAAACTTTTTTAATGGTGCGTTTTAATTCTGAATTGTAAGGTACTAAACCTTCAAATCCAATACTACACATAAGAAAATATAACAAGCAAAGTAAAATTTCTATAAAAGTACACTTAAAAAAAGTATTTAATAATACTTTTTTTTATGATTTTTTTATTTTATTATTATTTTTTTTATCACTAAATTTCCTAATTTACCAAATCTATTTAATTTACCGCTACCTTCCCCGGCAACGGTGCATAAATCTTGATGCCTAAAATTATAGATGTGTAAAATTAATAAAGTTGACTTCGCTATGCAGGGACACCAAAAATTTGGTTCCTTATTTATGAATAAGAAATTAAAGTAATTTATGTTGGGATTCTACGTAAGTATACACATCGTTATCAAGTAATACAAGACTTTCTGTTTGGCCCCAAATATCGATCCCACGAGAAAGGTTTAAATATGATATGGTAAACTAAATTAGTAAATTCACAGCAATAAAGAAAATATACTATACTAATTTTGAATATCTAAGGTCCTCAAAATTAAATTATCAACTACTAGCAAGACTGTAAAGTAAAATTAAACAATAACTACCAAACTATGTTTCTGTGATGAAGTTATCAAATATGAGATAGCATGAGTTTTTGGTTAAATGAGAGAGTTAAATTGTTTGAATTTGTATTGTGCCAAATAGGAGCAATTTTAATTCTCTACCCTTAGTCAAGTTTTATAGAGAATCGTTGGCTAATCTGAGGTTTAGTCTCTAAATCCGTGGTTAGGCGGGAGGATACTAGCTCTCACCCCAAAGCTCCCACTTCCCTTCCTCTAAAGGTTAACTCTAGCTTTAGTTCATAAACACTAAGACCAAATTGAAGATTTTAGTCTGTGACCGTAAAATCTCCAATTCTTTACCCAGTAATATATATATTTCTCTATTTATTTGTATCCAATTCTATGAACGAAACACTCACTTATAGAATTGAATGTGATTCTCACTTTGTTGTAGAACTCATACTCCATTTTTTGGATCATATGTTCACAACAGATTTTAACATTTTAATTGGTCAAATCAAAAAGTAAATTAAGAACGGAGTGAAAAAATCATCACAATTTATTTTATATCTTAAAATTGGCACATCAAAATTATCTCTTCATTTCACCATATCTCAAAGTAGGGAGAAAGACAAAGAAAAATACTAAGACCTTATGAGAAAGATACGACAAAATATGAATTTCATAAATAAAAGAAAGTTTATACAACAATAAAAAACAAACAACACTTATCTGTAACTCTTCCTCTAGGCATATTCCTTGTAGCCTCTCTTAGACTATTTATCTCTTTACAACACTCTTGATTTTCTCTTTAACAATGTAAGGAAGAAGATCTCTCACTTCTCTCCCTCTCTAACAAATCTTATGAGAAATCACTCTCAGACTCACCACACTAGACAATAAAACACTCAAGTAAACTCAATTACACACTATCCCCCTCTAACCACCACTTTTTCTGATCAATTTTCGCTCTAAATAAAGCATAATGTCAATTTTCCAAGAGGTGCCTCCAATAACTCTTCAAAAAGTGTCCAAATTCATCAAATCTTCTAAAATTTTGCCCAGCCTTGACTTTGTCACCGTCGGCTCCCGTAGTTTGAATTAAATTTTATGCTCTCTAATAAATGGCGTCGTTGGCGCCCAGTCTGACACTGTCGGCGCTGATAAGGTTCTGGACTTCTAGTTCGTGCTGGCACCGTCGGCATCCTTGTTGGCACCGTCTGCATTGAGTATTTTTTCCAAAATGTCATTTTGACTTCAAATTTCATCTTTTTTGCTTCCTTTTTGCTTCAAGTCCTAAAAACCATCAACCTGTAATAAAACATGAAAAATATCTTCCTTTAAAGCGCAATATCACCAAAAAATGAGTATAAAATATAGGTCTAAAAAAACATATATTTTTGGTGCATCACTAGGTAAGTTTTCCACTATGAAATAAATAAGATTACAATTATAATAATTAAATATGAGATATTATGCAAGTATACGTATCGTTATCAAGTAATATAAGATTTTTTTTATTAAGCCCCGAATATCGAACCCGTAGGGAAGACTGCAATATGCACTAAAAAAAACTAGAAAGTTTATATGAAAAAAAATTACTTAGCAAATATTCTTCCTTGAACTTAAGATGCTATAACAGGAATGAAAATTTGATTCTTTTTTGTAATTTTTAATTTATGAAAATAAAGTACACAACTAATTAACTTAACTAAATATTTGCAAGATGAAGACAATATAAATAAAATATATTTTTTCTTTTGATGAATCATAAATAAGTATAAAAATTCTTTTGTGGAAGTATATTAAATTTTTTGTGCCAAATATGAGAAAATAATATTCTTTACCCTTATTAGAGATGCTATAAAGAACATTGTCTAATATAAAGTTTGAATAGTCTTGAAGACTGGTTAGGTATGAAAGATACTAGCTCTCACTCTAGAGTTCCCTCTTCTCCCTCAACATGGGTGCTAACATCTTGTATCAAAACTTAAAACTATAAATCAAATTGGGGGCTTTAGTCTATCACTCTAAGGTCCTCTAATTCTACACCATTAAAAAGTTTATTTCCCTATTTATTTGCTCTTAACCACATGAAATACATTCTCATTCATGAAATCAATATGTGATTCTAACCATTTGTTGACTGAGATAATACCATCTCGGATCTTATATATTCTCACAAAAGGTATTTACATCTTAATTGTTCAAATAAAGAAGTAAATGAAGTGTGAGGTTTCAAATCATTGCGATTTCTTCCAACATTGAAGTCTAGTACTTCACACAACTTCCTTTAAATACTTAATCACTTATCGTTTTAAAAAAAAAAGATAAAGAAAACTACTCAGAATCCATGGAGAAAATACAACCACACATGAGTTTAAAAGTAGAAATCATGCACACAAATAAGAAATCTAAGTTAAAACCAAGTGTAGTCACAAAGATAAACACTTATCTCAAATCCTCTCCACCAAATGTCTTGAAGTTCTTTTGAATTCTCTTCCTTCACTCGGAATACAAAACTAACACTTAAAATAAAAAGAAGTGGTTGGCAGCAGCAGTGGTGGCAGTTAGTTGGATGAATGATGGCTATGAATGTCTAATGGCTGGCCTCCTCCATTGATGATCCAAGTCTTCTTTAATAAAAATCCAAAAGGTGTTTCGGTGTCTCCTCAAAATGTGTCTCCATTCAATGAATCTTCTAGAAGTTCCTCCTTTCAAAAGCTAATTGAATTAATTTTAGTGTCCATGAATTACTTCCCACGTTTTTACCAAGTGTTGCTTCAAACACTCTTCGAAAATTTGTCTAAATTTAATGAATATTCAAATAACTACTTATGGTGCTTATGCTTGGGGTACCTAACGTTTAGGTGTGGCTCTCTGGCGCATAGGGGCAAGTTCTGGGCGCTTTGCTCCCCAGTTCTTTTTTACACATTCGTCATTTTTTATCCAAATTTGACCCTTTTCCACTCCTTTTAACATTTTTCATCCATTTGATTGTACCTGATGGAAGAAAACATAAATACCTTTCATTAAAACATAATATCTCAAAAATAGGTATAGAAATGTGTATAAAAAAACTATATATTTTAGTTGTATCCCTTTGCACAACAGTTATTCAAAGAAAAAGTATCACGTGAGTGTCTAGTGTTATGTAAGTAATAAAAAATTTACATGATTCCTTAATAGAACTCCTTTTTAGTTGTCTTTAAAGGAAAAGTGTTAATTAATGTTGAGTTGGCTAAATCTACTGAAATTGCATTAAGAACATTTAAGGTTAGTGAAAGCAGCTTAAATTACGTCAATTTAATGATTTATAGGACTTTTCTAAGGATAAGAATGAAGAAAATTAAGGAAAGATCAAGTTATTAACCATTAAAGATAATTAATCTACAATGATATTTAAACAATTTCATTTAGGTTAATAAATATATGGAAGAATTAGAATCCAACAAGAGTATCAATCAACTTCATGAATTTCCAACAATGTTATGTGATTACTTGAAAGTGAGTAATGGGGTAAGTTTGGGGATGTTGATATGCGTCAATTTTATGTGATTTCACCTTCTTTTTATCATGCATTTTACATACTATTATACCTTATTAATCATGTTTTTATACATGTGGAAGGTTCATGGTGCTATTTTCCAGGTTATAAGTGTCGATCATGCAACACAAAGTCAAAACACGCAACTTAGTGTTGTTTGGCGTAGTCATCCCAAATATGGGTATGACCATGCATGCTCTTGGCATAGCTATGCCAGAACTGGCATGACCAAGCTAATTTTAGACATGACAACACTGGGGGTATGGCATAACCACTCATGGGACGTTCAAAACTCATATTTTGCTCATTTTCTTGCTATTTCATAGTTATTGACGGATTTGAACATATTTGATGCTTATTTTAGATCCTTAATGGAAAAACTAAATATAAATATGTTTTTTTTATCATGAAAGAAGGTCTTCTTGACCTCTTGGAGGATTGGACAAAGAGTTCTATGTCAGAGATTCCTTGAAGGCTGCTGGTGATAAGGCTTGGAGAGAATTTGAGAAATTTTTTCATGATCTTCTTCTTCTTCTTTTGGTGGAAAACTTGAAGGTTGGGTTTCATTTATTTTGTGATTTGTGAAAAATTTGTACGAGAGGAATAATTGCTACAACTGTGGATAAAATAAGTTATTTTAATTTTCACATCCTTGTGTTTCTTACAATGAATTCTTGTATAGTTTTTTGTGTTATTGTTTTCTCGATGATGCATTGTATTTTCCTTCTTCATATCTTTGTGATGTAGGAGTAGTGGATTTAATTGTGATTTCCTTGTAATATGTTTTGATCAGCATTTCTTGTGCATTCATGACCTATGTTGTTGGTTAACCTTTGAAATTAATTTATTCTTAGTCTTCCTAGCTATTATGTTTAAATGTTTAATGAAGTTATGTCCTATAATCATTGTGTAATGAAAACAAAGATTTAACCTTAAAATTTTGAGGGGATAGATCAATTCCAGTGGAATTCTACAATCATCCAATGGGATTGAAATAGTTATATGGAATATCATGTGGATTGAGAAAGCTTCAACTTCATGGATTCTTAACTTCTTTTGACCTAGTCATAAGAATAAAGAGTACTATATCTCTGATTGACATCAATCATATAGGAAAATCACAGTCGTCGTGATCTCGAAATCACAAAGGCATAAGCCTCATAAATCTTAAAGGAACTCACAAAACTTTTCTGTAGTTTCTGTTTTCTGTTGTCTGCCAATTACTCTATTTTTTGTTGAACCTTAGGATTCTAAAACCCCTTTGTGATCATGCCAAGTTAGGTTAACTAGATTAGTAAACTAGAGATTTGTTTTATGAAAAAACATTGCTAACACTTTCCTTATGGGATCGATATATGAACTCTTAAATTGAATACTACTTGACAGGTGCACTTGCATTATACGACCACTTATTTCATGGCAAGTATTGGCCTGTCAATCAACAATCCTAGTCTAACTGACCCTTTTTGGTCATAACACCTGGCTGACTTTTCCCGATCAATCTCATGGGTAAATTGACCAACTTCACTTGCATGTCGTACTTCTTGCATGTGTTTGCACATTGTGTGCATGTTCATGTTAACTACTTGAATTCATATTTGTGTGCATAAAAAAATATTTTCAAATGATATTTGATATGTTAAATAGTATTGCATGAAAATCAAACTTGCCTTCGACATCTAATTCAACGTGTTGCCTCCTTAAACACCATAACTTGTGGTATCACCACACACAAATGTCACCAAATATTTGAGACTTGATACTTACGTATTCTTGGTGATTGATGGCTAGCAATGCTAGCCCACATGTGTGTAACTCTCCTAAACGGAGAGCATGCCATCTCATTTCTTATGGCATCACATATGAATGTCTAAAGCATTTCATGTTGTATGCTCATTTTATGTCATACTTTAAATCCACTGAACTTGTTGAATGCATAATATGTGTGCACTTTATTATGTTACCTTGAACTTGTCATTAGCTTCATTTACATCTGCATTAATGATTAACATCATCTTTCAATGTCCGTCATGATCATTTGTACCTCGATCGAGTGATCTTGATGCATTAAACCTTATCGCATGCTTGCATGTGAATTTCCTATGTGTCTTGATAACAAATTAGACTCGCTAGGTGAGTGACCTCGTTTTGATCATTATGCTTTAACAAGCATTACTTGACAAGTAAATCTTGGTGAGCAATGCAATTTATTACATCTGGATCAACACAAGTATAAATGTGCTAAAGTTCTAAAGGCTCTAAAATATATCACCTTGCATGTATGAAATCACATTTAATAGTCTGTTATATTTTAAAACTATGTAATTAGAAAAATAGATCATATGTGAGGTCAACACTTTTAAAAATCCTTTCAGGTGCAAATATTCTTTGATCTTTAGGATGGGGCTAGTATCGACGACCCCATCAAAGTCATATGATAGTCTTCACCCTTACACTGTACACACACTTAAATGTTGCAATTAGGATGTTATGTGTTAGATAGTGTGCTAGGTTAGAGCTAGGTTGCTTATATAGTCATTTTGATGTCTATTGTTCTCTATTTTCCCATGCTCTAGCCAGGCATCCTTAGCTTGCTACTTTATGTGTTTACTGGTGTGTGAGACTTGTGCAATAGTATATTAGGAGTGGTCTTTTTGTAGGTTGTCATATCTAAAAAAATAAAGGAGGAGCAAATTAAGATTTAAAAACTAACACTTTTTATATGTGGTGTTAATGTTGTCCTCCCGCCAGGCATAGCTCATTATGTTTTGCATGAATATAACCTGTGCTAACCTCTTCTACAGTTTGAGTCTTTTTTCAGACTTTCTCATGTATTTTTAGAGTTTTTAGGGAGCCTGTATTAGAAATAAGGTACAAGCATAGGTTTCAAGATGCTTGATGCACCAAACCACGTGACAGAGACCAGGAGCAGCTTGCTTGTGTCCCATATCTTAAGTCAAAATTTCTTATTATTTTATAGCTTTAGGATCAGGCATGTATATACAAAGCATGACTGCATTTTTCTACTTACTCGAATATGTTTTCCGACTTAACGACACTCAGTATGTTATGTATTCATTTGCTTTGGCTTATTTATAATTGTTCAATGATTCCACTCTCTAGTACGATGATACTACAATTTATGTGCGGTTAAATTCTTGATTATCTTTATTTTATATTTCTTCTTTACAACGGTGCCAAAAAATTGGTTCTGAAGCAAGTAAGACTACAACTGCTATATTTAAATATTGTGATACTATGCAAGTATACGTATCTTTATCAAGTAATAAAATACTTTTTGATTAAGCCTGGAAATATTGAACCCACAGGGAGAACTACAAAATTTTAAGAAGAAATTAAATAACAAACTCTATTTTGAAAAAGAGTCTTACTCAAACTATAGATACATAGTAGGAATAAACATTCGATTCTTTTTGGTAATTTTTTATAATTGAAAATAAAAGAAAACAACTTCTTTTTGGTAATTTTGATAATTGAAAATATAATAAACAACTAACTAAATTTAACAAATTTTTGTAAGATGAATGCAATACAAATAAAATATCTTTTTCCTTATCATGAATCAGTAACAAGTATAAGAATTTTGTTGTCAAAGTATTTAAATTGTGTTGTGTCAAATAGGAGCAATATTATTACTAGAGATGTTGTAAAGAATATTGGCTATTCTAAAGTTTGAATAGTTCTGAAGACGGGCTAGGTAGGGAAGATACTAGCTCTCACTCTAGAGTTCCCTCTTCTCCCTCCACTTGGGGGCTAACATCTCGTATCAAGACCTAAAACAATAGACTGAATTGGGGGCTTTAGTCTGTCACTCTAAAGCCCTGTAACTCTTTATTTCCTTATTTATTTGCACTCAACTATATGAATTACATTCTCATCCATATAATCTTATGTGATTCTACCATTAGTTAATTGAGACAATGCCATAATAAATCTTACATGTTCTCACAAAAAATATTAACATCTCAATTAACCAAGTCAAGAAGTAAATGAAGTATAAGGATTAAATCATCACAACTTATTCTAATATTATAGATTAATACTTCACATATCTTCCTTCCAACACTTAATTATTTATCATTTTAAGGAAAATAATAACAAAAACTACTAAGAATCCATGGGGAAAACACAAGTAGAATTCATGTAAAATATAAGAAGTCTAAATTAAAACCAAATATAGTTACAAAGATAAAAAATTATCTAAAATTGCTCTCCATCAAACTCTTAAAGATCCTTTGAATCTCTTCCTTTCTCTTACAATCCTCCCTAAGTTTGGTCGCCCAACCCAAGAGGGTTGAAATCTCTCTATCTCACTCTAATCTAATCTAATTTCCACTCTCTCTCTCTAATTTAACTACTCTTTCTTCAATCCAAGTCCTTCTTTTTTATAGTTTTCCAAAACGTGCTTTGGCGTATCTTCAAAATGTGTCCACATTCAATGAATCTTCCAAGAGTTGCCTCTTTTCAAGAGCCATTTTAATGTGTTTTCATGCAATTAACTATAATTCATGTTTTTACCAAGAGTTTCTTCAAATACCCCTTCCAAATTTATCCAAAGTTCCTTGAATTTTCATCATAACTATTTATGGCGTGCAAGCGTGAGCTCTTCAGCACTTAGGCGTGACCTTCTCTATTTCCTGACACTTAAGCATCTATCCTGGGCGCTTAGGCACCATAATTCATTTTCACACCTTCTTCATTTTTCTCCAAATTTGGTCATTTTTCACTTTTTTCACCATATTTCATCCATTTAACTGTAGCTAAGAGAAAAACACATAAATACCTTCCATTAAAGTGTAATATCTCAAAAGTAGGTATAAATATGTGTACATAAATGCTATATATTTTAGCTGTATCATGCAGTGTGTTGAATTTTCTTTTTCTTGAATGTGATTTGCTGAGCTCATACAAAAATACAATCTACACTCATTAAGGACCCAAAGACATACTTTCAAAAATCCTAATAATGAAAAAATTCAAGGTAAACTTAAATTTAGAATTAAAATATTCCAGCTTTCTACATTGCATAAACATATCCCATGTCATCCCTAATAGGGCCTCCATGCTTAAATTTAATTGCAACTGAATACATCTTTCTGCATGTCTTGAGGAGGAGCTCCTTTTCTCCTTAAATCGACTAAACTAAGCATAAAATTTTTACTTAGGATGTTTTCTAGCACAATTAGGTTATTAGAGGCATCCCAGATCTAAAGAGGGAATAAGTTCTTTGTAGGGTGGTTATGGCTTTTTAGCTGGTCTCCCCTTCTTCTTCTATATTCCAGCGACATCATCATCATTTAATTGACTAGAATAAGTTCCACCTTTACCTATTCTACCTCTTAGAGGGTCATAAGAATTAGAAGTTTCTTCTGTTTGAGCTTAGGGTTCTGTTACTCCCTTGGATGATGCAATTTATTTATTGCTAACAAAAGGTCGTTGGTCGTGTTGGGTCGAAAACCTTCACGACAATGTATACTTAAGGTTTCCATAGCTTAGGATAACAGATCCATGGTTTCGTAACATTTCTTCCTCTACCTTCTTAGGGATTTCTCTCCTTTCGTTTGACACTTCATTTGAGCCCTGTCATTCCTTCAAAAAATCATTGATATTGTGTTACGGGCCCTGCATTCATAGGCGCAATCACCCGTAGTGGATATGGTGATTCACCTTCTACCCTATGGCGTGGTATAGGCACCGAAAGCATCGAGATTATTTTGTTTTAGATGATTAAAGTTCTCTAGTTTCTCAATTTAGTAGATATCATAAATAATGTAAGCAAGAACCTTCTTATTGAGAGTATTCTTGGGCATCTCCCAAGATGTAGTAAACTAAATTCTTTGGTTACATTGGTGGTTTATATAGGGATTTTTTTTGGATATTGTGTTTCAAGCTGTTTCGATTTGATATCTTTTGGACATATTCTTAACCTTTCACACATGTTTTACCTTACATAAGCCCTCCTTATTTTTTTTTTAATTTATTTGTATAAATTTCATCGTATATCCTATCTTTCTGATTTCTCTTCTCTTCAGATTATTTATATGACATGAGAGAGAGATCTATTTAGAAAACAAATGATACAATGATAATACAAGTTGGGGATTTTGAGTCTTTTAAAAAGGACATAAAATAGAATAACAGAATAGTGACTCCGTGGGGGAAGTGCCTCTCTCTTCAAGTCAAATGTCTCACTTACAAAATTAATGATCTAGTTTCTTTCTTTGTGTTACTTTTGCACCTTTAGAAATTTTTGGATTTCAACCCATGTGTTAGTTACAACGGTTAGCAGCTTGATTCCTTCCTGTGCCTTTTACACCCTCAGCATGGCGCTTACTACGTTTTTTACGTAATCAATGTTGTTAAATAATTTTATTGTCCTCGTGATTTTTCCAGATCTTTGATTAGTGTTTTTTTTATTGTATAAATGAACATTTTATGAATGATCACGATCGAGTCTTCCTAGGAGAGCATAGTTTCCTTCATCCTATTTTTTTTCCGTGCAGGACAAGGGACCATCACTTTTGGTTCATTCAAACACCCCATTCAGATCACCATGGGTAATCTCACACCTATTGAGGTGTTGACCATGTGCCCTTCTTTGAAAAAGAGGAGAAAATTACATAATACCAATGTTACTATAGTAGCACGTGTCAATGCTACTCCTCCCTCAAGGAAGAGACCAATAACTTTCCTCTAAAGTAAGCCCTTTAATAGAGTAAAACATCCTTTCTCTCAAAAACTTTTAAGGTTGACTAGTTTATGTTGATGCCACAATTAATCTCAGTTCGATAAAAAATTGGGCTGCTTCCAATAAGCACATTGTGCCTTAGCAATGCAACACACTTATTGTGGGTCCTTTGTTGGCATCATTTTTTGATGTCACATGCTCAGGATGTCAACTTGAATGATATAGGGTTATGTTTAATCTCACGTAGTCCAAGACATTTGATAGGACCTCATGATACGTATCTCAAGCATGGAATCAGGATCAAGACTGATTCAGCTTGATCCGAGAGAATTCACCATGTGGTGATGTTAATTTTGACACTAAACATATTTAATGTTCATTCTAGTGTCTGGATACCATAGTTTATCTATTTAAATCCTCATCAAAAGTATTCATCAAACTCTCTCACACATGTTTTGAAAAAATTGGGTTTTAGACCAACCCACCCACGTAGGGGTTCGGGATGCCTGCTGGCATTAAAATCCTCAAATTAAGAATCTTAAAATGTTTATTTTTGAGTTATCATATCATATTTTAAAAGTTTATGGTTTCTCATTATTTCTAGAACTGGAAAAACTTTCATGTGGACATTCAGGCACAAAATTGAGGTTTTGACCATTCATGTCGTATCCAGCCCCGAGTGGCAATTTTCGTCCGATATGGAGTACCTCCGGTGTCCACCTAAATGTGGAAGAGCATATTTTTATTCTTGGGTATTCTACAGAGGTCCATAGCTCCATAGAAATCCTGCCTGAAACATCTTGACGAAAGGGGAGAAAATACCAAAAAATGAAAAAAAAGACAATTTTGTTTTAAGGGGTGGCGCTTGGGCGCTTAATCACCCAAGAAGAAAGTCCAATAGTAGTTTAGATGCCTTTGCTCCAAAATTTGGGTCCATATGCACCCAAGCATGGGAGAAGTGCTACTTTAGTACGGTAAACAGAGAAGAGGGTGCTTGAGTGCCCCTATTGGTGCACAGTTGCCAACATCAGCTTGGAATTGCTTTAAATAGAAGTGGGGGTGCTTATGCATCATCCCCTCAATTGATGCTTAGGCAACCCAAAAGGATGCACAAAAGAGAAAGATGGCTGGGTATGATCCTGGTCTCTAGTGCATACAATTTACTCTGCCAAAAATGTCGCATCACACCTGAACTATTTAGATGGAGGGGAGTAATGTAATCACAACATGAATATTTTTACATGGCCCCTAGGCTAATTATGAAAGGGGTCAAATAATATTTAGAGAGGCCTTGACCATTCATTTATAATTGAAACTTCGAGCATGCTACAATGGGCAAGATATCAGCATGGAGAAGCTAGAGCAGGAGAGATTTGTCTCAATCAGAGCAATATAAGGAGGGAGCTCTTCTTTCCAAAAAGAGAGAGCCAAGAGAAGTGGAAGGGTGAAAAAAGAAATTATTTTTCCTCAACATGACCTTGTTCCTCTCTTTCTCTATTTTTGATTCTTCTTCCTTTATCAATTGTTAGATGAAGTGTGTGGGATGCCTGAGAAGCTTCTTGGATAGAAAGCTCCACATCTCCTTTGGAAGAGGAGAGATTCAATCTGCTTGGAATAAAAAAAAGCTTCAAATCCCCTTTGGAAGGGGAGAGCTTCGTCCCAACAAGGTAGGAGCAAGGATCAAGGAAAGAGAATATTTTACCAAACATCACAAAGATGAAACCTCTAAGAAACTCTTGCATATTTCATTCTTAGCAAGCCTTAGGTCTGGATGATTGAGATATAAGGACCTCAGTTCTCTATTATAGAAAAATTGTTTAGGTTAAGAGGTTTTCATTACTAATCCCTATGAATCTTTGAATTCTTCTTCCAAAACCTAGCACATTAATCTAATTAGACAGAAACTTAGCTTTCTTGTGATTAGTCGATGGCTTAAATTCTTGATGAAAAGGTTGAATCTGCCTCAATTTAGAGAAATAGAAAAGCCTTTCTCTGATTCTCTAGATTGTGAAGGCAAATCTATGAAGTAAAACCTTCATTTTCACGAAGATTTTCTATTTCATGAAAAAATCCCTTCTTACTTTCCAGATAATTAGTGGTTGGCCCTCCATTACATTGTGTAACAGTCAATATCTATAGGTTCATCAAACCTTGATCCTATGTGAAAATGCTAGGATGAATTTAATTGGCTATTAAGCATGTTGGTTTGCATTCACTTGTATGTGTTTCATGATGCTTTGCATGTAGCACTTTTCACATGTCACTTCTATTGTGTGATTTTTTTATTCAATCTATCTCCAAAGCCCGATCAAAGGATCACATCAGTTTGATTGGTCTCCATAACTTGATCAAGTGTGTTTGATTGGCCACTATGATTTGATCAACTAACCATTTTGGTTTGATCAGCCACAAAGGCCTGATCAACCGATTACATTAAGTTTGATCGAACACTGTCGTCCAATCACCTGATCATTTTGGTTTGATTGGTCATCATGGTTTGATTAATCAACCACCTTGGGTTTGATCAGCCACCCATGTCTAATCACCAAACAACTTTAGTATGATTGGCCACCATGGCCCAATCAACCAATCCATTGAGTTTGATCAACTACAATGGTTCAAAAACCTAACCACTTTGGTTTGATTGGCCACCTAAAATTGATCAACAAATTACATTGGGTTCAACCGAACATCAAGGTCTGATCACCTAACCACATTGGTTTGATTAACCACCAATGTTTGATCAACCAATCACATTGGATGTCGACCAGCCACCAAGGTTTGATCACATAACTACTTTATTTTGATCGAACACCAAGGGTCGATAAATGATTAACATTAGAATTGATCAACCACTAAGGATTGATCACCTAACCATTTTGGTTTGGTCGACCACCAAGGCCATATCAACTACTCAAATTGGGTTCGATTGACCACCAATGTTCGATCACTTGATCACTTTGATTTAACCAAACACCAAGGCCCGATCCACCAATCACATTGGATTCAATCAACCACCAAGGTTTGATCACCAAATTACTTGTGTTAGATTGAGCACCAAAGTCAAATCCACCAATCATTCAATCACCAAGGTTCAATCAACCACCTACTTTAGTTTGATAGGATGCTCTGGTCTAATCGACCTATCAATTATGTTTCGTCAGCCGTCAATGTCTGATTGACCAATCAACTAGGCTTGATCAGCCACCAGGGCCCGATCAACCATCTATTTCAGTTTAATCAGCCGCCCTAGCACGATCGATTGTTGATCCACCTAAAAATTACCTGTTTTCAGTGTACATTACATGCACATTTTTAACGATATTACACTTTAAAGGAAGATATTTTGTATAGTTTTGTCTTCAGGTACAAGAAATAGACTGTTGGTGAAAATAAAGCAAAAATGGTGCAATTTGGAGCCAAATTGAGCAAAGAAGAAAATTCTGATCTAGTGCATTTCGATATGACTCTCTATGTTTATTCTCATTAAAATTTATTCCATATTTTTTAATGATTTTATACTTTAAAGAAAGGTTGTTTTCATGTATATATTATAAGTATACTAATCTGAAGCGCAATGGAGCTGAAACGGGGTGAAATAGAGCTGAAATTGAGCGAAATGGTGGAGTTGTGCACAGTGTTGTGCTATAGCACTCAGAATGGCTCCATAGTGCCAAACACAGGCTCCATAGTACCTCAGGCTGTAGTTATTGCGCCCGAGATGGTTATTGGACGACTTTTGGGTGATTTTGGGCATTCCCAGATGTTTTGGAAGCTTCTCGACTACTTGCATGCCCCATGGAGTGATTCAATGAATCTAGACACTTGGAAAGGCTCTTGAGTGAGGAGATGTGTCTCTTGGAATGAAAGGATGTGTCTCTTAGATGAACAGATGTGTCTCTTAGAGAAAGAAGGGTTTTTTTTTCCTTTTTAAATAGGGGGCTAATGTCTCTCATAAGGGTTAATTAGGAAGTAATTAGAGGAGTCTGGAGAATTAATTAGGAAGTGTTTTTGGAGGAGTTTGGCATGAGTTTATGGAGATGTAGATTTCTCCATTTTCTTGAGAGATTGGTGAGGGATTTAGAGAGATATGAGCAAAGAAGTATGAGCAGCGCATGGATTGGCATGAGACTTTGTTAGAGAGATTTTTTTTTAGAGGAAAAAAACCAAGTATTATGTTCTTCATTTTCTTGTAATTGATAGTGAAAACCTTCTAGTGGATTTTCTTTGATTTATACAAAGTTTTTTATTTTGTTTTATCCATACTTTGTAAGTAATTTTTTTTACTCTTTTCTTTTAATATGAAGTAGTGGCATGTGTAGGAAAATTAGTTTTATGTTAGAATTATTTTTGGTTTCATGTGATGAGTAAGATCTCCTTTACTTCATTGACATAACTTAAGTGGAAATAAGTTATGTTAAAATCTGTTGTATGTGAAACCAAAACTCGAGAGAGTAGCGATCTTCCAACTTGAGTGCACTCATATTGTGCAGTTGGCTAGTAAAATAGTTAGACGGCAATGTAACTTTTAAAGAAATATAATTTAAAGATCTATTTCTATTAGATGCTTCTAGGTGACAGATAGTTGCATAAAACTAATAAAACACTAAACGTACCTATTTGCTCAAAAGAGGGTAGGTAAACATATGTTCCTTGTTGGCACATAACTTATTACTTAATTCTATCAATTCTTTTACTGTGGATGTCATTAACTTCATTTTACTTTTCTTTTGCAATGAAATAGATGTCTGTCTAGAAATTTAGATTTTCTTAGAAATTCTCTTATTTTGTTAATGTAATGGTATTTTCATCAGCTCTTAATTGACTTTACAAACTAATCACTTGTGAGGTTAAAATTTATTGAGAAACATAATAATCCAGGAGGACTATGATTTTACCTAACTAGTGAATACAACACTTCATGCTGGGCAGAGCCATGACAGTCACCTAAGAGGGAGTGAAAATAAATAAGGAGATAAGTTTTGATGGGTGTAGAATTGGTTAGTTCTAGAGTGACAAACTAGATTCTTATCAATTTGACTTAAGGTTTAGTATTCTAACGCTGAGATTCAGTCAATGTAGTGGCATAGGCTTGCGGACATCTAAAGCTGAGAGGCTAGATAGTTTCATAATCGAGATGTTAAGGAACCGACCTTAAGTTAGCCAATGTTCTTTTCTAGGACCGGGAGGGGGTAAAGAATATGTATGCTACTAGTTGTCAATGACTCCATTAAATTCTAAGCATTTCATTTCTTCACATTATCTAGGTAATTGCACAAGAAGGGTAGTCTTTAACATCTCAAAATTCTCCAAACTAATTTATCCAGATAACTTATCTTTAGATTTAATAATTTCATTTAGGAGTAGTTGTTACAAAATTTATTTTAATCGAGATTTCAAACTAAGTCCTGATAGTAGTAGACTAGAATTAATCTATGGGATTACTTACCTAGCTTCTTTGTGGGATCGATACTGGGGTCTTAAAAGAAAACTCTATATTACGTGAAACGATACGTATACTTGCATAGTACCCCTAGTGTGTAAATTATTTTCTAAGTTTTATAGCATTTCAAATTTGCACAATAGTAGCTAATTAAAAATTGGGTCAAGTTTTTTGCCAACTTTTGGAAGCTAAATTACTACACAATTGTGGGTCGGGTCAGCTGCCAAGGTGCGATCAACCAATCAATTAGGTTTGAACGGCCACTAAGGCATGATCAATCACCCACTTTGGTTTGATCAGCCACAAAGGCCCGATCAATCAATTAGTTTAGTCTAGTTTGCCAACCCAGCTGACCGACCCCACTTTAGTCATAGCACCTGGTCAACCATTCCTGGTTGATTCCATTGGTCAATTGACAAACTTCACTTGCATGTTGTACTTCATGCATGTGTTTGAACATTACTTGCATTTTCATCTTAATTTCTTGAATTCATGTTTTTGTGCATAAAAAATGTATTTTCAAATGATATATGATATCTTAAATACAATTCCATGACAATCAAACTTTGTCTTTGGCATCTACTTGAACGTGATATCTCCTTAAGTAGCTGCACTTGCGGCATCATCACACACACGTTCCACCATATGTGTGTGACTTGATACTTACGTGTCCTCAATGAGTGGTGGCTAACAATGATAGCCCTCCGGTGTGTAACTCTACTAAATGAAGAGCACACTACCTCATCTCTTAGGCATCACATATGAATGTTGTAAGTATTTCATGTTGTGTGCTCAATTCAGGTGACGATTTAAATTCGTTGAACCTGTTGAGTGCACCATATGTGTGCACTTGATTATGTCACTTTGCATTTGTGACAAGCTTGTTATATACAACTTGCATCATGATTAAAGTCACCTTTCGGAGTCCTTTGTGATCACTCGTAACTTGATTGAGTGATCACAATGCATTGAATCTTGTTGCATGCTTGCATGAGCATTGCCTGTGTGTCTTGATAGAAAAATAGACTTGTTAGGTGATTCACACCATGTTGATCGTGATGCTTTAAAGAGCATTGCTTGCCAAGTAAATCTCGGTGAGCAATGTGAGTTATTTCATTTGGATTAATACAAGTATGGCTGCACTAAGGTTCTAAGGACTGTAACATATGTCACGTCACATATACAGAATTGCATTTAGTACTGTTATATTTTAAAATTATGAAATTAGAGAAATAGGCCATATATGAGGCCTACACTCTTAAAAATTCTTTTGGGTGCCAAATATTAGATTCCTTAGATCTTTAGGATGGTACTAGTGTCGGCAACCCCATCAAAGTGATGTCATAGCCTTCACCCCACACACACTTAGATGTTGTGACTAGAACACTATGTATTAGATGGTGTACTATGCTAAGACTGGAATGTTTATGCAGTCTTTTTAATGTCTTGACTATTATTCTCTGTTGTCTTGTGCCCTAACCATGCTTCCTTTGCTTATCTCTTTGTGTGTTTATTGGAGTTTGAGATTTACACGATAGTAAATTAGGGGTAGTCTTCTTGCATGGAGTCATTTCTAAAGATAAATAAAAAAGGAGGATCAAATAAAGATTAAAAAAGTAACACTTTTTGTAGGTGCTACTAATACTTTCCTCCAACCACGCATGGCTCATTATGCGTTGCATGAATATAACTCGCGTTAACCTGTTTTGCAGTTCAAGCTTTTTTTAGACTTTCTCATGTACTATTGGAGTCCTTAAGGAGTTTGTATTAGAAATAAGGTATGAGCACGAGTTCTGAGATGCATGACTCACCAAACCACATGACGGAGACCGGGAGCTGCTTGCTCTTGTCTTATAACTTAAGTCAACATTTTTATAGTATTGTACAACTTTAGGATCATCCATGTATATATGGAGCCTGACCAAAATTTTTTGCTTTCTAATATATGTTGTCGACCCAGTAACACTCGGTCTTTTATGTTTTCATTTGCTTCGGCTTGTTAACAATTGTGCATCATATTGAATTTTCTCTTTCTTGATTGTGGCTTGCCTAGGCTCATACAAAAATGCAACTTAGGCTCATTAAGAACTTAGAAATACACTTAAAAAAATTCAAGATAAACTAAAATTTAGGATAAAAATATCCCAACTTTAAAATGGGCAATTTTTTTTTACTTTCTTCCATGGAATTTAAGCTAATTTTAAAATGGGTTGCATTGCATAAACATCTCCCATGTCATCCCTAATAAGACCTCCATATTTAAATTTAATTGCAACTAATTGTATCATTCTGCATGTCCCGAGGAGGAGCCCCCATGCTCTTTCAATCGACTAAGCCAAGCCTAAAATTTCTAGAGTGAAGGTTATCTAACATGACTAGGGTGTTAGAGGCATCCCTGACCCAGACCAAGAATAATTATTTTGTGTGATGGTTGTGTCTTTTCAGCTGCACCCCTTCTTCTTCTCTATTTCAATGTAATCTTTTTAACTTAATTGACGATTACAAGTCGAACCTTTACCTATTCTACATCTTAGAGGTTCCTAGGAATTAGTGGTTTCTTTCCTCAAGCCTTAGGGCTACCTGGACTCCCTTGGATGACGCAATTCATGGATTGTTAACAAGGGGTCCTTAGTTGGGTTGGGTCGACTAACTTTATGACTAAGTAGACTTAGGATCTCCAATGCTTAAGATGACATATCCATGGTATCCTGATATGGCTACCTCTACTTAGTTAGGAAATCCTCTCCTTTCTGTTGACATTCCTTTGAGCCATGTCATTCCTTTGAAAAATCATTGATATTGTCGTGGGCCTTGCATACTTAAGCATGGGCCTATAGAGGATACGGTGATTCTCTCTATGCCTTATGTCCTGGTATTGACACCGAAAACATCAAGATTTCCCCACTTGAGATGATTAAAATCCTTTGGTTTCTCAATTAACTGGATATCATAAATAATATAAGCAAGCCCTTTCTAATCGAGAGTATTCTTGAACATCCCTCAAGTTGTAATTAATTAAAGGGATACATTCCTTTAGTAGTTTCTTGTAACTTATAACAAGCACAAAAATTGGATTCTGTGGTTACATGGGTGGCTTATGTAGAAATTATGTTTGTGCTTTAAGATATTTCAATCTGATATATATTAAACGTACATTCTTGAACTTTCACATGAGGATTTCCTTACCTAGGCCCTCCTTGTTTTTTTTTTGATTTGTTAGTTTAACTTTTATCGTATATTATATTTTTCTGATTTCTCTCCTCTTTGGATCATTTCTATGATATGAGAGGAAAATTATTTGGAAAAAGCATCATATAACAATAAGATAAGTTTACAACTCCATGTCTTTATAGAAATGACCTAAAATAGAACAACAACCATGAGAGAATCATGAGCCTCAATCAAAAAAAAAAATGCACGCAACTAAGCATGCCACGTATCAGCATCCTAATGGACACAAGGAATGAAGAAGTCATCACGTGGCCATTGCCGTTAAGAAATCTAAATGGTGGAGACCAATCTCAATATTATCATTTCTACCAAGCAAAAAGACATTCAACAGAAAGATTTTTTCAATTAAAGGAATAAATTGAATGTTTGATATACCAAGGTCACCTAGGTCGCTGCTTACAAGAAGAAAGTGATGGGAGCCAGAAGAAAACCATCGGGATTATCGAATGAAAAGTATAACTCCGAATTATCATATTTGAGTAAATTATTGACATATAAACTCCTAATTTTATTTTAGCGGTACTTTTCATGTTACAAAAAAAATTATCATTAAGTGAAATTTTCTCATTCTCTCGAGAAAGGTTTTTTTATGTACAAAGTGCCCTTGAGAGCAAGCAACAAACAGGGCTCCATCCTTATCCCTAGAAGTCAAATTCAAGAGGGAAAACTAGATGGAAAGATATGGTACTCCTAAAAGTCAAGCCTAAGTGACGAGACTCAATGGGAAGCTAACATGCCCTTGGAAGTTAAGCCCAAGAGATACCATTTAATGGGTAGATACAGTGCCCCTAGAAGTCAAGCCCAAGAAGCAAGACTCAATGAGAAGCTACCATGCCCCTGGATGTCAAACCTAAGATGAAAGAATTGATAGGATGATACGATACCCTTAGAAGTTGAGCTTACAAGGTAAAAACGATGGGAAGCTATAATGCCCCTGGAAGTCGAGCCCAATGGGCAAGACTCGATGAGAAGATACGGTACCCTTGGAAGTCAAGCACAATAAGCAAGAATTGATAAAAATCTATCGTGCTCCTAGAAGACAGGACCAAAAAGAAAGTCTTAATGGGAAACCAGTAGTATACAGGGTTCTCACTAGAAAGATTTCATGAGAGCAAGTGATTCACAGGATTTCCACTCAAAGACCTCAGAAGGCTACAAGCCTCAGAAGACACAGGTACATCAAAATCCATAGAAGGATACAAGCCTCATATGACAAATGTACATCAAAGACCTCATAAAACTACAAACCTCAGTAGACACATGTACAAAAAGAAATCAAAAGGATATGAGTCTCAAAAAGCATAGGTACATCAAACAGCTCAAAATGCTACAAGCCTTAGGAGACACAGGTTCATAAAAAAACTCATAAAGCTAAGAGTCTTAGAAGGCACAAATGCATTTCAAGATTTTAGAAGGAATAAGAATGAGAAGGCACAAGCCTCAAAAGATACACCTAAGAAGTACAAATCTCAGAATGCACAAGTCTAAAAAAGTATGTGACTCTTTTTTATATAAAGTGCACGTGTTAACTTTGATTGCAGATTATCACATGTTTGAGTAGCCAAAAAACCTCAGAACGCATTAGCCTTAGAAAAGGTCGATGCGAATATGCAACTCAGAAGTTGGATAACAATACCAAAAGTGGGACAAAAACATCCCATAAGAAGCAACTTTGGTTCACTGGAAAAGACAAAAGCAACCTCAAAAGCAAAATCTAAATTTTTATTGGATTAAGCTAAAGAAAAATGTGTAGATAGTCACGTCATTATGGTGTTCAAATGCTACATCAAGCAATTGAAAGGCTACAAAAATCAATAAATACTTGTACAAGGGCTATAAAAAATTAGCTCATCTTCGAGTGGAGTTGGCATCACCTCCAAGAAATTCTAATACTACTGTTGATCTTTAGGGGATCTTCAAATATCGCTGCCACAGAAGCATGAAAATCTCCCTCTCAAAGCACAACCAAAAAACTCAAGCATTTCTTCATCTCCACCAGAACGTGCAGTAACAAGTAAGAAAATCCAGAGTCACCTTTTGGGCAGAGACGTGGATAACTTTCTTCATTTCAACGACGCAAAAGAAGATCCTGTTGGTCGCCTGCTACAGAGGTCTATGATGAATTTTCTTTGTACCTTCTTCAAGAAAGAAGATCTCGTTGGTCGCTTGCAATGCATGATGGGGACGACTTTCCTTTATGCCACAACATCAAAGAAAATCTCGTTGGTCTCTTGCTACGCAGGATGGGGATGACTTTCCTATGGATTGCAACAGGAAAGAAGATCTCATTGGTTGCATGCTACGAAAGATGATGATGACTTTATTTTACACCGCAACACGAAAGAAGATTCTGTTGGTCGTCTGCTACACAAGATGAGGATGATTTTTCTCTATGCCCAACAAGAAAGAAGATTTTGTTGGTTGGCTGTTATGCAGAATGAGGATGACTTCACTCTGCGTCTTAGCACGAAAGAGGATCCTATTGGTCGACAGCCACACGGGTCGAGGAAGACTTTCTTCTTTTGAAAAATCTCACAATCAGAAGACTCCACCTCCACCCTCTCTCTCTCTCTCTCTCTTTCTCTTGGGGACTAGATTTTTCTCCTCCTCCTCTCACTTATGAATCTATCATCCATGACATCTATTTATAGGCTTAAGAGGAAGTCTAGCATTAAAAGGTAAAACAATTGTATTAAAGAAAAGGAAATATTTGCTCAAATTCTATAATTTTTCTCTACATGGCTGCTCCCACAATCCAAATCATGCGATCAAACTCCCTGCCGCCGATTCGTCTTTCTGGCTTGGCTTCCAAGTTCTTTCGGCCTGCCTTCTACCTCACTTCGTTTTAGTAAAGGCCAGCCGAATTCTCTTGATTCCCAGGATCATTGGCCTTCTGCAGATCAATATTTATGCATTGTTCTTGATTTCAGCCCAGTCGATGGCCCGCCGACCCCACAATGGTAAAGCAAAGGTAAAAAAAACCAAAAAATATGGTAATTTGCAGGGATCAAAACAACTCCCCCTTTTCATGGCGTAAAAAGATCATTCAAATGAGCTAAGCTCATATATATATATATATATATATATATNTCGAATCTAGTCGAATCTAGCTTCTCGATGAGACAAATCCAACGAGCCCAAGATCACTCATTTCCAACATCATTAAGACACNCTTCTCGATGAGACAAATCCAACGAGCCCAAGATCACTCATTTCCAACATCATTAAGACACNAGAATAAGAGGCTCCAAATTTTGATAGTTTCACACGACAAAATTTATCTCATCATTAGTTCGACATGATTCTCGATGCAAGGCACATATTTGGAGGTAATTGTTTAAGCAAGAAACATGAAAACTTCAATGAAAAGTCAACCAGAGCTCTGATTTCAACAAACTTATTGTCAAACTGACCAACTTGATGAAACAGACCCAATGATATCAAAATTAGTTTAATCCGAGTCAAGTAAATCTCAGATCAAGTCATTTAACCACTCTTAGAAGCTTTCCGAGCATATTTTAAATGTCAAACAACTGCCGAATCTGGTAAGCTTATGGTCGAATCGAGCTTCTCGATGAAACAAATTTAACGAGCCCAAGATCACTCATTTCCAACATCATTAAGACACTCAATCAAAAGTCATTTGATTAAGGGAATCTCTTAGAGCCATCCGATCAAGTTCATATTCTTGTATTAATTGCATTGAATACTCTATAAATAGAGCCACATCCCTCTCACGAGGAGAGGGGAGGGTGGGGGGTGGGGGGTGTGGGGGTGACGAGAGCTTGAGGCTTGAGAAAGAGTGACATTTTAAGAAGAAACTAAAGTCAAACATAACTCTTGTTCCTGACCACCGCTGACCGTTGTCGACCATTGTCAACCGTCATCGACCACCGTTGACCGCTATTAACCACCATTTACTGGTTGTCGCGATTGCTATCGACCACAGCTCGTTTGTTGCAACAAGTTCATCTGCACATCGACATTGTAATTCAGAAAACTTTGTAACCCTCTCATACTTATGGGACAAGGAATCTTTGTAATCATCAACTTATAGTGAATGTTTACAACTGGGCTAGGCCCCGAGATTTTTTTCATTTATGGGTTTCCACATGAAAACTTTTGATATTTCTATTGACTGTTTTCCTTTATGTGAGTATGTATCGAACTCTCTTGCAACGCTAAGATAATACTATATTAGTCTACCATCACGAATCTTCTAGAACGCACCAATTATTAATGATAGTAATACAATTTTTATAATTTAAAATAAATTATTTATGTCAATATTGATCCTTCATCCTGCATTTTTTTGTTCCATGTGTCTTCGTTCATAGCAACTTAAGATGCGAGCATTGTTGCCGTTACAAACATCTTATTACAGTCAGTACATTTGAGCATTTTTAGCGAACAATTTGGTACTTTGATTGGCTCTCATTTCTTTTATCCGACTTCATAACATTCAATCAACTTGACAATGAGATCACCTTCTTCATAAATTGAATGCTTCAGACGCAACAAACATTCATTTTGCAACACATGATCTCGAGCCATTTTAAACTTAATTTGCATGATACCACACTTGTATGCATTTATGTCTTAACCCTTACATGCCAGCCAAATCTTTATCATTACATAAATATACCATTTTTAAAAAAATCAATTAAACCTTTTTTAAATTTATAACACCAAGATAATCTAAAGAGAAATATCAAATTTTGTAGGTTAGATATGTAAATACATAAAGAGCATGTCATGTAAACTTCCAAAAATATTTTACTTTACAAAAATTTAATAAGATACTGCTTAAATTTCTTTTCATAGAAAACCAATCTTCCATTAAAGATCTTATTGGCACAGTGCTATTGTCATTTCCTCAACATGAAATCTTCTTTGTTATTAAAATATGCTTGTAAGTGATTTAAGTTTTTTAATCAGCAATATAAACCTTATTACGGGAGCTCCTAAACTTCAATTTCCAGAAAAAAAATCAATACAATTTTGANTTGATCAATTTTTAGTTTTAACCAAAGTTATAGAAATATATTTATATGCACATTCATACATCCAAACATTTGAAAGAATCTCCAGCAGTTCAATCCAACATAAATTCAACCTACTTAAGTTTCATTTGAGCAAGACTTTACTCATTGACTGCAGATTCAATCATTTTTTCAGCAATCTTCAATTATTTGCAGACAAGTTAATTTGTTTCCAGTCATTGTGCTACAATTAAAGAGGGGAAAACATCTAAAAAAGTTGAATACAAGTAGCGCATTTGGCTTGCATACATCAAGAATCAGTAAATTCCATCATTTATACACAAGCACATTTACAACTACCTTTNTTCATATCAGCAATTAATAAAAACAAATGTCAGGTTGGTGAGACATTCAATTAATGAGACAGCTCATGAAGNGAAGAGTTTGACATTTTAAGAAGAAACTAAAGTCAAACATAACTCTTGTTGCTGACCACCGCCGGCCGCTGTCGACCATTGTCGACCGTCATCGACCACCGCTGACCGCTATTAACCACCACTTACTGGTTGTCGCGATTGCTATCGACCAGAGCTCGTTTGTTGCAACAAGTTGATCTGCACATCGACATTGTAATTCAGAAAACTTTATAACCCTCTCATACTTATGGGACAAAGAATCTTTGTAATCATCAACTTATAGTGAATGTTTACAACTAGGCTAGGCCCCGAGATTTTTTTCATTTATGGGTTTCCACATGAAAACTTTTGATATTTCTATTGGTTGTTTTCCTTTATGTGAGTATGTACCGAACTCTGTTGCAACACTAAGATAATACTATATTACTCTACCATCACGAATCTTCTAGAACACACCAATTATTAATGATAGTAATACAATTTTTATAATTTAAAATAAATTATTTGTCAGTATTGATCCTTCATCCTGCATTTTTTTGTTCCTTGTGTCTTCGTTCATAGCAACTTAAGATGCGAGTATTGTTGCCGTTACAAACATCTTATTACAATTAGTACATTTGAGCATTTTTAGCAGACAATTTGGTACATTGATTGGCTCTCATTTTTTTTATACTTCATAACATTCAATCAAATTGAAAATGAGATCACATTCTTCATAAACTGAATGCTTCGGATGCAACAACATATTCATTTTGCAACACATGCTCTTGAGCCATTTTAAACTTAATTTGCATAATGCCACATTAGCATGCATTTATGTCTTAACACCTACATGTCAGCCAAATCTTTATCATTACATAAATATACCATTTTTTTAAAAATCAATTAAACCTTTTTTAAATTTATAACACCAAGATAATCTAAAGAGAAATAGCAAATTTTGTAGGTTAGATATGTAAATACATAAAGAGCATGTGATGTAGACTTTCCAAGAATATTTTACTTTACAAAAATTTAATAAGATACTGCTTAAATTTCTTTTCATTGAAGACCCATCTTCCATTAAAGATCTTATTGGCACAGTGCTATTGTCATTTCCTCAACATGAAATCTTCTTTGTTATTAAAATATGCTTGTAAGTGATTTAAGTTTTTTAATCAGCAATATAAACCTTATTACGGGAGCTCCTAAACTTCAATTTCCAGAAAAAAAATCAATACAATTTTGATCAATTTTTAGTTTTAACCGAAGTTATAGAAATATATTTATATGCACATTCATACATCCAAACATTTGAAAGAATCTCCAGCAGTTCAATCCAACATAAATTCAACCAATTTAAGTTTCATTTGAGCAAGACTTTACTCATTGACTGCAGATTCAATCATTTTTTCAGCAATCTTCAATTATTTGCAGACAACTTAATTTGTTTCCAGTCATTGTGCTACAATTAAAGAGGGGAAAACATCTAAAAATGTTGAATACAAGTAGGGCATTTGGCTTGCATACATCAAGAATCAGTAAATTCCATCATTTATACACAAGCACATTTACAACTACCTTTGAATCTGCTTCAATCTCTATTTAAGAAATTATGAACAGCCTGCTCTTATTGAAAGACTGACACCAGCTCATAAAGTCTCAAGTTTCTCCAGAAGCATAATTCCACAAGCTTCTAACATTTGCAATGCTGCAACAGACGAATAAAATAATGATCATTTTTTCTTCTCTTTTTTTTTGGAATTATTTTTTGCTTAGTAAAACATATTAATAATGTCGAAGGGCTTCAAATCATCGACAAAAACTTACCGGGCACATAAACCTCAGGTTCAGTTGGCCTGATCAAACCTTTGGTTCGAATCTTGTTTTGAAGCAAAAGCTGGAAAATAATGAGTAAAATAATTAGTCAGAATGACTGCTTAGTCCCCATAGTAATAAAATTATGTCCAGATATGGAGAGTTTTACCAGAGCTCCAATGGCTGCTGGAACACCAACCGTACGAGCCATTGCTGTGGTTGTTTTCCCATTTTCAGTCGTACCGAATGCCAGAAGGGTGGCCTTGTGGTTCTCCGTTGGTCTGCCGTCGGGATACTCTACTTGGATCTCATGGTGTAAAAGCACCATGTCCTAATGAATCAACCAAGAACGGCAGATAAAAGCTAAGGCTAAAGATTGGCAGAATAAAGTAGTATTGCAGAGAAAAAAAAAACAGAAATAAAGTGAAAGTTCCTTATTGATGACGCTGTGAATTTGCTGTATGAGACAGGATGGGGTTTTAATTTCCAATTTTCGTGATCATTTAGTTCTTATCTAAGGAAAGAAGATTTTTCTTGTCCATCTAAGCAATCTGATTCAGAAAAATCAATAAGGTTTGGTGCGTTTTAAATTACCAAATATTCCAAAAGGATTCAGAGTTAATCACCTGCTCTTGGCTAGAATAGCTTAACCGCTCTTGCATCCGTAAACAAGTTACGTCAAATGCACTGGAACATGCTTTAGGGATTTCTTCACAATCATGGAGTCCCAAAAACCTGAATCAGAGTTAAAAAGCAATAAGATGAGCATTTTAAATTCAAAAGTTTGCATAAAATTACTAGTTTTGCGGTTAATCATCATATGATGGAGTTGTTAAAGAGAAGAAGTATCTTTCCCAAGTATTTTGGGATCAGCATTAAGAGTTTCCACGAAACCTGATAGTTTTGGCGGTCTTCGTTGCTGTGGCAGCTTCTCTGCAGCATCCAAGCATCATCACCCTTTTAACAATTTCATGCTCACCTAATGGGACCTGCAGCTTGCCAGAGTCCAAAAAATATACACTTTTGTTCTTCAGAAGTTCATTTAGAAAGGCACCAAAAGTTGGTCTATGTACTCCTTCCAACTTTGGATGAACTGTAGTATCGAAAAAGCCAAGTTTTCCGAGACAAGCCATTATTTCACTAAATCCTGAAATGAAAGAAAAAAGATTAAGTTGCAACATGAGAAAGAATTCGAGTTTTCCAACATATTTGTATATGCATTTTGAATATGTTTATTGATTCATTAAGCTCATGACTTTGAAAAAGCAAACAGTCTTCAGCATAATTTTCATTATTTACCAATAGGGAATAACTGGAGTTGCAAAGGGCACAAATTTGAGATAGGTGCAGTAGCTTAACCTCAACAATGTATGAGGTCAGTAAATTAGACCAAATGAATCTAAATAATAACATTATTTTCCCAAGAATGAAAAAATAAAAAATCAATCCTAACTTCATTTGCACGATGAAAGAGATAGCAACGGGGAGGGAGATAAATTGAAGAAAATAGAAAAAACCTTCATAACGGAGAGTAGCTCTAAAGATTGTTGAAGCTTCAGCACTGATTCCATATAAATCTCCATACACTAATGAATCACGATTTGGGAGATATTCCAAAGCAAAAGCTGGGAGATCTGGGATGCGGAAGCTAACTGCTGAGTCGTATAGATCGTTTCCTGCATTAAATTAGTAGAAACAGAATTAGCATAAATATCTGAAACCAGTCGCAAGCATATGCCCTAGTCATTAAGATGATGAGAAGAAGCACAAACATAACAATTAAATCTGCAAGAATAAGATCCTGGTTCAACGTGTGTGGTTCAGTGCTTGGTATTGTCTTATGTCTTAAGCCTTAGCTTTCCCTAGGACAAGCTCATCTGATGCTGTGAAACATATGCCTATGCAGAGATTTATTGAAACAAAATTTTAAAATCTGCTTTTTAAAATGTCTGGCAATAAATGATATGTAAATGTTTCACATGCAATCAAGGAGAAGTTTGCAGATAAATACAAATGCCGCACTTATTGGAGCTACAGTTGCACGCTTATTTTCTAGGGATTTACATAAATACCAAAAAATTCTTATATATTTTCATATCTAACTCCTAAACTTTAATATTTATTTACTTGAAACTATCACATTCACATCAATATATATATGTCGCACTCATATGATGCTCACTCGCAGATCGAACCTCACCCGTAGCGGCTCGCTCGTCGCTCGATCCTCACCTGTAGCGGCTCGCGTAACAAATCTCGCCTCTTCTGGTTCCCCTCCTTCGCACGCTCGACAGCCCTAACAGCGGCTCGCTACTACGGCTCCTCTCCTCTCTATAGAGCCACAAAACTCCTGTATGCTCGTCTTTTTCTAGCGGTTCGTTGCAGTGTTTCTCTTTGCTGGTAGAGCTTACTTCTTCGATTGAACCTGGAAAAACCTCATTTGCCCACGTGGTGGGTAATCCTCAGGTGGTTGTCTCTTCCCTTCAAGTTATAATGAGCATCATGATGGTACAGGTGGTTGTCTTTAAATTAAAAATGCAAGCAGAAAAAGGTAGGAAGACCACTTTTTTCTCCAAGTCAGAAATTTCAGCGTTGACTGACAAATACAAATTTGTTCTTATTGGAGAATTTCTGTGGGGACCCCCACCTATGAAAATTATCAAAAAAAAGTTTTGATGACCTCAAACTAACAGGAAAGTGGAAAGTGGGGCTCATGCATGACAGACATGTATTGATTCAGTTAACCATACCTGAGGGCNTGGGGACACCCACTTATGAAAATTATCAAAAAAAGTTTTGATGACCTCAAACTAACAAGAAAGTGGAAAGTGGGGCTCATGCATGACAGACATGTATTGATTCAGTTAACCATACCTGAGGGCAACACTCGGATTTTCTTCAGAAAATATGTTAACATCGCCGGTAAACCTATGAAGTTACTCAACTGGTCTCTTGATTTCGACCCAAATTATGAAACTCCCACTGTACCGGTATGATTTTTTTTTTACGTGGTCTCAAGCTGCATTTTTTCACCATCAAGTTCTCTACTCTATTGGAGACATTTCTGGGGATGCTTTGAAGCTAGATCTGTCTACTTTCAACCTAATCAGGCCTTCGGTGACCAAAATACTTGAGGAAAGGGATATTATTTTACCTGATGTTACTGAAGTCTGGCTGAGCACAACCTATAATGGTTATTGACAATAAATTGTCATGGAGCACAAACCCCCATATTGTACCCACTGTAAGATGTTTGGTCATGTTCTTGATAAATGTCACAAATTTCATCCAAATTTGAAATCTAAGGTTCAAGTGAATAAAGATGGGTCTAACCCTATTGCTTTGGACATTTTAGTTCAACCTGGGGAGAATACTACCAGACAAGACTTGTCTGTTGCCCCAGATGACACCCCCTCCCATGACACTGTTGTTACTGTTACTGCGAGTGATGTGATGCTGACACCTTCAAACCCCATAGAAAACAAAACTGATGGACTATTACCTACAAAAGATAATGTTCAGATTGATAATCAGAAGAGCCTCGTAGCTCCACTTCTTCAAGAAGTATGCGGTGTAGAAGCAATTTATATTTCACATTTACTAGAACCTATTGTGGGTACTAAGGTAGGTATTCCTTCTGCTTCAGCTTTATCACCCCATCAGACTGATTCTTCAGATGAGGAATGACAGGTCTATTCCAGGAGGAAGAAGCTAATGGAGGCCGACTCTAGCTCGGGAACATATTGGATGATACATTAGTTACTACTGGCATTTTACCAGCTTATCAACTTGCCCATTCCCTTGAACTAGAGGCAGAGACAAAACCAAATTGGGTCTTTCTCTAGCCACCTAATTCTATGTATTTCAGCATTTTTTAGCTTTTTATTTAACTATCTAATGTATTTTTTCTGTTTTTTTCTAGTTTTGGAACCATTTGTGGTTTTCTGTGGGCAGGGTGTCATGTTTGGGCCCTCCCACACATTGTATCTGTATCTTTTCTTTTATTTAATATATTAGCGTTTTTGGGCTTTCAATATATATATATTAGAAAAAGCCCAAGGGCAAATATATTAATACGAAAAAGATATAAAAATGTTGCATGAGAGGACCTAACAGAAAACCCAACTCATATAATACAACACACACAAAACTCAGATAAAACAAAGATACAAAAATGTAAAAAACCAAAAAGCCACAAAAGGGCACAAAAGTGCTAGGGACGTCTTACTTTAGTCCTCCTGCCTCTAGTTCTTGGAAATGAGCCGGCTAACAAATTGGTAAGGTGTGTACCATTGCCCATAGTAACCAAAGTATCATCCATTAGATTCCTGAGCTCCAGTAGATCTTCATTCTTTAAATCAAAAAAGTTAATATAAATGGTATTTTTGAGTTGATATTAATGAATTGGGAGTTATAAAAGAACATATAAGTTTAGGTGCTAGATCTGGAAAAACATAAGTATTGTGCAATATATATGTATTTTTTTCTATTTATTCTATATATATATATATATATATATATATATATATATATATATATATATATATAATTTTTTTTTTTTTTTTTATNCGCCGCACTTGTTGGAGCCACAGTTGCACGCTTATTTTCTAGGGAATTACATAAATACCAAAAATTTCTTATATATTATCATATCTAACTCCTAAACTTTAATATTTATTTACTTGAAACTATCACATTCACATCAATATATATATGCCGCACTCATATGATGCTCGCACGCAGATCCATCATCACCTGTTGCGGCTCGCTCGCCGCTCGATCCTCATCTGTAGCGGCTCGCGTAACAAATCTCGCCTCTTCTGGTTCCCCTCCTTCGCACGCTCGACAGCCCTAATAGCGGCTCGCTGCTACGGCTCCTCTCCTCTCTACAAAGCCACAAGACTCTTGTCTGCTCGCCTTTTTCTAGCGATTCGTTGCAGTGTTTCTCTTTGCTGGTAGAGCTTACTTCTTCGATTGTACCAGGAAAAACCTCATTTGCCCACGTGGTGGGTAATCCTCAGGGGGAGACGACGGTTGTCTTCCCTTCAAGTTATAATGAGTATCATGATGGTACAGGTAGTTATCTCTTTATTAAAAATACAAGCAGAAAAAGTAGGAAGATAACACTTTTTTCTCCACGTCAGAAATTTCAACGCTGACTGACAAATACAAATTTGTTCTTATTGGAGAATTTCTGTGGGGACACCCACCTATGAAAATTATCAAAAAAAGTTTTGATGACCTCAAACTAACAGGAAAGTGGAAAGTGGGGCTCATACATGGCAGACATGTATTGATTCAGTTGACCATACCTGAGGACTACACTCGAATTTTCTCCAGAAAATATCTTAACATCGCCGGTAAACCTATGAAGCTACTCAACTGGTCTCCTGATTTCGACCCAAATTATGAAATTCTCACTGTACCGGTATGGTTTAGTTTACCTGGTCTCAAACTGCATTTTTTCACCATCAGGTTCTCTACTCTATTGGAGACATCCTTGGGGATGCTTTGAAGCTAGATCTGCCTACTTTCAGCCTAACCAGACCTTCGGTGGCAAAAATACTCGTGGAAAGAGATTATTTTACCTGATGTTACTGAAGTCTGGCTGAGCACAACCTATAATAGTTATTGGCAATAAATTGTCATGGAGCACAGACCCCCATATTGTACCCACTGTAAGATGTTTGGTCATGTTATTGATAAATGTCACAAGTTTCATCCAAATTTGAAATCTAAGGTTCAAGTGAATAAAGATGGGTCTAACCCCATTGCTTTGGACATTTTAGTTCAACCTGGGGAGAATACTACCAGACAAGACATGTCTGTTGCCCCTGAGGACCCCCCCCTGACACTGCTGTTACTGTTACTGCGAGTGATGTGATGTTGGCACATTCAAACCCCATAGAAAACAATACTGATGGACTATTACCTAGAAATGATAATGTTCATACTGATAATCAGGAGAGCCTCGTAGCTCCACTTCTTCAAGAAGTATGCGGTGTAGAGGCAATTCATATTTCACATTTACTAGAACCTATTGTGGGTACTACGGTAGGTATTCCTTCTGCTTCAGATTTACCACCCCATCAGACTGATTCTTCAGATGAGGAATGACAGGTCTATTCCAGGAGGAAGAAGAAGAATGGAGGCCGACTCTAGCTCAGGAACATATTGGATGATACATTAGTTACTACTGGCATCTTACTAGCTTATCAACTTGCTCGTTCCCTAGAACTAGAGGCAGAGGCAAGACCAAATTGGGTCTTTCTCTAGCCACCTGATTCTATGTATTTCGGCATTTTTTTTGCTTTTTATTTAACTATCTAATGTATTTTTTCTGTTTTTTTTCTAGTTTTGGAACCATTTGTGGTTTTTTGTGGGCAAGGTGCCATGCTTGGGCTCTCCCACACATTGTATCTATATCTTTTCTTCTATTTAAAATATTAGCCTTTTTGGGCTTTCAATATATATATATTAGAAAAAGCCCCAGGGCAAATATATTAATACGAAAAAGATATAGAAATGTTGTATGAGAGGACCTAACAAAAAGCCCAATTCATACAATACAACACATACAAAACTCAGATAAAACAAAAATACAAAAAGGTAAAAAATAAAAAAGCCACAAAAGGACACAAAAGTGCTAGGGACGTCTTACTTTAGTCCTCCAGCCTCTAGTTCTCAGAAGTGAGCCAGCTAACAAATTGGTAAGATGTGTACCATTGCCCATAGTAACCAAAGTATCATCCATCAGATTCGTGAGCTCCAGTAGATCTTCATTCTTTAAATCAAAAAAGTTAATATAAATGGTATTTTTGAGTTGATATTAATGATTTGAGAGTTATAAAAGAAAATATAAGTTTAGGTGCTAGATCTAGAAAAACATAAGTATTGTGCAATATATATGTACTTTTTTCTATTTATTCTATATATATATATATAATGGCATTCTTTAATTCAAAAAAGTTAATATAAGGGGTATTTTTGAGTTCATGTTAAGGATTTCAGAGTTATAAACGAAAATATAAAAAAACATAAGTATTGTGCAATATAATATATATGTAATTTTTTTTTATTTTTTACTATATTTACCATTTGTGCTAACAATAAGATGACGCATAAGCATCCGCGAGGACGCAAAATTGCGCCAGACATTATTCCAATAAGTTCGGTCTGGACAGATTAAGGCCGACCAGTCCTCTTTCTTATGTGGGAGTACTAAATATAATTTTTTTCTATTTTTATTATATTTACCATCGTGCTAACAATAAGATGACGCGTAAGCATCCGCGGGGACGCAAAATTGCGCCAGACATTATTCCAATAAGTTCGGTCTAGACAGATTAAGGGTCAACTAGTCCTCTTTCTTATGTGGGAGTACCGCTCACCTATCGGGGCCACTCCTTAGTTACCCCAGATCTATAAGTATGTTGTTTTCATATTTAGGTCAGTTTTTGTTCTATTTTCTGTTGGGATAGTCATCGACATCTCCAGGTTTTCCCTTCTAAGGATGTATCCAAGAGCAAGTAGTGCTCCGACAGTATCTAATTCTGAGGTGGTGATTATCCTCGACTTTTCCCCTCCGCATCCCTCACTTCGCTACCACGCGTTATTCCTCACTGCAACAGCTCAGGACAGCCACCATTGATGTTCATTCCCGCAGTTCTCCTCATTCCAGCCACCTCCCTTCCACATTAACTGTTGACCCCCTTCCAGTCCAGCCACCAGTCTTCCCCCTTGCTGTTTCTGGAAGCCCACAGATATCCAACCAGCCGTCCAACATCCCTGTAGCAACCAGCCCGCCTGCCTTCCCAACCTGAGCCCCACTTGGTTCTGCTGCCTTGTGCGACCCTCCTCCACCAGCCACTCAGCGTCCCTGCCACACCACACTTTGCTATTTGCTGTCATCTCACGGCAGTCTGCATACACCAGCCATTCCACTTCGCTGCCGCAACCTTGCATACAGCCTGCTCTCATTCCCTGGCAACCATCCTACACCAGCCCCCCATTTGCTACCATTCCGTCATCATACCGTTTCCATCAAACTCCCTTCCCTCCCCAATACTCAACCACCACCCCTTTGGGATACAATTCTAATTGCATTTGTGGAGTCGGTTGCCATTCTATATCTGCATGTGTGAACTGTATTCCCTAATGTTAAATTTAGCAATAATATTAGATTTCCCCATCATTTTTTGAGTTAATTCCGGTATCATAAGGTGCAATGAAGGCTATTTTAAAATTTCTGTAAAACCATCCACAACTATAAAGAACAGTGGACCATATTGAACCCACTTCTCAAACCATTTTAAATCCAAATAGGTGCATAGGATCAGAAAAGTAGCGATCTTGATAGCTATTACACCATGGAAAATAAACCTTACATTGACTGCTGATTTTGGAAAACTTCACGCACATTTTTATCACGAGGATAAGGAAATGACAATTTTATAAATGGCCTAAAAGGAGTAATGATGAAAATGAGGATAACATGTGTAATCCTTTTAACAGCTACTGGATGAAGATCAAGTATCCAATGCTATGCGTCTGTATGTCAGTTATAGCTTACTCTTATTCCTATTATAGTAAAAGACGGTCCAGTTTAAAAATTTAGTTAAAAAGATATCAATATTCTATGCCCCATTTTCATTTGATATAAGAGTGGTTCACTGGACAAAAAATCCTAAAATTTAAACNTGTATGTATTTTCTCCCAAACTTAATTGCGACAGAACTTTTATACCATGATTTTGAGATCTTATAGTTAATTTAGTCTTAAGTTGAAGCTAAATGATGTTCAGACACACATCCCTCAATCCCTCCTACAAACTTACCACCACCAGAAACCACATCTCTTACCTATGCCAGGATCGAGTCCCATTTCACAAAGTATTGTAACACCTGCATGTTTGGCCTTCTCATGATATGCTGACATAGAATTGTCTATATAACTTGCAGTGACAAGGTGCTTCTTGTGCTGCAGAAATTGAGAGAGGTTAGGCATTGCAAAACAGCTTGCATTAAAAACACACGCGCGCGCGCGCACACACACACAAACGAAGGCTCACATAATTGTACATATCATGCAGATCAATTGTTGCATATTCATGTAAATAAATACAGTGATGTGTCTGCTAATTTATTACAAGACGGTGTGCCTGCAAAACTTAGATGTATGCACAATTAAATGCTTGAAACAATCTTTAACCAATCTTCATGGAGTCCAGACATTAACATTTGGTATAGCAGATATAAGTATGGTTAAGTAGGATGCTATACAGATGCAGTCTTCCCCTACTAGAAATTTCTCATACAGGGTTCTATAATTTTGACACAAATAATAATGAAGTTAACATGAACCCAGGATTTTCAAGCAACGTTTGGTAGGGTCATTTTTTTACCCTAGTTATGGTGCATGGGTAAATCATATGAAATGGAATGATGATCTAACAAATTATTTGTTATAAATCTTATAACAATAAAAATTTATTGAAGATATAGACATGATGACACAAACTTCTATCTCGATGATGATGAAAAACAAGCAATTTTTTTAGAGATAATGACGTTGCACTCATTTGCAATATAATATATCCAATTTTAAACAATGAAAAAATTCTTAATTTCAAACAAAATTAAAATTTTGGTCATGATATGGATACGACGACACAAACATCTATTTCACTAATAATTAAGCAATTTTTTAAGAAGATAATTATGTCGCCCTTATAGACAATATAAAATATCCATTTTGAAACAATGAAACAATTCTTAATTTCAAACAAAAATAGTGAATAAATAAAATAAAATATTTGAATGGCGTCACCTTAGCATGATTGTATACGAATAAAAAAACTTACAAGATAATGCATTTTTTAAATTCAGCATAGAAGTGTAAATTATAAAACAAACTTTAATTAGGAACCGATGCNAGCTAATCAATTAAGTAGATGGATATGTTTAATAGAAATTTCTTGGTTGGAAGATATGTAGAATATGAGGCTAAAGTNCACCATGTGAATTTCTTTTATGCACCATTTAGCAGGAGTTCATTTCCAAGCTAATCGATTAAGTAGATGGATATGTTTAATAGAAATTTCTTGGTTGGAAGATATGTAGAATATGACGCTAAAGTCTTCTTTTTACTCAGGATAGAGATTTTGTTGTATTTCAGTATTAAAGTTCAGAATAACAGTTCTAACTAAAAAATATTAAGGAATTTAGTGTGAAAAGACGGCCAATATAGACTTGGCATTTGTTATAGGGCAAGCTTTTAGGAAAAAATACCTGAACTTGTAGGCCAGTGGATTGTTTGCAGCAGCTGGAGATGGCAATCCACCACAGTAGGAAGTGAATGACTTTATTTTCCCCTTCTTAACATGTGCTTGGTTGATCATTTGCATTGCCATCATGTGATCTGCATGTTGACAAGTTATATCCAAGAGCTAATCTATTCAGTGCATCAATATAGTCCATGAATATACTTCCTAGAGTAAAAGAAGCAGATAAATGAAATGTCCATAAATAAACGCTTCACTCCCTCCCTCCCTCACCACCAACACCACAAGGACCCCATCCTTTCCCACAGATCTGAGCTGGATATCAACCAAGAGGGAGTCTAAATGAGTTCTTTCTCAAAATTTCGTTTGTATTTTCTGCCAAACTTAATTGAGACAGAACTTTTATACCATGAGTTTGTGATCTTATAGTTAATTTAGTCTTATGTTGATGCTAAATGATGTTCAGACACACATCCCTCAATCCCTCCTACAAACTGACCACCATCAGAAACCACATCTCTTACCTATGCCAGGATCGAGTCCCATTTCACAAAGTATTGTAACACCTGCATGTTTGGCCTTCTCATGATATGCTGACATAGAATTGTCTATATAACTTGCAGTGACAAGGTGCTTCTTGTGCTGCAGAAATTGAGCGAGGTTAGGCATTGCAAAACAGCTTGCATTAAAAACAGCATACAAACGAAGGCTCACATAAATGTACATATCATGCAGATCAATTGTTGCATATTCATGTAAATAAATACAGTGATGTGTCTGCTAATTTATTACAAGACGGTGTGCCTGCAAAACTTAGATGTATGCACAATTAAATGCTTGAAACAATCTTTAACCAATCTTCATGGAGTCCAGACATTAACATTTGGTATATAATCATAGCAGATATAAGTATGGTTAAGTAGGATGCTATACAGATGCACAGCCTTCCCCTACTAGAAATTTCTCATACAGGGTTCTATAATTTTGACACAAATAATAATCAAGTTAACATGAACCCAGGATTTTCAAGCCACGTTTGGTAGGGTCATTTTTTTGACCCTAGTTATGGTGCATGGGTAAATCATATGAAATGGAATGATGATCTAACAAATTATTTGTTATAAATCTTATAACTATAAAAATTTGTTGAAGATATAGACATGACGACACAAACTTCTATCTCGATGATGATAAAAAACAAGCAATTTTTTTAGAGATAATGACGTTGCACTCATTTGCAATATAATATATCCATTTTTAAACAATGAAAAAATTCTTAATTTCAAACAAAATTAAAATTTTGGTCATGATATGGATACGACGACACAAACATCTATTTCACTAATAATTAAGCAATTTTTTAAGAAGATAATTATGTCGCCCTTATAGACAATATAAAATATCCATTTTGAAACAATGAAACAATTCTTAATTTCAAACAAAAATAGTGAATAAATAAAATAAAGTATTTGAATGGCGTCACCTTAGCATGATTGTATA
>JXCR01147192.1:117485-132082 GCA_002079205.1 Phalaenopsis hybrid cultivar
AGGCTTACTTTATTTTTCCTTGCCGCCTCTCGTTGAAGTGTATGCTAGATTTGAATCTTGGTTTTGGGATGATGCCTTAACCATAATCTTCCTATTCATTTAGCCGGATTTGAGTTTTGATTTTGAAATGTTACCTTTCTTGCGAGTTTTTTTTTTTTGATTAAAATTAAAATTGAAGGGCTTTGACGATTTTTTTTTAGAGGTATAGAAAGATGCTCCCTATGATTTGTTATCCTATATTTTATTAAATGAAGAAGGCTTTTGAAGTTTCATTTTGAGTTTGATATAAATTGAAATCATGTTGGGTTTGGAGATCCATAAAAAGCGCTACGTGGAAAGGATTTCCTTCTCGGGATTGATCCGATCATTTTTCTTTTAACGAATTTAAATGTTTTAGATCGAAACATTTGCGAGTTTTATTGATTTAATTTGGTTTTAAAAATGAATCGGTCTCATTTTCGTTTGTTTTATTTTATTTTATTTTTTTTATTTTTTTTTTTTTTAACGGTCAAGTTAAAATGAGAATTTCCGATTTAATTTAATTCAGAAATGATTTATAATCTCAAGGTAAATAGGGGAGAAAGAGGAGATGAGAGAAAATTGAAATTTAAATTTGAATTTTTGGGATGATGCAATCTAAAGAGGAGGCAGGGTAGCGTAATCCACCTTTTATTTTACACAAGGAAGAAACAAATTGCAAATTGNACTGTTTAGGATTCAATTTTTGCTTGTGTTCAAATTTATCGTCGTCGACGTTTCTCCCTTCTTAAGGTTGTATCCAAAGTCAGGTAGTGCTCCAGTTGTATTGTACTCCAAGATAGTGACTATCTCCCCACATTCCCGCAACTAGTCCCTCACTGTGGTACCTAGACTCCATGCATCCTTCTCTGTTTTCCTTGTTGCACCCTCCTACCGCTGAAAACCTGCTATCATCCCTCCTCTACCTTTCAATCTGCAGCCAACCACCTCATCCCCACACCCCATGTTGATAGCAACCTCTTTGAATTTCCCACCTACTGCCTTAACTTCTTCCTCATGACCAAACCTGCTGCCATNTCTACCGCTGAAAACCTGCTATCATCCCTCCTCTACCTTTCAATCTGCAGCCAACAACCTCATCCCCACACCCCCTGTTGATAGCAACCTCTTTGAATTTCCCACCTACTGCCTTAACTTCTTCCTCATGACCAAACCTGCTGCCATAGACCATCATCAGCCCCGCTACTAAAGCCAACATTCTCTACCCACCTTCCCGTTACTATCATAACCTCAACCAACACCCCACCAATTGTCCAACCGCCACTCAGCCACTTCATCCTCGCCCCAGAGTGTTGAGAGCTTTGTTTTCAACGTTATTTTTGTTTTGAAAACCCAGTTATTATAGTTTTTCCCATATCTTATATTAATATTTTGAGTTTGTTGCATTTTGAATTATGTCCGGTATCAATTGGTATCAAAGTCAATCTAACCCTACTCCATTCCTNTGTTATTTTTTGTTTTGAAAACCCAGTTATTATAGTTTTTCCCATATCTTATATTAATATTCTGAGTTTGTTGCATTTTGAATTATGTCCGGTATCAATTGGTATCAAAGTCAATCTAACCCTACTCCATTCCTAAGGCTCCCTGGCATCCACATTAACCCCACCAAAAATTTTCTTTCCTATCATCATCCACCTCTTTCAACCCTAAAACCCTAATCATGCCACCAAGAAGATACATGTCAGAACCTACCCGAGACAAGATACGGTGAGAAATCCATCAGCTTCAACAGAGGCTTAAGAAGATTGACGATGAAACCTAGGGGAAGATTACCATTGATAGTGATTTAGAGAGTTGAAGAGAAGAAAGGGATATAGATCTGAATTCTTTTCATAGGGAAGACGTCAATGATGAGAAATGCAGACCCCGATGCTTTTGAATTTAGTATCAGAGGAGGTCGAAAGTGGAAACCACATACAGAGGACACATGGATTTCCACATCAAAGTTGATCTACCGGAAGTCAATGGATGTATGGATCCAAACAACTTTAATTGACTAACCACAATATGTTGAGTGAATCTTTGAGTATAAAGAATTGCCAAAGGTTAAACCAGTAAAACTAGCAGCCATCAAGTTAAANAAGAAGTAGAAAACAACAATTACAGTTTCTGCAGTGTTTGTAGAAAAACGAAAAACTCCTACAAGTAATGTTGCAGGTGAGTTTACAGGAAATTAAACAACTGTGATTATCTTTTGACTGCAGTTCCTGTACTGTCTGTAGGTAGAAGAAAATCTTCTACGAGTAGTGTTGCAAGGAAGTTTACAAGGAAGTAAACAAACAACAAGAAAAGTTGCAAGGATGTCTTGTAGAAAAACAGCCAAGAGGTAGGCCTCGTTACAAGAAAAGGCTCCACTAGAGGAAGAACTCAGGCGAGAGCCTGCTGTAGTGAAAACGCCTGGGGACTAACATAGGAAAAAGTTCTAGAGAATGGAATGATACAAGAAAAGGCTCCATATGAGGGTCTGCTACAAGAAAAACACTGGAAGAGGTCTACATACATAAAAAGTTTCGGAAGAGGGTCTGCTGCAAAAAATCTCCAAAGAAAAACCTATTGCAAGAAAAAGCTCTGAGGAGGCCTAGTGCAATAAAATAACTTGAAGAGGATGATAATGAATTAAATGGGCTTCAACCAAATAAGCAGCTATAGAAACACCTGCACTAAATAAACCAAAGTATAGAAAGTTGGTTTGAGGACATCACTGGATACTCCCCCTGCTTGGTCATATGTCCACCCAACACCCTCACTATCGCAGATAGAAGCTAGAGCAGCGGCGCCAAGCAATTAACTTAGGGAATCAGAAAGCCGGACGGCTGCAAACAAGAAAGCCTGACTATAGCAGGGTATATGCGCCAAAGAATAGCAGCAATGACCTGCAGAATAGGTGGCGAGGCAGCAATACCTCCAGCAGCAGGTATTTGCAAAAAAATCAGTGAAGCAGGACTGTTGGAAATTAGGAAGTCGGACCGTTGGAAATCTGCAGGAAATTAGGAAGCTGGACTGTTGAAAATCTGCAGGAAATTAGAAAGGCTAGATTGCTGGAAATTAGGAAATCAGGTTGCTGCAAGGAACAGGCGCAACAAAAAACTACGGGAAGGATGACAGGTATCAAGGATACTCTCTTCTTATTTTCGGTGGCNACGCCAAGCAATTAACTTAGGGAATCAGAAAGCTGGACGGCTGCAAACAAGAAAGCCTGACTATTGCAGGGTATATGCGCCAAAGAATAGCGGAAATGACCTGCAGAATAGGTGGCGAGGCAGCTATACCTCCAGCAGCAGGTATTTGCAAAAAAAATCAGTGAAGCAGGACTGTTGGAAATTAGGAAGTCGGACCGTTGGAAATCTGCAGGAAATTAGGAAGTTGGACCGTTGAAAATCTGCAGGAAATTAGAAAAGCTAGATTGCTGGAAATTAGGAAGTCAGGTTGCTGCAGGGAACAGACGCAACAAAAAACTACGGGAAGGATGACAGGTATCAAGGATACTCTCTTCTTATTTTCGGTGGCTGAAATGTGAAGGGAAGACAACTGAGAAAAATAGCTCCCCCTTTCCGAGAATTCTCCAACGGGAAGGTTTGCTGCAAGAAAGATTCAGAAGGAGGCTCTACTGCACGACACAGTTTTATATGGTATCACTTCTTTCGATGATGTCTAGCCTTCATTCATAGAAATTGTATTACTCGAGGAAGCCACATGAGTCAAAGCATTTGCAAAATCCTCAGCTTCAACAGATCCATTAATACAAACATCAAAAGCACATCTTGGTGATGAAGAATCTCATCATCAATCATGGGGTGGTATGATGCTTTGAGGTTTATGATTTTTTACCTCACCGATTTATTTGATTCAATCTCATGCAATTTTGCCTTGTTTCAACTCACACATTATTGATCTTAGAAAGCAGTGACACACTTCAATAGATTATAGACCGCACACCTCAGAAAAGTCGCTCCTTCGAGTTCAATGCAGAGGTTGAAGGAAAAGTCTGCTCCTTTGAACTCTAGGTCAAACTGTTGAAAACGACGTTCGGGTTCCTTGAACTCGCGAGCACCACCGTCTGTGCTGCTTCAATTCGAACTCTAGATTGATATCAAACCGTTGAAGTCGAGGATCGGGCGCCCCACACTCTCAAACACTAACATCTACTATTTCGCTTTGAACCCTATGTCGAAGACAAACTTTTGAAGATGCTATGGCGCCTCGAACTGATGAAGGCGATGGAACCTCAAACCCTCGAACACGTCATCTGCCCTTCCACTCCTTCGAAGCCGAAATTTTCAATTAAACCTTTTTATTTCTCTCACACTTGCTGAATCAGAACGCTTTGCTTCAACCCCTAACAGAGCGCTTCACAAATGCAACTAAATCGAGCTATAGCAGAGCAGCGGGCTTCAAACTTTAACCGATCAAGATGAAGGCCGCTCAAACATGGAAGAAGCTTTGGAAAAGCATTGAAAACCCTAGTTCAGAGTCGAAAGGTGGAGAAAAATAATCGCTCTCAACCCCGTTGTACACAGTTCGTGGCCGAAGTTGTGAAATCCCAGCGAGTAAGGAGGCATTACTCAGAAGTACTTGCAGGGATCTCTTCCGGCCATGAGAGCATAGACAAAGAGAAAGAGCACCTCACTTCACGCCCGAAGGATGGCAGAAAGGGAGTCTGACTGTTCTAGAAGGAGGACTGATGACTAGAGTACGAAATTAGACTCTAATACCATGTTGAAATTCAAAATAATGTGGAATTAAGTGAGGATCAGAATAATTTCAATGATATAGAAGCGAGTATAAATGACCCTTACATGAATCCTAGAATTAGTAAAAGATAATAAAAAGGAATAACATGAAAAGAAAAAATATATCACATAACATCTCCAATAATCAAATCATATTAACTATTTGGAGATAAAGTAAATAACATGAAATAGGAAAATCTAAAATAATAAAGGAAATAACGTCTAATCTAAGGAAATAAATATAAAATAAAAAAAGTAATAACTCCTTAATCCAAGGAAATAATTTATTCCTCATAATTTCTCACACGAATAAATTATTTCCTAGTATAGCTCCTAACAAAAATGAAATAATATTCATTGTGAAAAGGGAGAAAGGAATTAAAGATTTTTACGAGTAGTATATTACGGTTTTACAGGGCACAACCAAAGCAAAAGTTTTTAGGATAAAACAATTAGCCATTTTGAAAATTCAGGATCTTTATTGGTTCTTAGATTTTTCATTTTCCTTTTTTTTTTATAGTTTGGCTGAAATAATAGTTAGTCCATGTTAACTGGAAAATAAAATTAATAACAATATTTCAAATAGCAATGCAGATATCTAGAGCCGTCAGTAATAGACCATTATGTTCATAAAAATACCTTAACTAAACAGTGAAAATACCCAACATCAGGAACCCAATTAAAAAGATATTGAAACTACACATATGTTAGACATTGAAAATATCCATCATCAACAAGAAGACATCCTTTACAANTCTCACCACCAACATCACAAGGACCCCATCCTTTCCTACAGATCTGAGCTGGATATCAACCAAGATGGAGTCTAAATGAGTTCTTTCTCAAAATTTCGTTTGTATTTTCTGCCAAACTTAATTGAGACAGAACTTTTATACCATGAGTTTGAGAACTTATAGTTAATTTAGTCTTAAGTTGATGCTAAATAATGTTCAGACACACATCCCTCAATCCCTCCTACAAACTTACCACCATCAGAAACCACATCTCTTACCTATGCCAGGATCGAGTCCCATTTCACAAAGTATTGTAACACCTGCATGTTTGGCCTTCTCATGATATGCTGACATAGAATTGTCTATATAACTTGCAGTGACAAGGTGCTTCTTGTGCTGCAGAAATTGAGCGAGGTTAGGCATTGCAAAACAGCTTGCATTAAAAAAACGTGTGCGCGCGATTAAAAAAACGTGCGCGCGCGCGCGCGCACACAAACGAAGGCTCACATAAATGTACACATCATGCAGATCAATTGTTGCATATTCATGTAAATAAATACGGTGATGTGTCTGCTAATTTATTACAAGACGGTGTGTCTGCAAAACTTAGATGTATGCACAATTAAATGCTTGAAACAATCTTTAACCAATCTTCATGGAGTCCAAACATCAACATTTGGTATATAATCATAGCAGATATAAGTATGGTTAAGTAGGATGCTATACAGATGCACAGCCTTCCCGTACTAGAAATTTCTCATACAGGGTTCTATAATTCTGACACAAATAATAATCAAGTTAACATGAACCCAGGATTTTCAAGCCACGTTTGGCAGGGTCATTTTTTTGACCCTAGTTATGGTGCATGGGTAAATCATATGAAATGGAATGATGATCTAACAAATTATTTGTTATAAATCTTATAACTATAAAAATTTGGTGAAGATATAGACATAACGACACAAACTTCTATCTCGATGATGATGAAAAACAATCAATGTTTTTAGAAGAGAATGACGTTGCACTCATTTGCAATATAATATATCCATTTTTAAACAATGAAACAATTCTTAATTTCAAACAAAATTAAAATTTTGGTCATGATATGGATATGACGACACAAACATCTATTTCAATAATAATTAAGCAATTTTTTAAGAAGATAATTATGTCGCCCTTATAGGCAATATAAAATATCCATTTTGAAACAATGAAACAATTCTTAATTTCAAACAAAAATAGTGAATAAATAAAATAAAGTATTTGAATGGCGTCACCTTAGCATGATTGTATATGAATAAAAAAAATTCCAAGATAATGCATTTTTTTAATTCAGCATAGAAGTGTAAATTATAAAACGAACTTTAATTAGGAACTGATGCTATGGTGTGGTGTGAATAAGACGTACTTCACTGCAAACATGCGGACCATTTCCATTCAATACAATTCTGTGAACTAGACTGAATAAAAGTGGAAATGTGGTCTCAGCATAAACATGCAAAGACCACTGCTAGGCGTAGATTTATATTTGCAGTACTTCATAGCATGTACAAAATAGACCAGAACAATGTAAGCGAAGTAATTGATCTTAAAATTGAAAAGCAAAAAATAAAAAATAAAAAACGCAAATTTTCATATCAGCAATTAATAAAAACAAATGTCAGGTTGGTGAGACATTCAATTAATGAGACAGCTCATGAAGTACCTCTATGCAGGACTTTGCTATGATGCCATGGAAACTGGGAGGCAATAGGCTAACCACGACCTCAACCTGTATAAGGTAACATGTTCAGAATAGGCAATTGATGTTGATTGCTGGCATATCACTTTTAATATTTTCAAATGTGTTGAAATTCAAAATAATTCAAAATTAGGCAGGATTCAAAATAATTTTATTGATATGAATGCGGGGGGATAACCCTTACATAAATACTAGAATAGAAAAAATAATAAAAAGAAATAACATGAAAAAGAAAGATATATGACCCAATACTCCAATAATCAAATCATATTATTTAGTTGGAGATAAAAAAAAAATAATATAAAACAGAAAAACCTAAATAGGAAAGAAAATAACTCCTAATCTAAAGAAAAAAATATAAAATATGAAAGAAAATAACCCTCAATCCAAGGAAATAATTTATTCATTATAAGTTCTCACAAGAATAAATAATTGTCTAGTATAACTCCTAATACCCCCTCTCAAGTTGAAACATGGTTGAAAACCATGTTCAACTTGGATTTAAAAACTCCAAACAATGGGTGAGAAAGATCCTGAGAAATAAAACTTAAAAGTATTTATCCCAAACTACTGTTGTCTTTGACTGCAATTCCTGCAGTGTCTGTAGATAGACAGAATACATTTATAGGTAATGTTGCATGGGAGTTTGCAGAGAAGTAGAAAAACAACGGTTGCAGTTTCTGCAGTGTCTGTAGAAAAACGGAAAACTCCTACAAGTAATGTTGCAGGTGAGTTTACAGGAAATTAAACAACTGTGATTGTCTTTTGACTGCAGTTCCTATGCTGTCTATAGGTAGAAGAAAAGCTTCTATGAGTGTGTTGCAAGAGAGTTTGCAAGGAAGTAAACAAACAACAAGAAAAGTTGCAAGGATGTCCTGCAGAAAAACAGCCAAGAGGTAGGTCTCGTTACAAGAAAAGGTTCCACTAGAGGAAGAACTCAGGCGAGAGCCTGCTGTAGTGAAAACTCCAGGGGACTAACATAGGAAAAAGTTCTAGAGTATGGAATGATACAGGAAAAAGCTCCATACCAGGTTCTGCTACAAGAAAAACACCGGAAGAGGTCTGCATACATAAAAAGTTTCGAAAGAGGGTATGCTGCAAAAAACGTCCAAAGGAAAACCTATTTCAAGAAAAAGCTCTCGAGGAGGCCTGGTGCAATAAAATAACTTGAAGAGGATGCTAATGAATTAAATGGGCTTCAACCAGATAAGCAGCTATAGAAGCACCTGCACTAAATAAACCAAACCATAGAAAGTTGGTCTGAGGCCATCACTGGATACTCCCCCTGGTTGGTCATATATCCACCCAACACCCTCACTATCTCAGATGGAAGCTAGAGTGGCGACGCCAAGCAAGTAGCTCAGGGAATCAGGAAGCCGGACTACTGTAAACAAGAAAGCCTAACTATTGCAGGGTATAGGCGCCAAAGAGTAGCGGAAATGGCCTGCAGAAAAGGTGGCGGGGCAGCTATACCTCCAACAGCAGGTAGCTGCAAAAAAATCAGTGAAGCAGGACTATTGGAAATTAGGAAGTCGGACCGTTGGAAATCTGCAGGAAATTAGGAAAGCTAGATTGATGAAAATCAGGAAGTCAGGCTGCTGCAGGGAACAGGCGCAACAAAAAACTACGGGAAGGATGGCAGGTATCATGGATACTCTCTTCTTATTTTCGGTGGCTGAAATGTGGAGGGAAGACAACTGAGAAAAATAACTCCCCCTTTCCGAGATTTCTCCGGCGGAAAGGTTTGCTGCAAGAAAGATCCAGAAGGAGGCTCTACTGCACGACACAGTTTTATACACTTCTTCCGATGATGTCCAGCCTTCATTCCTAGAAATTGTATTACTCGAGGAAGCCACATGAGTCAAAGCATTTGTAAAATCCTCAGCTTCAACAGATCCATCAATACAATCATCAAAAGCACATCTTGGTAATGAAGAATCTCATCATCAATCATGGGGTGGTATGATGCCTTGAGGTCTATGATTTTCTACCTCACCGGTTTATTTGATTCAATCTCATGCAATTTTGCCTTGTTTCAACTCACACATTACTCATCATAGAAAGCAGTGACACGCTTCAATAGATTATAGACCGCACACCTCAGAAAAGTCGCTCCTTTGAGTTCGATGCAGAGGTTGAAGGAAAAGTCTGCTCCTTTGAACTCTAGGTCAAACTGTTGAAAACGGTGTTCGGGCGCCTTGAACTCTCGAGCACCACCGTCTGTGTTGCTTTGACTCGAACTCTAGATTGATATCGAACCGTTGAAGTCGAGGATCGGACGCCCCACACTCTCAAACACTAGCATCTACTACTTCGCTTTGAATCCTATGTCGAAGACAAACTTTCGAAGATGCTTTGGCGCCTCGAATTGATGAAGGCGATAGCACCTCAAACCCTCGAGCTATAGCAGAGCAGCGGACTTCAAACTTCAACCAATCAAGATGAAGGCCGCTTGGAGAAACATAATCGCTCTCAACCCCGTTGTACACAGTTCGTGGTCGAAGTTGTGAGATCCCAGCGAGTAAGGAGACATTACTCAGAAGTACTTGCAGGGATCTCTTCCGGCCACGAGGGCTTAGACAAAGAGAGAGAGCACCTCACTTCACGCACGAAGGATGGCAGAAAGAGAGTCCGACTGTTCTAGAAGGAGGACCGATGGCTAGAGTACGAAATTAGACTCTAATATCATGTTGAAATTCAAAATAATGTGGAATTAAGCGAGGATCAGAATAATTTCATTGATATAGAAGCGGGTATAAATAACTCTTACATGAATCCTAGAATTAGTAAAAGATAATAAAAAGGAATAACATGAAAAGAAAAAATATATCGCATAACATCTCCAATAATCAAATCATATTAACTATTTGGAGATAAAGTAGATGACATAAAATAGGAAAATCTAAAATAAGAAAGGAAATAACTCCTAATCTAAGGAAATAAATATAGAATAAAAAAGTAATAACTCCTTAATCCAAGGTAATAATTTATTCCTCATAATTTCTCACATGAATAAATTATTTCCTAGTATAGCTCCTAACAAAAATGAAATAATATTCATTGTGAAAAGGGAGAAAGGAATTAAAGATTTTTACTAGTAGTATATTACGATTTTAAAGGGAACAACCAAAGCAATAGTTGTGTAGGATAAAACAATTAGGCATTTTGAAAATTCAGGATCTTTATTGGTTCTCAGATTTTTCTTTTTCCTTTTTTATTATAGTTCGGCTGAAATAATAGTTAGTCCATGTTAACTGGAAAATAAAATTAATAACAATATTTCAAATAGCAATGCAGTTATCTAGAGCCTTCAGTAATAGACCTTTATGTTCATAAAAGTACCCAATATCAAGAAGCCAATTAAAAAGATATTGAAACTACACATATGTTAGACATTGAAAATATCCATCATCAGCAAGAAGACATCCTTTACAAGAAAGTAGACCAACTAGAGAGCGCAAGCCTAAGTCAAGATGATGTGGGGCTTGGCAGGGCTCAATCGGCTGAAAAGTGCAGAATCGGTTTAGCCTTGCTGTTGTTTAGGTAGGCAGGTCCAAAAGTGTTAGTTTTACCTCGTAAAGAGAGGGGCTTCCTCCCGCACAGTTATCTATTAGTATATATATATATATATATATATATATATATATATATATATATTCGCTTATTGCACCAAAATTCTTTACTTTTTTTAATTATACGCTTGATACACTTTACAATAGTAGAAGAACAATCTCACACTCTGAAATATCTCTTAGTTTACACAAGTGATAACTCTCCTCACTTTCACTCTGGTGAATATTGTGTTTCGCTTTGATTCTCTCCTCCCGTTTGTTATGAATAGAGACTGATTTGGTGAGCGGCAGGACAAGCACTCGGCGCGTATGAGCCGGGTTGTGATGGCTTAAGTGCCCACTTAGGCGTCGATCGAACATAGAAGTCGACACCTATGTGTTGGTTTTGGGCGCATATGCACCCGTATGGGCACCAGTTTCCCGAGAGCTTGACGCATAGGCGCCAAGTTTGGGTGCTTATGCATCAAGAGTGGTTGGTGTCGGGAATTGGTTTTTAATCCCGATTTCGAGCGGCGTAAGAAAAGGGCTTGGTGTATCTTCGTTTGGTATTCTTTGAAGAGCTTCCTGGTGAAGATAAGGAGTGTCAAAGAGGCNTTAGGATTCATTTTTTGCTTGTGTTCAGATTTATCGTCGTCGGCGTTTCTCCCTTCTTCAGGTTGTATCCAAAGTCAGGTAGTGCTTCAGCTGTATCATACTCCAAGATAGTGACTATCTCCCCACATTCCTGCAATTAGTCCCTCACTGTGGTACCTAGACTCCATGCATCCTCTGTTTTCCCTGCCGCACCCTCCTACCGCTGAAAACCTGCTATCATCCCTCTGCCTTTCAATCTACAGCCAACAACCTCATCCCCACACTCCCTGTTGATAGCAACCTCTTTGAATTTCCCACCTACTGCCTTAACTTCTTCCTCATGACCAAACCTGTTGCCATAGACCATCATCAGCCTCGCTACTCAAGCCAACATTCTCTACCTAACTTCCCGTTAGTATCATAACCTCAACCTGCACCCCACCAGTTGTCCAACCGCCACTCACCCACTTCATCCTCGCCCTAGAGTGTTGAGAGCTTTGTTTTCAATGTTATTTTTGTTTCGAAAACCCATATATTATAGTTTTTTCCATATCTTATATTAATATTTTGAGTTTGTTGCATTTTGAATTATGTCTGGTATCAAATGGTATCAAAGCCAATCTAACCCTACTCCATTCCTAAGGTTCCCTAGCATCCACATTAACCCCACAAAAAATTTTCTTTCCTATCATCATCCACCTCTTTCAATCCTAAAACCCTAATCATGTCACCAAAAAGATACATGTCAGAACCTACCCGAGACAAGATACGGTGAGAAATCCATCAGCTTCAGTAGAGGCTTATAAAGATTGACGATGAAACCTAGGGGAAGATTACCATTGATAGTGATTTAGAGAGTTGAAGAGACGAAAGGGATAAGGATCCGAATTCGTTTCATAGGGAAGACGTCAATGATGAGAAATGCAGACCCCGATGCTTTGGAATTTAGTATCAGAGGAGGTCGAGAGTGGAAACCACATACGGAGGACACATGGATTTCCGCATCAAAGTTGATCTACCGGAAGTCAATGGATGTATAGATCCAAACAACTTTAATCGACTAACCACAATTTGTTGAGTGAATCTTTGAGTATAAAGAATTGCCAAAGGTTAAACCGATAAAACTAGCAGCCATCAAGTTAAAGAAGAGCACCTCCTTGTGGTGGGAAAACTTATAGCGACAAAAGAAAAGAGAAGACAGAGATAAGATTACCAATTAAGAAAAGATAAGAAATGAAATATAGAGAACATTACCGTCAGGATATGTTTCTTAGACCACCACTTACATTAGATAGACCTATCAATGCAAAAATTCATGACATAATTTGACCAGTTGCAAATGAAGTGTGAGTTGGTCGAGCTAAAGGAGCGTACCATAGACCGTTACCTGGGGGACCTGAAGCCTGCAATCAATAATGTTGTGCAGCTACATCCGTATTTTTCACTAGAAGGTGCCCAAATCTTAGCATTGTAAGGGGAGATAAAAAAGATAGAGCAGACAATAGCCCTCATTAAAGCTATCAACTGCAGCTATACCTACCGACAATTGTACCTCTGGGGGAATTCGAAAAACGGGACAACGATGTGATAATACAGATATAAGTGGAAATAAGCTGAAAAATAGTAGCTTGCTCAATACAGTGCCTGCCAAGAGATGTGTCAGATGCCATGGGTACAGACACAGTCTCTAGCTGTCCCACGAGCCGAGTTATTTCTTTCAAGGAACAGAGCGTCGAGGCAGTGGAGGAAGAGGAATCAGACGAGAATCCAGAGGAAGAACTTCTACTTCAAGCAGACAAAGGGGAGCACTTGTCATATGGAGAGTCTTACAAGCAGAGCAGGAAAAGAATCAATCATGGCTGAGAAGTAACTTTCACACCAAGTGTACGGTGAGGGCAAAATTTGCAGTTTAATTATCTACGGTGAAAGTTGTTAAAATGTAGTATCCACGTTAATTGTGACGAAACTGAGATTGGAAACTGAAAAACATCCTCCGTCTTACTCCCTTTCCTAGCTAAAAAAAGAAAACAAGATATGTGTGGATCTAAGTTGCATTTGTCCGCTTCTCTTCTTTCAGAAACTTTGCCGAGGGAGTGGTGATGGTACTGAAGCTCTTAATGAATCGCTTCTAAAAAGATGCTACGTCTCTGAAATTGCCTCAGCTTAGTGAAACTACGGTGAGCCTTCCGAGGCTCACCAAAATTTTGTAATGGCAAAACTGATGCTTGAATCACCTTCTCCTTCAGCGCGTCGAAGCTTATTCTGAGTTGCATCTGTCCACCTCTCTTCTTTCAAAATATGTCGGAGGAGGGGATGTTAGCATGGATTTTATGGTGAGCCTCCCGAGGACGCAGCGAAACAAAAATTTCATTATAGTTGTTGTGGATCGATTCTCAAAAATGGCATCGAACACTAGATACATCGCTTGTCGCCGACATATAATTCAAGGAGATTCTGAGGTTGCATGGAATACCCAGGATAATCACTTTCGAAAGGGATGTCAAGTTTCTTAGTCATTTCTGGAGGAACCTGTTGGGAAAGCCAGGCACTAAGCTTCAATTAAGTTCAGTAGCTCACCACAAACAAATGGTCAGACGACGGTAGTGAACGGGAGCTTTGGGAACCTGACATGCTTTGTAGAAAAGAGTGTTAAATAGTGAGATTTGATTCTAGCTCAAGCCGAATCTGCTTACAACAGATCTGTGAGTCAGATTACGAAACACCACATTTAAGATTGTGTACGGGCGCAACCCGTTCACCCGCTTGAATTGATACCTCTTCTATCAACATCAAAGATCAGTGACGATGCTAAAAAACGGGTGCACAAAATTCAGAAGCTCGACGAGGAGGTTGGGAAGGAGATCACTAAGCAAAACTGCAAGTACCACACATAGGAAAAAAGAATAGCAAGAAGGTGACTTTTCAAGAAGGGGACCTAGTTTGGATTCGACCGAAGAAAGAAATATTTCCAGTGAGAGCATTTGGAAAACTCAAGCCCGAAACTGACAACATTTCAGAGTACTTCGAGAGCTGAATAGAAATGCTTATAAGATCGATTTACCAGGGGACTAGAATGTGTTGGATATGTTCCATGTAGCGGATTTGAAGCCTTGCTACGAGGAGACAAAAGCTTCCACAAATGAAGTCGAAGCTCCCCCAACCCCGCGAGACTGATGATGCTCTTTGGTTGGGGGGGGAGGGGGGA
>JXCR01147192.1:144312-155850 GCA_002079205.1 Phalaenopsis hybrid cultivar
AAGAAGTTGATAGACGCTAACTTCATGCGAGAGGAGCAGTATCCCACGTGGCTAGCCAACGTTGTGCCAGTTAAGAAAAAGAATGGACAAATTCGAGTATTTGTTGACTTTAGAGATTTAAATAAAGTGTGTCCAAAGGATGAATTCCGACTATCGATACCAGAGTTAATGGTGGACATTGCGTCAACACATGAGATTTTCTCCTTTATGGATGGATTGTCAGGTTATAATCAGATCAAGATAGCTCCAGAAGATGCAGCACTTACAGTTTTCAGGACGCCTATTAGAATTTTCTGCTACACAGTGATGTCATTCGGGCTGAAGAACGCTGGAGCAACTTATCAACGAGCTATGACGAGGATCTTTAATGACCTCATCCACAACCAAGTGGAGTGCTACGTGGATGACTTGGTCGTCAAAACAAGCAGCGAATAAATCACTGGTATGATTTGAGGATCGTGTTTGAACGATTACGACAATATAATCTTAAAATCAATCCTTTGAAATGCGCCTTCGGTGTCACCTTCGGGAAATTTTTTGGATTCGTTGTCCGTTATCGGGGAAAAGATTGATCCAGATAAGATTAAAGCTATCTTGGAAATGCCTTCTCCCAAAACCTTGAAACAATTGTGTTCCTTTCAAGGGAAATTGGCATACCTAAGACGGTTTATTTCTAATCTCTCAGGTAGGTGTCAGCCCTTTTCGGCATTAATTAAAAAGGACGCCAAATTCGTTTGGGAAGAGAAATGTCAGTGGGCTTTTGAGGACGTTAAGCAATATTTAATGACACCTGTTTTGGCAGCCCCTATCCCAGGAAAACCATTGATACTTTATACCGCGGCCTTAGACGACTCTCTCGGAGCCCTGTTGGCTCAGGTCAACGACGAGGGTAAGGAAAACGCACTCTACTACTTGAGTCGACGTCTAATACCGACGGAGGTAAAGTATCCGCCTATTGAGAAACATTGTCTAGCTTTAATTTTCGCCGCCCAGAAGCTTAGACATTACATGCTTCCTCATAAGGTCGCCCTTATTTCGAAAGTTAATCCGTTGCAATATTTGATGACCCGACCAACACTTTCCGGACGTTTAGCAAGGTGATCGATGATTTTATTGCAATTCGATATAACTTTTGTTTCCCTCCGCGCTATCAAAGGATAAATTTTAGCAGATTTTTTTGCAGCACACCCACTCCCAACTGGGTCCCCTCTCGACGATGAGCTACCAGATGAACGGATACTACAAGTGGAACCGTCCAATACTCGACGTTGGGAAATGTATTTTGATGGGGCTTCGTCAGCCAGGAAGGATAAAGGATTACAAACAGTCATACCAGGTAAAACAGGAATTGGTTTGATTTTCATCACGCCGGACCAGAGAATGTTAAGATTTTCTTACCACTTGACAGAGTCATGCACGAATAATGAAGCAGATTATGAAGCCTTGATTACCGGATTGAAATTGATAATCTCGATGGATATAACAGACATTGCTATTTATGGCGACTCACAACTCGTCATTCAACAGGTTGCTGGACAGTATAGGATCTTAAAACCGAGATTGACAGATTACGATCAGTATGCGATGACGTTGTTGGATCAGATTCCTAGCGTAGCTTTGTACCGGATTCCTCGAGAAGACAACGCTCAGGCCGACGCTCTAGCGAAACTTGCTAAGGAAATGGCGTGTCCACCGAAGGACTCCGTTGACATTACGGTACAGGGACGTTAGATTTTGTCACAGATCGACATCGATAGTTTGCGCAGGTTCGGAAAGGAAGAAGAAATACTAGCTACAGTGGCAGACAATCTCGAAGACTGGCGCAGGCCTTTAATAGAGTATTTGCAAACAGGAAAATTGCCAGAAGATAAGTCAACCGCATATCATATCACGAGAAGAGCCTTGTCGTATGCCTTGGTAGATAATGTCCTCTACAGGAGATCATTTGATCAGATGTGGCTGAGATGCCTGAGCACAGCCGAAGCGCAGGGTATTGTCAAAGAGGTACACGCCGGATTGTGTGGAGCTCACCAGTTAGGGCCGAAAATGAAAATGAAGATTAAAAGACTCGGATACTATTGGCCAGCAATGTTAACGGATTGCATGGATACCGCTAGAAAGTGTCACCTGTGCCAAGTGCATGGAGTGGTCTTGCACCAACCTCCGAATGTGTTACACCCGACCGTCGCTTCGTGGCCATTCGAGTGTTGAGGCACGGATATAGTGGGTCCGATAGACCCTTCATCTTCAAAGGGACATAGATTCATTCTCGCAGCTACGGATTACTTCTCTAAATGGGCAGAGGCAGTACCGTTACGTGAAGTTACAGCTCAGCACGTTCTTCAGTTTTTCAAGAGCCAGATTGTCTACCGCTTTGGTGTTCCGCGCAGAGTGATTTCCGACAACGGGTCAGCGTATAAAAGTACTAAGATCAACAGCTTCGTCAGACGACATGGGATAGATTGGAGATACTCCACGATTTATTATCCCAGAGCGAATGGATTAGCCGAGGCCTTCAATAAGACGCTCGTGCAGATTTTGAAGAAGACGTTGGACGAGAACAAGAGAGGTTGGCATGAGAAGTTGTTAGAAGCTTTGTGGGCCTACCGGACGACATTCAGAACTCCTACCCAGTGTACACCGTATGCGCTCGTCTATGGGTCCGAGGCCGTACTTCCGTTAGAGGTTCAGCTACCGTCTCTTAGAATAGCCGTCGCTAATCAGATTACAACAGAAGACAGCGCCAAGCTCAGACTTGCAGAGTTGGAGAGTCTTGAAGGAAAACGATTAGAAGCGCAGCAGAATCTAGAACTTTATCAGGCAAGAATGGCGCACGCTCACGACAAGCTGGTCCGCCCTAGGACGTTCAAGATTGGTGATCTCGTACTTGTTCTCAGGAGACCTATTCTTGCACACCGCAAGATAGGTGGAAAGTTTGAACCAACCTGGGAGGGACCATTCGTCGTGGAAAAGGTCTATTCAGGAGGATCTTACCAGCTAGTGGACTTTCGAGGCGAAAGGCCTATGTTGCCGGTCAATGGGCGATACTTGAAGACTTATTACGCAGCTTAACATTCCCCGGAGTGAAGCTCTGGAAATAATGTTTGGTCTGGGGTGTGGTTGTTCGGCTAGTGTCTGTGACTGGGTCCTAAAATTTTGTAATAAAATTAATCTTAATGAAATTGAACTTTGATTCTTGCACTTTCACCTTCCTCACTTTCGTTCTAAATTCCACCAATTTAAATTAAAAAAAAAAAAATGTTTGCACCTTCACAATTCCAAAATCTATTTAATAATGCTCTGTTGTTCTCGTTCGTTTTGGGATTTCAGCACGCTGAGGTTTTCCTGTCTTTTTGCAGGAAAATGTCAAGCCCGAGGCTGATTTTCTCTTTTAAAGACGGCTTAAATCTCGCACTAAATAAAGAAAAGGCAGCTCAGGGTGGCGTGGTGAACTTTGACTTGGACTACAGTCAGGTCAATGTTGAGTACGAGGGTCCTCTGATGGACATCGTCAGCCGCCGGGAGACAGAAGGGTTACCGTCACTACTCAGGATTGGTGCCAGGGAAGACTCCTCATTGAAGAGACAGAAAGTGGAAGGAATACAGTATCCGGTAGAGGGAATTAGTCAGTTGCAATCGATGATCACCACACCGACAGGAGGCTTGGTCAATGCTTTTGCTGATAGAATTCCTGACGCGCCACTGAGAAGGACACAACGTCGAAATGCCAACCGCCGCAAACACAGAGCCTTCGTTCGCTTGGAAAGAAGACGTGCAAAGGAGGAAGAAACAACACTTACCCCGATTCCTGAGGAGAAGGTCTACGACCATAGCCCAAGGGAGACTCCCACTAGTCCGCCAGTCGCTGGAGGCGAGGCAGGGCTTGGTGCAGAGTCTACACAGTCAAAGGTTCCCAATGAGCTTTGCCCGGGATGTCCAATGTGCAATGTAGAGATCCCGAGGCGGACGTCAGCTGCCGGGGCATTTACAGAATGCCCCGAGTGTAATGTTCTACACCTGGAGCGCTACGGGACATTTGAGGAATACACAGCTGCAAGCATGATATTGAGAAATGTCGAGCATCCAGAAGTCGAGCCGTACGTCCCGAGGTTCGCTGAGACGCCGCAGTTCTGGACAGGGGAGCAGCCCCGACACGTACAAAGGGTTCCTGCAATCGAGCTTGAAAGAATGAGCAGAGTCAGAAAGCAAGAATTTGAATTCTACGAGGAAATCCGAGGAAAGTCCGTCAACATCTTGGAAGGTTTGGAATTACATACAGGAGTTTTCTCAGAAAGAGATGAGAGGAGAATTCTGGACTGTGTGTTCGACTTGCGAGACAGAGGTCGTGCTGGATTATTAATGAAAAAGACGTACTCAGAGCCGCAGAAATGGATGAGGGGCAAAGGACGAATTACAATTCAATGTGGTTGCTGCTACAACTTCGCAAGGGATAGGCTGGGGAATCCCCCGGGTATCTTGAGACACGACGAGGTGGACCCTTTGCCTTTCGAGATAAAAAGGATGATCAAAAGAATGGTAAGATGGAGCATCCTGCCTGCAGATTGCATCCCGAATAGCTGTATTATTAACATCTATGAGGAGGGAGACTGCATTCCGCCCCACATAGATCACCACGACTTTGTCAGACCCTTCTGTACGGTGTCCTTCATGAGCAAGAGCAACATTCTATTTGGTAGAGAAATCGATATTGTGGGACCTGGAGAATTCAGAGGATCGGTCGAGATTCCGCTGCCAGTGGGTTCAGTTCTGATTTTGAAAGGAAATGGAGCAGACTTGGCGAAGCATTGCATCCCAGGAGTGTCGCATCGCAGAGTTTCTGTTACTCTAAGAAGGATGGACGATAGCAAGGTGCCACACGAATTTCAGCCATATTTAGAATTGGAGGAACTACGCCCGTACTAGTCGTGAGATGGTTGTACCTCTAAGTATACACGAAAGGACTCTTACCCCGAAGCGTAGCTTAGAAGGTTAGCTTGATCACGAGCTGGCATCGAAGGATAGATAGATACTTGCTACCTTTTTGCACGACATCAGAACGGAAGTGATATGATATGTGGTACCACAGTTCTTGCATGGATGTACACAGCATGCTGTTTTGGGCAGTTTCAACATATGATCAGTTGTATTACATGATTTGGAAGAAGATTCAATGAAGCTTGTTTTGAATTTCAACATGTTTATTGAGTTGCCTTTCTGTGCGCATGATGAAAAGCCGCATGACCACACGGTGGTTCTAACTTATAACGAACAAAGAACGACATGAAGAAAATTTAATCATATAGATAAAATTTAGAACTAAAATATATTATGATAATAAAATCTATAAAATGATAAAAAATGGTAACTAAATCTTTCACGTTTCACTCACATTCTTCATTCTTCACATACGCTCCACATCCTCATTTCACAGAATCATGCATGTTTTCTTCGCGTTCCACATCTTCACTTCACAAAATCTTTCACGTTTCTCACATTCTGCATTCTTCACATACGTTCCACATCTTCACTTCACAAAATTTTTCACGTTTCACTCACATTCTGCATTCTTCACATACGTTCTACATCTTCACTTCACAAAATCTTTCATGTTTCACTCACATTCTGCATCCTCCACATACATTCCGCGTCTTTCTCACTTCACAAAACCCTCCGCGATCCTCACAATCACTACTCACATTTCCTCTTTCGGGACCGTAGGTCTGTGCCCTACTCCCACCGATATACTCTGGGATCGTAGACCTGTGTTCTACTCCCTCGGGACCGTAGGCCTGTGCCCTACTCTCACCGATATTCCCCGGGATCGTAGACTTGTGTTCTATTCCCTCGGGACCGTAGGTCTGTGCCCTACTCCCACCGATATTCCCCGGGATCGTAGACCTTAGACCTGTGTTCTACTCCCTCGGGACCGTAGGCCTGTGCCCTACTCCCACCGATATTCTACGGGATCGTAGACCTGTGTTCTACTCCCTCGGGACCGTAGGCCTGTGCCTTACTCCCACCGATATNCAAAGGGGCACAGATTCATTCTCGCAGCTACAGATTACTTCTCTAAATGGGCAGAGACAATACCGTTACGTGAAGTTACAGCGCAACACGTTCTCCAGTTTTTCAAGAGCCAGATTGTCTACCGTTTCGGCGTTCCGCGCAGAGTGATTTCCAATAACGGGTCAGCGTTTAAAAGTACTAAGATCAATAATTTCGTCACACGACATGGGATAGATTGGAGATACTCCACGATTTATTATCCCAGAGCGAATAGTTTGGCTGAGGCCTTCAATAAGACGCTCGTACAGATTTTGAAGACGTTGGACGAGAATAAGAGAGGTTGGCATGAGAAGTTGTTAGAAGCTTTGTGGGCTTACCGGACGACGTTCAGAACTCCCACCCAGTGTACACCGTATGCGCTCATCTATGGATCCGAAGCCGTACTTCCGTTGGAGGTTCAGCTACCGTCTCTTAGAATAGCCGTCGCTAATCAGATTACAACAGAAGACAGCGTCAAGCTCAGACTTGCAGAGTTAGAAGTCTCGAAAAAAAACGATTAGAAGCGCAGCAGAATCTAGAACTTTATCAAGCGAGGATGGCGCACGCTCACGACAAGCTGGTCCGCCCTAGAACATTCAAAATTGGTGATCTCGTACTTGTTCTCAAGAGGCCTATTCTTGCACACCGCAAGATAGGTGGAAAGTCTGAACCAGCTTGGGAGGGACCATTTGTCGTGGAGAAGGTCTATTCAGGAGGATCTTACCCGCTAGTGGACTCTCGAGGCGAAAGGCCTATGTTGCCGGTCAATGGGCGATATTTGAAGTCTTATTATGCAACTTGACGTTCCCCAGAGTGAAACTCCGGAAATAATGTTGGGTCTGAAGAATGGTTGTTCGGCTAGTGTCTGTGACTGGGTCCCAAAATTTTGTAATAAAATTAATTTTAATGAGATGAAAATTTGAATTTGCACTTATACGTTCCTCATTTTCGTTCTAAATTTCACTAATTTAAATAAATATATAAAAAAAAAATCATGTTTGCACCTTTATAATTCTAAAATCTACTTAATAATGCTCTGTTGTTCTTGTTCGTTTTGGATTTCAGCGCGCTGATATTTTCCTGTCTTTTTGCAGGAAAATGTCAAGTCCGAAACTAATATTCTTTTTTAAAGACGGCTTAAATCTCGCACTGAATAAGGAAAAGGCAGCTCAGGGTGGCGTAATGAACTTTGACTTGGACTACAGTCAGGTCAACGTTGAGTACGAGGGTCCTCTAATGGACATCGTCAGCCACCNTTCGCTCTGAATAAAGAAAAGGCAGCTCAGGGTGGTGTGGTGAACTTTGACTTGGACTACAGTCAGGTCAACGTTGAGTACGAGGGTCCTCTAATGGACATCGTCAGCCACCGAGAGACAGAAGGGCTACCGTCGCTACTTAAAATCGGTGTCAGGAAAGACTCCTCACCAAAGAGACAGAAAGTGGAAAGGATACAGTATCCGATAGAAGGGACTAGTCAGTTGTAGTCGATNACAAAAAGTGGAAAGAATACAGTATCCGGTAGAGGGGACTAGTCAGTTGCGATTGATGATCACCACACCGATAGGAGGCTTGGTCGGTGCTTTTGCTGATAGAGTTCCTGACGCACCACTAAGAAGGACACAACGCCGAAATGCCAACCGCCGCAAACACAGAGCCTTCGTTCGCCTGGAAAGAAGACGTGCAAGGGAGGCAGAGACANTAGTCGATGATCACCACACCGACAGGAGGCTTGGTCGGTGCTTTTGCTGATAGAGTTCCTGACGCGCCGCTGAGGAGGACACAGCGTCGAAATGCCAATCGTCGAAAACACAGAGCCTTCGTTCGCCTGGAAAGGAAACGTACAAGAGAAGCAGAAGCAGCACTTACCCCGATTCATGAGGAGACGGTCTACGACCATAGCCCAAGGGAGACTTCCACTAGTCCGCCAGTCGCCGGAGGCGAGGCAGGGCTTGGTGCAGAGTCTACACAGTCAGAGGTTCCCGATGAGCTTTGCCCGGGATGTCCAATGTGCAATGTAGAGATCCCGAGGCGGACGTCAGCAGCCGGGGCATTTACAGAGTGCCCTGAGTGTAATGTTCTACACCTGAAGCGCTACGGGACATTCGAGGAATATACTGCTGCGAGTATGATATTGAGAAATGTCGAACATCCGGAAGTCGAACCGTACGTCCCAAGGTTTGCTGAGACGCCGCAGTTCTGGACAGGGGAGCAGCCCCGACACGTACAAAGGATTCCTGCAATTGAATTTGAAAGAATCAGCAGAGTCAGAAAACAAGAGTTTGAATTCTACGAGGAGATCCGAGGAAAGTCTGTCAACATCCTGGAGGGTTTGGAGTTACATACAGGAGTTTTCTCAGAAAGGGATGAGAGAAGGATTCTAGACTGCGTGTTTGACTTGCGAGACAGAGGTCGTGCCGGATTATTGATGAAGAAAACGTACTCAGAGCCACAGAAATGGATGAGAGGCAAAGGACGAATTACAATTCAATGCGGTTGCTGCTACAACTTCACGAGGGATAGACTGGGGAATCCCCCGGGTATCTTAAGATACGATGAGGTGGATCCTTTGCCTTTCGAGATAAAAAGGATGATCAAAAGAATGGTATGGTGGGGCATACTGTCTGCGAATTGTATTCCGAATAGCTGTATTATTAACATCTATGAGGAGGGAGACTGCATTCCGCCCCACATAGATCACCACGATTTTGTCAGGCCTTTCTGTACAGTGTCTTTCATGAGCAAGAGCAACATTCTATTTGGTAGAGAAATCGATATTGTGGGACCTGGAGAATTCAGAAGATCGGTCGAGATTCCGCTGCCAGTGGGNATCCGGGATCGTAGACCTGTGTTCTACTCCCTCGGGACCGTAGGCCTGTGCACAACTCCCACCGATATACTCCGGGATCGTAGACCTGTGTTCTACTCCCTCGGGACCGTAGGCCTGTGCCCTACTGCCACCGATATTTTCCGGGATCGTAGACCTGTGTTCTACTCCCTCGGGACCGTAGGCATGTGCCCTACTCCCACCGATATATCCCACCAATACCCTCCGGGATCGTAGACCTGTGTTCTACTCCCTCGGGACCGTAGGCCTGTGCCCTACTTCTCACCCGAATAGTCCCACTGATACCCTCCGGGACCGTAGACCTGTGTTCTACTCCCTCGGGACTGTAGGTCTGTGCCCTACTCCCACCGATACCCTCCGGGATCGTAGACCTGTGTTCTACTCTCTCGGGACCGTAGGCCTGTGCCCTACTCCCACCAATATATCCCACTGATACCCTCCGGGATCGTAGACCTGTGTTCTACTCCTTCGGGACCGTAGGCCTGTGCTTGACTCCCACCGATATATCCCACCGATACCCTCCGAGATCGTAGATCTGTGTTCTACTCCCTCAGGACCGTTGGCCTCCGCCCTACACTCTTTTCAGCACTAAATCCTAACACGAGTCTGAAATCTACACTCGAAACTCGATAGTTTGAAATCCATCTTCCAATCCCCAGTGGATATGTTTTTATCATTCATTTCTACGCTCTGTTCTAGGTATGTTGGCCTAGACTTTCGTGTTGGTTTCGTTGATTTTTTCGGTCAACATCAATACGGGCGGTGTACTCGTCCGGCACACCACACCTATTGGGGGTCCATTTGTTGACCTCATTTTTAGTGAGGTCTAGTTTAGGGTTTAGGATATAGCCTTAGGGATCTCCCTTCGACTATCTTAGAACCTTAGAAATAGGACCCGCCTCATTTTAAAAAAAATTCAACCCGCTTCTGTACTCTTTTGTGAGGTATCGACTTCTAACACTTAGAAGGATGAAACCAACATGAGGAACCCAAAAAGGATTCCTATAGAAACTTTTGAGCCTTAGAGTGACCTTCTGCACAATTCACACTCTCGCACGCATAAACTTCGCAATTCGGAGAGTCGACGCGTCTGATCGTCACGATTCGCATCGCTTGCACTGTTATTCGTCGAGGGCTCAAGTAAACCTTTTGAGACGATCGATCGCGGGTTGAAATTTGTGAAATTTGAATTTCGACGCGTTTTTTGACCCGATTGTCGACGACGTCCGAGCGACCCCGGATGACCAAACGGATTGCACCGGTGCGTCCAGAACGTCAATTTTGTCTAGGGAGGACACTAATTTTGTTACGAAGTCACGCGCGAGTAAATTGCATATAATTTAATATATATATATATATATATATATATATATATATATANAGGGTGGTCTTCTTTCTCTTCTCTCTATTCTCTGCCTATATACACAGTTCCTTTTGAAATTTTTTAGGTTGTTCAAAAAGTTTTCAGAGAGGAAAGTAGAAATTTTGGCTATGAGGATTTTGGGAAGAGAATTTCTGTGAGAGCGTTTCTTTGAGGCGAACTCTTGTGTTGCAGGACTTTACTTTAGCATTCTTGAGGTATCATTCTTCCCCCCTCTTCTTCGGTGCTCTGTTTCTTTTCGGTTTTCCTCTCTGCCGGGTCTTTGAACTTGGCTCTGTTGGAGAATACAGCATGCTAGCTCATTTTATTTGGATATATTTTCTTGAGATATTCACTTCAAGTGCATTTAAAAATGAAAATGTGAGCATGTGTTAAAACTAGACTTGATTACTTACTTAAACTAGGGAGACTATGGCATCCTTATGATTATTGTGACGTGTTTATGTTGGAAACATTTAAGGAGTTAAGACATGACTTTGAAATGATTTTTGCTCCTCTTGCAAGCATGTTGGGGTTTCGGCTTTAGCATCCTATGACTGGTTCTTGCTTAAGATGAATGCTTGGGAGTGCATTTTACTGTTTTATGCATGTTTGGGGGTTCGGTTTTGGTTTCCTGTGGCTTCCCCTGGCTTGAAATATATGCTATTGGAAAACTTATTTAATTTGGAAAGTGTTGCAGCTTGTTCTGAAAGCTGGGTCTAGCTCCTTCTGAAGTGCCTCCTCTGTTCATATACTTGTTGAATAATTTCATGCTTAGAATGTTTAGACATGCAGGTTATTCCTCGGGCTTAAAATGGCTAGAGTTTTAATGTTGTATGGCTCGATTATATCAATGCTTGGGCTTGATTTAATTTTGTTGAGCTCTGACTTTGGCCTTTGAGTTTTCGTTGAGCTCGATTTTGACTTCTTATTTCTCGTCGAACTCGGATTTGGTTTCTAGTTCTTGTTGAACTTGGTTTTGGCTTGATTTGAAGTCACGGTTTTGGGCATTGAATGACTGGGTTTTGAGCTCAGTTTGGCTCTGGTTGGGGGCTGGCTTTGGCTGTGTCTCTGGTTACTGGCTCTGGTTTTGGTTTTGTTTCTTATTGAGCTCAGTTTGGCTCTGGTTGAGGGTTGGCTTTGGCTTTGTCTCTAGTTGAAGGCTGGCTCTGGTTTTGGTTTTGATCGAGCTCGGTTTGGCTATGGTTGGGGGCTGGCTTTGGCTTTCTTTCTTGTTGAACTCGGTTTGGCTCTAGTGTGGGCTGTGTTTGCTTGCTCTAGCTCTACT
>JXCR01147194.1:0-12278 GCA_002079205.1 Phalaenopsis hybrid cultivar
TTAAGGAGAAATTTCCCCTACTACTATAACTCTTCGGTTAGTTGATTGTTCGATTACCTATCTTAAAGGAGTTATAGAAGATGTTTCAGTAAAAGTTGATAAATTTATCTTTCCTGTGGATTTTATTGTGTTAGANCATTGGAAGAATTAATATTGCAAATGTTAGCACAATTATAAAGTCAAGGAGCTACAGTTACAAACATGGAAAACCAGTTGGGATGTATTGCTACTGCACTTAGTAATAGACCTCCAGGAACTTTGTCTAGTAATGTTGAAGTTAATTCTAAAGATAAAAAAAAAAGATAAATTAAGACTATTCAACTGAGAAGTGCAAAAGAATTAGAAACAAAAGTTCAAAACGAGATTGAAGTTGAGAAAGAAGGGATGGAAAATGAAAAGTCTAGTGAAGATTTTCATCTTGATTCAGATATCCTATTAAACCAATGAAAATTACTATAGAAAGACTACTACCTTCATTTCCTCAAAGATTGAAACAACATAACAGAGCTAACTAATTTACACAAATCTTAGAAATATTGAGGAAATTAACTATAAACATTTTCTTTGTTGAAGCCATGGAACAAATGCCAAGCTTTGTGAAGTTTATGAATGATATAATTAATAAAAAATGAAGTTTACAGATAATGAGACTGCTGTACTTAGTGAGGAGTGCAACACAATAATTTAGAAAAAGCTTCCTGAGAAAGTTAAAGATCCAGATAGTTTTACTATTCCCCGTGCTATTGGCGAAACCTTTTTTGGAAAAGCTTTATGTGATTTTGGAGCTAGTATTAATCTTATACCTCTATCAATTTTTAGAAGGTTGAGTTAAGGAGAAATTTCCCCTACTACTATAACTCTTCGGTTAGTTGATTGTTCGATTACCTATCCTAAAGGAGTTATAGAAGATGTTTCAGTAAAAGTTGATAAATTTATCTTTCCTGTGGATTTTATTATGTTAGATATGGAGGAAGATAAAAAAATTTCTATCGTTTTAGGGAGACCATTTCTTGCTATTGGAAGAGCTTTGACAGATGTGCAGAATGGAGAGTTAACAATGAGAGTCAATGACCAAGAAGTTACATTTAATATCTCAAAATCAATGAGATACCCAACAAAAGGAAGAGATGATGACTGCTTCAGAATGAAAATTAATGATTATTTAAGAAATGAATATTTCATAAATACATTTGGAAAAAAAATTGAAGAAGAACATTTGGAGCATGAAGATGAGGATATAATTCAAAGTAATTCTATAAAAGTGAGTAATGAAGAATTCGATTATGTTCAGGAACAATTTGAACTGTTAGATACTATGGATAATAATAGAAATCTTATTTCTTCGATTTTGAAACCTCCTGAATTAGAAATGAAAATACTGCCTACATATTTAAAATACGTCTTTTTAGGAGATTTATCTACATTACCTATTATTGTATCCTCAGAATTAACTGAAACATAAGAACAAAAGTTGTTGGAAACTTTAAGAAGATATAAGAAAGCCTTTGGATGGATGTTAGCTAATATTAAAGGAATCAATCCTTCGATTTGTATGATGAACCAAAAGCTGATCTTCAAAAGAGATTAAAACCTATGATGAAAGAAGTTGTTAAGAAAGAAATTTTAAAATGGTTAGATGCAAGAATAATATATCATATTTTAGATAGTGCTTGTGTAAGTCCAATTCATTGTGTTCTAAGGAAAGGGGGCGCGACTGTTGCGATAAATGAGAATAATGAATTAATACCAGCACGACAAATCACTGGTTTGCGAATCTGCATTGTGTCGACACTATTTTGGTTGAGGAGTTGCCCGTAAGAAGCTGTCGGTCACCGGAATCGAAATCCCTTCGCCAGCTTGGGAAGAACATTTTAATTTACACAAATATATAAATTTTAAGAAAATATGAAATCAAGCTGACCCTTTATTTTTCATAGTTTAAATGAAAGAGCACTTACCTCAAACCCTGTATCTATCCCGAAGGATAAACATAAGATTTGAGGATGAGGGTCGATCAAATAAACTAAAAAATATATGACATCCGTTTGGTCTGCGAAAACCATTTTATTTGCCGACAAGTTCTCCTATTTAATACAAAGAATTAAATAGGGTTTATATTAAACTGGGTTCGAACAAGCTTCCTATAAGGGCAAGCCCCTATAGTTGATTATAGCTTAGATGACCGAAGTCACCTAAGAAAACTCTCGATAAAAATCATGAAATATTATCTTTAAGGAGTTCAAAAGGATAGGAATTTTCAACAAAATCGTACAAAGAGGTGTGAAAGGGGAATGTCTCAAATTTAGAACATTTTGTTTTTTGGAATCCAAAGGAGGAAGAACTATGGGATGCCATAGATCCGGCGGAGAACCTCAGTGACTTCCCTGTCTATCCTATTATTTGGCTTCAGTTTTAAGAAGAAATTTATTTGAGTATTTCATCCTGCCATTTTTATTAGTTTAGGGCTACATTTGTGTGAAACAATCACACAAATAGTCTGGAAGATGTGAGGATTTAGGTCTTGACGAACGACAATCTTAGAATCCTAAGGCGAATTAGGGCTTATATTATACAACAGAGCTATATGAAGGCTTAAAAATGAGGTGAGGATTTATGTTGCATAAGCAAACTACCTTGAAGTCTTATGACTTGGTTGTTTAATTCTAACAAAAGAATGGTTTGGCTGATGGAGACGTGTTTTGCTATTGAAGATGGTCGTGATGCCCACAGTGCTAGCTCTAAGCTCCCTGTCGTGGCGAGTTCAAGTTTTCTAGTGTGTCAAGTTATAGTGTCAAATCAGATGTCCCTACGGTTATAGTTCTTTAAATGTTATGGGGCATGTTAAAGTTGATTAGAGCAACACATGTTAGGATCATACGGTTCCCTCGTTCCGGTACCACTATTTTTTATTGGGTTCACTTAGTCCAAATGAATTTACTAAACTAAACTTAATGAGTTCCATACTTTCATTTAGATTATGGGAAGCCTCGTTAGCAACCGTAGGTTACCTCCTCCGAGAGTTTCCCGGTCATCTGATAGAGATGTCTTAATTTAGTTGTAGTTGTGGTTTTTTTGTGATGTTTGTGATTAAATTTTGAGATGTTTTATATTTTGAATGTTGTGGGGGGTGATTTTTATCTTGGTTGATTTTTAATTTTGGTTTTGGTTTGTGGCTATCCTAGCAGTTTTAGTTTTCATGCAGGGTGACATTTCCATTTAACATTCAGAAAGTACAATGTGGAAAATATAGAAAAAGACGGTACTATAAACTGTAAAAGTGTACCTGGATGGTCTTCCTGTCATCTCCAGCTGAAACTCAAAATGCATGTAAAGGCATTTTATATAAAGAGAGAAAAATAAGGCTCCTAGATTATATCTTGGTGAGTTCTTATTGGTTTGATTAAGGATGATTTTATTAAGTAAAACATATCAAGTTTAGTAGACTTCTAAGGTATCCAACAGGTCAGGAGAGAAAGCCAGGTCCATGCTTTCCCCTCACCGTCTGGTGAAAACTCTTGAGCTCATTTAAACTTATTATGTTGCTTAATACTCCATCCTGTAAATATTTCTAATGTTCAATGAACAGTGATGTTTTAATTATCACTAAGAGTAGGATAATTATCATTTATCATTCAATTTGAGAATTATGTAGGTGAAGACCCTTATAAGGGCAAGTTAGTGTTATTAAGACATTTAGCCAATTTTGTTTTTAACTTGGGCTTGTAGTGTTCAATTTCTAGTTACATTCACTTTTCTAATCCTCATTTAATCAAATTTGATTTACCTTAGGTCACTATTAAGCTCTTAAGATCTTTGTGGATGTCTTCGTCATTTTGAACGATATTAAATTTTAAGTGAAAATAATTCATCATCAAAACATTTGAATGTCACTTGAATACCAGATAGGGGTATTAAATTAGTGAGTTATTAACACCCAAAAATATACCCCTAAGTCTATGATTATTTAATTTGGTAGCCTCCCAAATTTTAATCGTCTAGGAAATTTCAAATTTATTCTTTAATTGGAAAAAATGAGATTGGTTTCTACCAATTAATCCCTTGTATTTCAATCATCCAAATATATTAATTAAGATCAAAGGTTGCCATTTCCCTTTGTTGAATTAAACCAAAGTGTTAATTAAGGCCAATTTTCCAAAATTACACTTTTACCCGTAAGGCTCTATCACTTCATAATTCATCAAATTTAATTCAATTGACTTTGAAATTTTCATCCCAACTTACTCATGGGTCAATTAAAACATCAAAGGAGAAAATGTGATTTTTCCAAATTTTAATTTAATTTATATATTTATTTATATACAAGAATAGGATTTTTCAAAGAAAATTTTATAACTTGACCAAGGCAAAGCCTTATCACTTGAAATTTTTACTGGAGGTTGACTTAGACCAGAGAACCACTTAAACCAAATTTCATGTTCTTTTGAGTTTTATTTGAATNTATGTTTACTGGAGGTTGACTTAGACCAGAGAACCACTTAAACCAAATTTCATGTTCTTTTGAGTTTTATTTGAATTATTTTAAGTTATAGAGTATTAATTAATTATAAAATATTTTAAATATGGAAAATTTCGTTTTACATTTTTATTAAATCTCTCAGAGGTCAAAGAACCCAGAGAAACAAATTTTACATTTTTCTGATTTTTCTTTGAATTATTAGAATTTTTTAAGTGAAAGATTAAGAAAAATTCATTTTTAGCCTTTAAAATTTATTTTAAGCTTTAAAATTCAAAATCTTCACTTAGAAAATTTGGAAAAATATTCCAACTGTTCTTAAGTGCTCGAGAAACAATTTAGAACATTTTCATGAATTTGATCAATTTTGTGATTTTTATTAATTTTTAATNTTTATTTTAAGCTTTAAAATTCAAAATCTTCACTTACAAAATTTGGAAAAATATTCCAACTGTTCCTAAGTGCTCGAGAAACAATTTAGAACATTTTCATGAATTTGATCAATTTTGTGATTTTTATTAATTTTTAATTATTTAAATATTAAAATAGGCTTCAAAAATGAAAATTTTATTTTATTTACAATTTTATTTTTATAAAATTCATTTGATCACAGAGAACTCCGAAAACCAATTTTATAATTTTTGGAGATATATTTTAATTATTAAAAATTCAGTTTAGAGTAAAAAATGTCATTTAACTTAGAAAATCAATTTGAGTTATCAAATGAGCTCTAAATATTTTGAAAATTTTATGGGGAGTTCTCTGAACTTTAAATCACAATGGAGAATCAAAGTCAAGTCATTTAGATGATTATTTTTCTCAAATTAATTTTTCTTGTGGGTTAGGGTTTTGTGAGATTTAAGTGTGTTCTTAATGACTTGACCCATGAAAAATTTTCCAAAGGGTTCTCTGGTCACAATAAACCTTCTTAAATTTCTTTCGATTAGTCTAAGCAACATGATAATTTTTATGATTAATTTATACAAATAATAGACATAAACTTGAAAAATATCGATCTCTGTCTAGAGGCCTTCTTTGACTTTGGAAAAATCAGAGAATATCCCCAAAGACAGACGCAACAACATGTCAAAATATCAAGCCATGGTGAAATGTCTACATGCATGGAGAGTGAAAATACTCAAATGTATATTTAATTAATTAAAAATAAAATATTCATCAAATAAACTTGAAACCATTTTCACATTGTTCTCCTCTGTTCACTGAACATTATAATATTATTATTTTATTTTGGTGATTTTTCTACACCAAGATATGGATTTTTAAAGGTAGGGAGTATTTTCTATATTATTTAATTCCTTATTTATTTACTTAAATGCGCAGCACCACGCAATCACATGACAGCTTTGAAAACATGCGTAGTGCGCTCTGGTTGGACACCACCTTCCACGTAGCCGCTGACTCGGCCCGCGCTTTATGAACCATGCTCCCATGCCGCTTAATCAGAGCCTTCCATTTGATACATGCACGATCCAACGACNTACCTTCCACGTAGCCGCTGACTCGGCTCGCGCTTTATGAACCATGCTCCCATGCCGCTTAATCAGAGCCTTCCATTTGATACATGCACGATCCAATGACTTCGCGTCATCGTCTCCAATTAGAGTGAACCAGTGACCGTTAACATTAAAACCCTAAGATCTCACTCATTTCTCAATCAAATGACCTCGGGTTGGATCCTATGGACTCTTCTAAGTGAGAAAAACACATCCATATGATAAACATGCCATTAAACTGACCCTAATCAAATGGAGAATCAAAATAGGCTCGGGAAGATGGGAAGTTCAATACCTTTACTCTGAGAAGGGAAGCTTCAATTAGAGGTGCATGACACGTTTGTGGAGGTCCAAGGAGGCTAGGGATTAAACCTCTAGTCGTGGTGAGAGGTCTAGACCCAAATTTCATTAAAGCCAAATTTGGGTGTTGATCAAATCTAGTGTAGAGGCTCTCTATGAGGGGGGTTTTATGGGGCTCGGTCTTCTTTCACTGTGGTGAAGGTGTAGGTGAGTTTAATTTGATTCTTGTGCACTATAGAGGAGTGGAGAGTTTTGTCCTATCTCCGACAAGGGAAAATAGAGCAAGGAAGTGGTTGGGTTGCACTAAGGGGGTCTCAAAGAGGCTATGGGAGCAATTTAGATGGGTCTCCTTGAGAAAATTTTAGCACCTCTATGTTGGTCGTAGAGGTTAAGTTTTATAGCCATGGTCGGAGAAGGAAGCTCAGGGCTTGGTCTTAGGTGCAAAGGCTTGCTTAGGTGGAGGGCTGAGGAGCTCGAAAGGTTAATTAGGGTGAGGTGGCCTCTAGGGTTGAGATTGGTTTTGATTTGGCCTTGGGGCTCTCGGTTTTAGGGTTTTTCGGTGACTAGGCCGGCCGACATGGCCAGGGGAGGTGGCCAGGAGGTTAGGTGAGTCAGGGGGAAGCTTAATTATAATTTACTCCCAAGGGTTAGTGACGATGGGGGAGATTTTTTATTAAGGCCCATAAATGGGCATGAATCCCTTAATTTGGGGATCCATTGGTCTATAACATGCTTGGATGGATTTATTATTGTTTAGCCTGGTCCAAACAAAGAGCTTAGTGGCTGTGGAGTCACAAATTTAGTGACTTTAGGGTGGTTATGTCAATTTTGGTGTATAGATTCAATTTGGGTCCAAATGACCATAGGCTAGGTTTAGGTTAGGCTAGTGTTAACCTCACTTTTAGTTGAGGTTTAGTCTTCCCTCTTTAGTAGCCTAATTTCTAGTCATAAGACTTTCCTATTGACTATTCTTAGAAAACTAGATATGGAACCCTCACCATTAGAAATTCTATACTCCTCTTTACTCAACTTGAAGTTTCACATATTGGTCCTAACCTCTGACACTTTGTAGGTGGGGTCATTATGGGGGAACTCAAGATGAGTTACCCTTAGGACTACTGGACCTTAGGGTCAACCCTAGGTGTTGGTCTAGGGCTCAAACACTCACTTGCAATCACTTATACTCACAATCACTCACTACCCTAAACCTAGAATTTCTAGGCTCTGGTCCCTTGATACTTTTGGGAGACTCCTGTAGGTGGTCCCCTAAACCCACTAGCCATAGGCTAGGGTTTGGCTAAAACCACTACATAGAGGACCCAAAATGGGTTTTCCATTGGTCCATGGCTTATTAATGGTGGTTGACACTCCAACTCTACCAAGACACCCAACCTAGCCTTTTGCCCCTAAACTCCCCCAAATTACCAAAATACCCCTCTTTACCCCAAAATTTCAAAAATTCCAAAAAATCCCAAAAATTTCCAAAACCTCCCAAATATTCCCAATTTAATTTTTCTTGACCATCGCATGACCCAATTTGGCCAATTTGACCATCTTTGACCAAAATCCCCAAATTGCCCTTTAAAGGCCCATATTTTCCCCAAATTACCCCAAATGTCTATCCAATTGGTCTCAATTTACCCCAATTTCAATTCTAAACTCAAATTAACCCTTGATATGAGTAATCAAGACCAAATCCAAGCTCAATTGGTCCATGATTTGAACCCAATTTTGAGTTAAACCAAAAACCCAATTTTGGCCCTATGACTTGGTTCCACCAAATTGAATCCATAGTCCACATAATTCACCACCATTTGTGTTGAAAAACTTTTATAACATCCCCATACATCAAAATTGACCTTCAATTGGCCTTGGTGAGACCTCAATTTTATTTGATTTCAACCTAAGTCCAAAAGCCGCAAATTTGCTCCAAATTGGCCATGTCTCAAAATCTCACCAAATTGATGGCCTTAGCCCCAAAATTTCCACTCCATCCCTTCATGAAAACTTTTAAAAATATCACCCTCGATCATTTGAACCATTAAATTTGGACTTAGCCCAAGGATAGCCCAACCTAGACCCATGTCTAGCCCAACATGCTCAAATTGACCAAATTTCAAAAATCCTTCAAATTGACCTACCAATTGAACTCAAAATCACTTCAACCCTTCACCAAAAATCTTCATAAAAATCATCTACACAATTTGGATCAATCAATTAAGCCAATTGATATGGCTAGCCTAGCCCAAACCCAAACTTTGATCACTTAAACCCACATTGAACCCATGCACTAAAGATGGCCTAACTACCCCAAAGTCTCTAAATTAATGATTCTACGGCCATTAGTTGGACCCTAGTGACCAGCCTAAACCTCTTAAAACCACCTAAAATAAGATATGGACCAAAGGTCCCCTAAATTAATGGATTTCATGCCATAATTCCTTAAGCTTAAGTTATTTTTGCCAAAACAAAGCCTAAACATAATAAGTTGCTTTGACAGATTCCCCTGGAAGCACTGAGCACCTAGCCACCTCCCCCTGCCATGGTCGGCCGACCTAGTCGCCGGAAAAGCTCAAAACGGAGAGCCACCCCCATGGAACTCACTTAAATCAAACTTAGAGGCCAGCTCAGCTAAATCAAATTGTAGAGCTCCTCTGCCCTCCACCTAAGCACCACAATGCACCCAAACATTTGCCTTGAGAGCCACCCCATGGCCATTTTTATGAAAACTCACCTCCACAGACATGGAAGGTGTGTTAAAATTTTCTAAGAGAAAGCTTCCCAAATCACTCATAGAGCTTCTTTGAGACCTCCACAACCCATTCCAATCATTCCATTGCCTTGATTCCCCCTGTGTAACCCTAATTTTGAGCTTGAAAATTAGGGCAGAAACAGGACATCCCTGAAAACTCCATCAAAGTTCAATTGCTTGTGCCCACACCTTCACAACAGTAAGAGAAGACAAAGGCCATCAAATTACCCTATGAAATAGCCTCTACAATAGCTCTAGATCAACACCCAAAATCGGCCTTGATCAAAATCATACCTAGGCTTTACACAAAGACTAGAGGCTCAATCTCTAGCCTCCTTGGAGCCCAAAGAACGTGCCAAGAACCTCTGATTGAAGCTTCACTTCTCAGAGCCAAGGTATAAAACTTATCTTATTCTCGAGCCTATTTGAACTCTCCATTTGTTTTGAGTTGATTTCATGGCATCATAACCGTATGGATATGTTCTTCTAGTCTATACGAGCATTTTTAAAAAAAATTCATCTAATTTGGATGAGAAATGAAAGAGATCTTAAGGCTAGAAGATGGATGGTTCTCGGGTTAGGCTATCGGGGATGATGACGGAGAGTTGTTTGAGTGCGCGTGTATCGGATGGACGGTCGAGATCAAGCCAAACAGCGCTTCAAAACATAAACTGTGGGCCAAGTCAGCGCTGAGGTGGATGGTGACATCAAATGGGAGCGCGTCGTGTGGAGCTTCAGAGCCGCCGTAGGTTAAGGTGGCGCCGCGCGTTTAAATAGATAAATAGGGATTTAATTAATTGAGAAAATGATCCTTAAGTTAGAAAATTCATATCTTGGTGTAGAAAAATCACAAAAATAAAATAAAAATACCCTCTTGCTTAGTGAACAGAGGAGAACAATGTGAAAGTGATTTTAAGTCCATATGATGCATATTTTACTTTTAGTTAAGCAAATACTGATTTGGATGTTTTGATTCTCCATGCATGTAGTAATATCACCATGGGTTGAAATTTTAGCATGTTGTTACCCCTGACTTAGGGAACATTCACTAATTTTTCCAAAGTCAGAGGAGGTCCCTAGAAAGAGAATCATGATTTTCAAGTTTATATGCATTATTTGCTTAAATTAATCTTGGAAATTAGCATGTTGCTTAAAAAAATCTAAGAAAATATTGGAAGGCTTATGATGACTAGAAAACCCTTGAGAAAATTTCTCATGGGTCAAGTCATTTAAAATGCACATAATCTTTACAAACCTTAAATCACTAAAATAATTAATTTTGAAAAATATAAATAACAAAATGACTTGATTTTTTATCTCCACTATTTTCTAGGATCCATAAAACTCACCATAAAAATTTCAAAGCACTTTAAGTTCATTTGATAACTTAAATTAATTTTTCAAGTTAATTAACATTTTGGGCAATAAAATGATTTTTAATAATTAAAATATAACTTGAAAAATTATAAAACTTGATTTTTTGAGTTATCTANCTTAAGTTCATTTGATAACTTAAATTAATTTTTCAAGTTAATTAACATTTTTGGCAATAAAATGATTTTTAATAATTAAAATATAACTTGAAAAATTATAAAACTTGATTTTTTGAGTTATCTAGGATCAGGGGTATTTTCTAAAAATAAAATGATATTTAAAATAAAAACTTAATTTTTACCCTATTTAAACATTTAAATAATTAAAAATCCCTAAAAATCACAAAAATGATAAAACTCATGAAAATGTTCTAAATTGCTTTTTAAGCACTTAGGAACAATTGGAATATTTTTTCTAATTTTCTAAATGAGGATACTGAATTTCAAAGCTAAAAAATAATTTTTAAAGGCTAAAAATGAGTTTTCACTAAAAATAATTCCAGTAAATCAAATAAAATTCAGAAAAATATAAAATTTTCTCCTCTGAGTTTTTTGACCTCAGGAAGATTTTTAAAAAAATATAAAACTTAATTTTCTCCATTTAAAATATTTTTTATTTAATAAATACCCTAAAACTTAAAATAATTCTTAAAATTCAAATTAAATTCACAAAATCATGAAATTTGGTCCAAATGTTTCTCTAGTNTACCTCAGGAAGATTTTTCAAAAAATATAAAACTTAATTTTCTCCATTTAAAATATTTTTTATTTAATAAATACCCCAGAACTTAAAATAATTCTTAAAATTCAAATTAAATTCACAAAATCATGAAATTTGGTCCAAATGTTTCTCTAGTCTAAGTCTATCTCCAGTAAAAATTTCAAGGAATTAGGGTTTTCTTTGGTTAAGTTAGGAATTTTCTTTGAAAAAATCTTATTTTTGCATGGAAATAATTAAATAAACTAAATTAATTTTTTAAAAATGACATTTTCTTCTCTAATATCTTAATTAACCCATGAATGAGGCATGATAAAAATTTGAAACTCATTTGGATTAAATTTGATGAATTATGGAGTGTTAAAGCCTTATGAGCAAATGTGTAATTTTGAAAATTTAGCCTAAATTAACATTTAGGTTTAATTCAAGGAGGGAAGGGGGCAANTATGATAAAAATTTGAAACTCATTTGGATTAAATTTGATGAATTATGGAGTGTTAAAGCCTTAGGAGCAAATGTGTAATTTTGAAAATTTAGCCTAAATTAACATTTAGGTTTAATTCAAGGAGGGAAGGGGGCAACCTCTGATCTTAATTTGGATGTTTGAAACACAAGGGGTTAATTGGTTGAAACCAATCTCACTTTCTTAATTGAAAAAATAAGTTAATAAATTTCTAAAAATTATTAGAATTTAGAAGTTTATTAAGATAAAATGAACCAAGGGCTTAGGGGTATGACTTTTGAAGTCAATAATTAATCAATTTAATACCCCAATTTTGATTTAAAAAAAAAATTCAAATCATGAATCTTGACCACCTAAAGCTTAACCTTTTCAATATTAATTAAGACACTCACTTAGGTCTTAAAGGCTTAGTAGTGACTTAGGCTAAATCAAATATGATTAAATGAGGATTAGAAAAACAAACTCAATTAAAATTAGAACATCTTTCAAACACTATAAGCCCAATTATGACCAAAATTTGGCTAAGTGCTCCAATAACACTAACTTGCCTCCTTAAGGGTCTTCACCCACATAATATTCAAAATTAAATTACAAATGATAATTATCTTACTCTTAGGGATAATTGATACATCAATGTTCATTGAGCACTAAGGGCATTTACAGGATAAATAATTAAGCAACATA
>JXCR01147195.1:14047-45136 GCA_002079205.1 Phalaenopsis hybrid cultivar
ATACATACATTATATATATATATATATACATACATATATATATATATATATACATACATATATATATATATATATATTGTATGTATGTATGTATGTATGTATGTATTTATGTATGTATATTTATATATGTATGTATGTATGTAAATTACTAATTCTTATTATAATGTTATATTCGATGAGTGTTCGTGTCCTATATTTTTAATATCAGACGTATCTTATATTTTTATCCCCATGTCTATATCCGTGAAATGTAGCAAATCATTAACAATAATCACACTAAAAGCTTTCACAACACTCATGGAATCGAGCTTCCTATTTCTGCCAGTACAAAGGTCAAACCCTAAAGAATTCAATATTCATTTACCCAATTAGTAATGTTAATGGAATAATAATTAAAAAAACTCCATAGTGGCCAACTTCCAACTTAGCAGGAAACCATCCAATCATCCTATTCATGGCTAAAAATGTTAAAATGGATAGCTTTGCAAATTAGTGTTTTCAAAAGGAAACATTGCAATAGTTATGATTAGCAAGAAATTAAGAAAAATTGACTATAATCTTCAATGATAAGGTAACATTTTTTAAATTGTAAGTTACACATTCAAATAAGTAGACTTTGAGCTTAGTTTTTTTTTTTTTTTTGTCATTATAGATTAAGTTCTCGATCAATAGAACAAATAGGTTGCACTCCGGAAGATTCCCGATCATCCGATAGAAGTGTCTTAATTTAGTTGTAGTTGTTGTTTTTGTAAGGTTTGTGATTAAATTTTGAGTTGTCTTATATTTTGAATGTTGTGGCGATGAATTTTATCTTAGTTGATTTTAGTTTTGATTTGGTTTTGCGGCTATCCTAGTTTGTTTAACATGCAAGTTTGTATTTTGGTTATACAACAGGTGAGTAAGTACAGTAACGTACTAAAAAAAAGTGTGGAAAACCAAAAATGCAGGTAAATAAATCACAATTAAAGCATGCCTGGATGGTATTCCCGTCATCTCCAACTGAAACTCAAAATGCATGTAAGGGCATTTATGTAAGACAAGAAAAATAAGGTTCCTAGATTATATCTTGGTGAGTCCTTATTGGTTTGAATAAGGATGAATTTATTAAGAAAAACATATCAACTTTAGTAAACCTCCGAGGTATCCAACAGGTCAAGAGAAAAAGGCAGGTTCATGCTTTCCCCTCACTGCCTGGTGCAAAGTCTCGAACTCGTTCAAACTTATCTTGTTGCTTAATAATTCATCCTGTAAATATTTCTAGTGTTGAACGAATTGTGATGTTTCAATTATCCCTAAAAGTGGGGTGATTATCATTTATAATTCAATTTGAGAATTATGCAGGTGAGGGCCCTTAAAGGGGCAAGTTAATGCTATTAAGACACTTTGCCAATTTTAGTTTTAACTTGGGCTTGTAGAGTTTCAAAGGTGTTTAACTTTTATTCACTTTTCTAAAATTCATTTAACCAAATTTGATTTAGCTTAAGATTCTGATGGATATCTTATTCATTTTGAAAGAGATTAAATTCTAAATGACAATAATTCTTTATCAAACCATTTGAATGTCACTTGAACATTAGATAGGAGTATTAAATTAGTGAATTATTAACATCCAGAACTGTACCCCTAAGTCTAGGATCATTCAATTTGATAGACTTCCAAATTTTGATAATCTAAGAAATTTCAAATTTATCCTTTAATTAGAAAAAGTGAGATTAGTTTCTACCAATTAATCCCTTGTGTTTCAATCATCAAAATATGTTAATTAGGATCAAAGATTGCCCATTTCCCTTTCTTGAATTAAGCCTAAGTGTTAATTAAGGGCAAATTTTTAAAATTACACTCTCTCCTAAGGCTCTATCTTTTCATAATTCATCAAATTAATTTAAATGACTTTGGAATTTTCATACCACCTTAATCATGGGTCAATTAAGACATCAGAGGAGAAAATATAATTTTTCAAATTTTAATTTAATTTATATATTTATTTTCATGCAAAAACAGCATTTTTCAAGGAAAATTACATAACTTGACCAAGGCAGAGCCTAATCACTTGAAATTTTTACTGGAGGTAGACTTAGCAAGAGAAACAATTGGCCCAAATTTCATGGTTTTTGTAGTTCCATTTGAAATATTAAAATTATTTTATTTTATGTATCATTAATTAATTATAAAATATTTTTAATGTGGAAAATTAAGTTTTATATTTTTATTAAATCTCTCTGATGTCAAGGAACCCAAAAAAACAAATTTTACATTTTTTTTTAATTTTTTTTTTCAATTCTTAGAATCTTTTAAGTGAAAGATTAAAAAAAAATCATTTTTTAGCCTTTAAAAATTCATTTAAGCTTTAAAGTTCAATATATTCACTTAGAAAATTAGGAAAAATATTTCAATAATTTTTAAGTGCTTAGGAAACAATTTAGAAATTTTCCATGAATTTTATTAATTTTGTGATTTTTATTAATTTTTAATTACTTAAATATTCAAAATAGGCTTAAAAATGAAGTTTTCATTTTATTTACAATTTTATTTTAATAAAACTTCTCTAATCACAGAGAACTCCCAAAACCAATTCTTATGATTTTTTGAGTTATTTTTAATTATTAAAAATCATTTTAGTGTCAAAAATGTCATTTAACTTAGAAAATCAAGTTAAGTTATTACATGAGCTCCAAATATTTTGAAAATTTTATGGTGAGTTCTATGAACTTTAAGTCATAGTGTAGAATCAAAATCAAGTAATTTAGCTGTTCATTTTTCCCAAATTAATTTTCTTTGTGTTTTAGGATTTTGTAAAAATTAAGTGTTTTCTTAATGACGTAGCCCATGAAAAATTTTTCAAAGGGTTTTCTGGTCACAATAAACCTTCCAAAATTTTCTTGAATTTTTCTAAGCAACACGCTAATCATCATGATTAATTTATGCAAATAATAGGCATAAACTTGAAAAATATAGATCTATGTCTAGAAGTCTTCTCTGACTTTGGAAAAATCAGAGAATATCCCTCATGACAGAGGCACCAACATGCCAAAATATCATGTCATGGTGAAATGTCTACATGCATGGAAAGTTAAAATACTCAAATCAGCATTTAATTAATTAAAAATAAAGTATTCATCAAATAAACTTCAAACCATTTTCACATTGTTCTCCTTGCTCATTGAGCACTAGGATATTTTTTATTTTAATTTTGTAATTTTTCTACACGAAGATTTGAATTTTTAAAATTCACTGATTTAATTTAATGAGAAAATACCCTAATTTTTCACTTAAGTGTGTCATCCTGCAACGGTGTCGAAGTGGGTTGCGCGTCCTCGTCTGGTTGGCTAGCACTATTTGGTTTGATGGGGTGTTCACGAATCGTGGTGTCATCCAACCGCATCAGAGCTGCTCATCCGGTACACACACGATCCGACAATCTATGGTCTTCATCCCCAACTGGTTTAAACCCGCAACCATAGGTTTTCTAACCCTAACTTCTTCCTAGATTCTCAATGGAATTACATGAAATTTGTTTGTAAGTGTTCATCTAACCTAGACGAGCACATCTATATGGCTGATCAAGCATGAACTATAAGTTTGCTTCACAATGTCCCAAACTGATCTTGGATTTTGGGGAAAATGGTTCATACCTCTGTCCAAGTGGTTTAGCCTCAATTAGATACTTGTGGAAGGTTCAGTGGGGTCTGACGAGCCTCCTGGATGCACTAATTAGATCCAAGCTTGGGTCTGGTTCAGAGCTTCTCCAATGGGTGCTGTGACTTTGGTTTAGAGCTAGGTTAGAGTGACTGTGAGATGGGGGTTTTATGGGATAACTTCCTCTTTTGGTTTGGGGAAGCTCAGGGAACAAGAAATTTGGAGATTGATTGAGTTTCAGAGAGTGTCCTATTTTGGCCTTGAAAATGAACTCTGAAATTGAGCTCACATAGAGGGGATTAGAGCTAGAAATTGGGTGTGCTAAGGTTTGGGATGCTGGGATACTGATTTGTAATGAAATGGGCAGGGTTTTGATAAACTTTATTTTCCGCAGCCTCCTTGGCCATGGGGATGGCTGCTTATATAGCCATGGTCATGGCCTGTCTCAGGGAAAGCTAAGGGTTGGGATTAGCTGTCTTGGTGACGAGAGGAAGATCCCAAGTGACCAATGGCAGTGGGACACATCAGAAAGGTTTAATTTGATTTTAAATCAAGTTGGGTGCTCTTGGCCTGGTGTTTTTCGGTGACCTAGGTTGTGGCTGGTCAATGATCAGTCACTTGATGGGTTAGGGAGGCCGACGGGTGCTTAATTATGTATTACCCCCAAGGGTTAATGATGATGAGGAGATTTTTGGTTAACGCCAAAAAATGGGCATGAATCCCTTAATTTAGGGATCCATTGGTACATAGCTTGGTTTGGTGGGTTTTGTATGGTTTAGCTTGGTCCAAAGGAAGGGCTTAGTGGTTGTGGTGGTCTTTGTTTGGCCAATTTGGCTTGATTAGGTTAATTTTTGGTGAAGCGGTCCATGTGGGTCAAAATGGCTAAGTGTTGGGTTTCGGTTAGGCTAGCCATGACCTTGAGCCCAATTCATTGATCAACATTGTGTAGATGATTGTAATGAAGATTTTTAGGGAGGGAATGAAATGCTTTTGAGTTCAATTGGGGGTTCAATTTAAAGGATTTTAGAATTTTGATCAATTTGGGCATGTTGGGCTAGACTTGGGTCTAGATTGGGCTAGACTTCGGCTAAGTCCAAATTGATTATTGAAAATGATCAATAGGAATGTCATGAAGAGTTTTCAACATAAATTGGGTGTCAATTTTGGGGCTAAGATAATCAATTTGGTGGAATTTTAGAGGTATGACCAATTTGGGGAAAATTTGGGTTTTTTGGACTTAGGTCAAAATTAATTAAAATTGAGGCTTCACCAAGGCCTATTGAAGGTCAAGTTTGATTTGTAGGATTTTTATGAAGAGTTTTCAACAAAAACTGTAGCAAATTGGGTAGGCTATGCGGTTCAATTTGGTGAGACTAAGTCATGTAGCCAAAATTGGGGGTTTGGCCTATATCAAAATTGGGCTAAAATCATGGACCAATTAAGCTTGAATTTAGTTTAAATTTGTCACATGGAAGGTTTATTTGAGTTTAGGATTGAAATTAGGGGAAATTAGAACCAAATCGATGGACATTTGAGGTAAACTTGAGGAAATTGTGCCCTTTAAAGGTAATTTGGGGGTTTTGGTTAAAATAATCAAATTGCTCAAATTGGATTCAATTGAGGGTTACAAAAGGGTTTTGGAAACATTTGGAGTGATTTTGGATATGTTGGAAAAGTTTGGGGTGCCAAGGGCATTTTTGTAATTTTGGCAATTTTGGGGGTATTTTGGTAAATTTGGAACTTTTTGGTGGTTTTGGGTAATTTGGGTATTTTGAAATGGTTTGAAATGATTTTTGAACAAATTTGGATATTTTGGATGAATTTGATGATTTTGACCAAAATTGGGATTTGGGAGTGTTTAGGTAATTTGGAGGATTTTAGGACAAAAGACCAAGTTGAATATTTTGGGTAGAATTTGGGAGATAACCACCATAAATGAGCTATGGACCAATGGAAACCCCATTTGGGTCCTCTACGTACTGGTCTTATCTAATCCCTAGCCTAGGGCTAGTGGGTTTAGGGGACCATCTACATGAGTCTCCCAAAGGAGCAAGGGACCAAAGTTAGGAAAATTTGGGTTTCAGGTTGTGAGAGATTGTGAGTGAGAGTGAGTGTAGTGAGTAAAAGTGAGTGCCTTAGCCCTAGACCAACACTTAAGGTCAACCCTAAGGGCAAAACAATCCTATGGGAACTCACCTTGAGCTCCCCCATACCTACTAAGTGCTAAAGGTTAGGACCAATATGTAGAGCTTCAAGTTGAGCAAGGAAGAGTGCAGAATTTCTAATAGTGTGGGTTCCTTTTCCATTTTTCTAGGAATAGTCAATAGGAAAATCCTATGGCTAGACCTTAGGCTATTAAAGAGGAAAAACTAAACCTCAACCAAAAGTGAGGTCAACCAGCGCACAATGAGTGTTCACGGTTGTATATGACTCTCACCTAGCACGAGTCACTCTATTTAGCCTCTGAATCCACTTGATGGGTGAGTCATACTACCTAGCTTATCATGACCGATCAACAATTTCAAATCAAGCCACACAAAGTTCAGAACATCCAACACATCCAATACAACTAAGATTAAAAATATAAGCCAGAAACTTAAACAATTAATTGATTTATCTCATCAAATTACTGATTATAATGAACGAAACAAATTTGCTAAAGCCAAGAAAAATATGCAATCAAGAAAAGATATGTCTAAAGAGTTCATAACACACCAATAGCAAGAGACATAAAATTTAGTTTTTCAACCATTAAATTGCTCTGCCTTATGGTGCAAATGGACATACAAGCCCACACTATTTGGATGGGGTACATATAAAGCTTGGTTGGTAGCTCAGAGCTTTAAAAAAAGGTATAGGGTTAATTATCTTGAATCCTTTGGTTTTGTAGCATAAATACTGTCAATTACAATTCTATTAGTAGTTGTTATACAAGAGAGATCCTTCAATTAGCCGAGTCAGATGCTTTTCTATATGGAAAATTAGAAGATGAATATATATCTCAACGCGTGGTTTTAATTGTCAATAGAATCTACAACCAATTTGTTATATGAGAATGTTTACATATGGTTTAAAACAAGTACCTAGACAATCGTACTTACCTACTTAAGATGGAAAGGATTTAAATTCAATTAAGTTTATCCATCACTTCATATATATCAAAAAGATCGTTATGTTATTTTCCCCATAATCTATCTGGATGATATTCTTCTTACGGAAAATGACTCGATTTTCATACAAGAACTTTCGAGAGTATTCATAGCAATTTTAACATAAAAAATTCAGAACTGCATCCACTTTTCTAGTAAATCAATTTCACATAACTACATCAAAATACCATCCGATTTAGAACTTATATATACTACAAATCCTGAAACAAGCAAGACTCCAAAACTGCAAAGAAGTCATTACACCATGCTCAACCAATGCTTCCACAAATGAATCTTTACAGCGGTCATTTTAGACATCATATGGTATAGGCATTTGGCAGGAATGCAGATATGCCTTATATTGCATATACAATTAATCAAGAAGTCATTACAACGACATACATTGCATATGTGATTAATCAAGTATACCAACATATGCACTCACCAACATTTGAAAATTTTGAGCAAACTAAACATATATTAAAGTACTGCAAAGAAACACTCACAGATGAACTTCGTTTCAATGAAGGTTCTTCCCTAGTTGAATCCCACTTGGATTCAAAATGGCTTGGGGATTTGATTACGAAAATACTTATTTCTAGTCACTACACTTTCCAAGGAAACAATCTTTTTTAATGAATCATACAAAAACAACCAACTATGGCTAAATCGTCTACGGAAGAAGAATATAGAGCTCTATCATTAGCCACGATAGAAGTGATGTGGCTTAAGCGCAAGAGTAGATTTCAACTACTGCTAGACACACAAACAATCATTTTCTGTGACAATACATCTTCAATTGCTCTAGCAAATAATCCCATATTTCATGCTCGTACCAAGCATATTGAAGTTGATCATCAATCATTCATCAGAGATAAAATTACAACAAAAATAATTACATTACAGCACAACCACACAAGGCTGAATTGCAGATATATTCATTAAAGCCTTATGCTCCGCTATTTTTCTAAATCTTTGGAACAAACCTACCGTACAACCTCTGGATGCAAAAGTTGAGGGGCCCTAGTGAACCAAATGAGGTTACCAGAAGGCGGGAAAGCTAATTTTATAACCAATCAAAGGTAGTGATAGTTCTACAAAGGTTCTCCTCTAACTAGTGCATACATTTATCTAGTCTTTCAATATCTTAATGGCAGTGATTTTTTATTCTTGAGCCTTCAATTCATAGGTGATAAATTGGAAGAGGGAGAAAGAGAGAATTTGTCAGTTTTATTTTCGCTTCAAGGTGAGAGCCATGAGATAAAATTACACAAGAAATAAATATCGGAATTATGAAATAGTGCCATATATAGACTTCATAAAAATCTGATAAAATATTTCTCTCTTTAATTATAGTAAATGGAAATAAGATTTATTTATTCGGGGGTGGATTGGCATAAAGCTTGTCATTTTCAAATAAACTGGCAAATTCTGTTGAGTAGGGTTGTAATTCTCTAAATGAGCATGCCTCTTTAGTATATTGGCAGAGTATTCTGTCAGTTGCTTCTAATTTATCCCAAATCTGATAAAGGCATAGAAAACAGCCACTTTTAATCGTTTGGATTGACTCAGACTAGACAAGCAGTCTAAAACATACAAACATTTCCGTTATCATAATTAATAACTTTTATAATTTCTGATCAAATAACTTGATATTATTTAAAAATTAATTTATTTGACATGATTTAAAGAAAAATCAAATAAGCCCGATTTTTTACAGTAGGTTGAGCCTGAATCTAAAATTGAGTGCTATGTATGTAAATCTTCGATTTGATTGTGGCATTGTGTAATTTTATCCATACAACTCAAAAACTCTTTTTGAGAAATAATACAAAAACTTTCATATTTATGATACTAAAAAATTTTATTATAAATAATAAATATTTTTACTTTGAAATTATTTTGAACAAATTTAGTTTGAAAAACAAAAAACTTAAATTCAGGATCTCTTAATTGAAAAACCGTTTAACCTACATTTTAATTAATATTAATTTAAAAAAAAACAAATAAAATTATTACTACACATGATTTTTTTTTTTAGCATGTCGAAAGATAAATTTATTTTAAAAATACAAAGCAATCACCAATGGATGCAAATTAGAAAGCAGCGGCTCGAGTAGAGAATATAAGCCAAATAAATATAAGCTCTCAAATTTACTCTTAATTCACGAACAGCACTATCCCTATCTGCTCTGTCTCTCTCTCTCTCTCTCATTTTCATTCAGACGGTACAACTCCAGATGATAGCAAGCATTAACCATCTGCAACTACAGAAGATTTGAAGTTATACACGCATTCATGATTAAGAAAACAGAAACCGCAATGATGATTTCAGAAAGCAGGAGGCAGCTCTATGACACTAATCGTCCATCTCTGCAACATTTAGTTTCTCTACTGTTTAAAGCTTCCTAATGTGATCTCTTTCTCTTAACGAGCAGAATGTTTCTAAGTATGGACAAAAGCTTCTAAAGCTCAGGCGAGGAGGACTCCATGCTCAATCACAAGCTCCTTGTTTTCTCCATTATCTGTGATTTGTTTTGTGTTCATTTTCTTGAATGGAGGCAGCCCTGGGAAAGAAGATGACAATGACTCACCGCAGCTGGATGAGTTCTCGGACTTGAAGCAAGAACCGACCACACAATTTGGGCTTCCAGGAGAAGAGTAAGAGCAAACTGAATCACAATGGTTGTGATAAAAATCCTTCCTTTTAATCCCGGCGCCATGGCCAAAGCAATCGCCGTTGACACAGAGACCAAGAATGAGCTGACAGGCGCCAGCTACTCTTTCCTGAAGATGAGCTCGACTAGCTTAAGAAAAAGGGAAAACAATATGATAACAANTAATGAGCTGGCAGGCGCCAGCTACTCTTTCCTGAAGATGAGCTCGACTAGCTTAAGAAAAAGGGAAAACAATNTGTGCCATGGCCAAAGCAATCGCCGTTGACACAGAGACCAAGAATGAGCTGGCAGGCGCCAGCTACTCTTTCCTGAAGATGAGCTCGACTAGCTTAAGAAAAAGGGAAAACAATATGATAACAATAGAGGGGAGGGGAGATAAATGGCATGGGTCAGACCTTTGAAACGTTAAGAAGATCGAGAGGAATATCCATCACCGGCAAAGAGCTGGAAATATCCCCCGGCAGCCTCACCGCGTACACCAGCNAGGGAGGGAAGAGAATGGCATGGTTCAAACCTTTGAAACGTTAAGCAGATCGAGAGGAATATCCATCACCGGCAAAGAGCTGGAAATATCCCCCGGCAGCCTCACCGCGTAAACCAGCGCTGCCGCTGCCCAAACCGACGGTGGATACCGAACCCATCCCAAATCTTCGCACCAAAATCCAAGTTTTAGATTACTGATACATAAAACAAAACAAAAAGGCCAAATCTGTGCTACCCACCAGCGATAACAGCCAACAAAGCGGCCTCGCAGCGACGAAAGACCTCCTGCAAGCGGCCGGAAGCAGCTGGAATCTTGTGCAGGAGACGGTGGATGAGGGAGAGAGGAGTAACGGGATTCATTCTCCACCGAAGCGTGGACAGCAGGAGGAGCTCCATTCGTCGTATCGTCCGGTTCTCGAACACGTAACCCATTTCCTCGCCAGCCGCCGCAGATGGTACTTGCAAATCAAGAAGCAGGGGAACTCGTGTCTCCTCAACTTTCGCCGCAAGAGAAAGGCAGGCCACTGCGGCAAGCCGCCCCATCCATGGCTTGTCTTCTTGTAACCTTAACCCGCCGCCTCCGGCGGCAAGAAAGCAGCGGTCTAGGTAGTTGACAGCGAGGAGTACCGTCTGAACAGAAAACCCATGTTGAACGCTAGTTCTTGCCACCCATTGAACGGCATTACTCCTCGCCGGAATGAGGTAGGTGTCACAGGCAGCGACTGAGAGTTCTGGGTGGGTTTCCATCTCGTTGGCAAGGAGAGAAGAGAGAGCCTCCGTCCACCCCTCATCATCCTCATCNAACCCATTGAACGGCATTACTCCTCGCCGGTATGAGGTAGGTGTCACAGGCAGCGACTGAGATTTCTGGGTGGGTTTCCATCTCGTTGGCAAGGAGAGAAGAGAGAGCCTCCGTCCACCCCTCATCATCCTCATCNTTCCTCGCCGGAATGAGGTAGGTGTCGCAGGCAGCGACTGAGAGTTCTGGGTGGGTTTCCATCTCGTTGGCAAGGAGAGAAGAGAGCGCCTCCGTCCACCCCTCATCATCCTCATCTTCTTCTTTATCCTCTTCTTCGTTCAATGCAAGAAACTGCTCAGTTTCTTCTTCCTCAAAATGATCTTCCTGGCAGAAGAGAGGGTCAAACAGAGAAGAGAAAGACATTATCTTTCTGCTTCGCGTCTTCCTCGTCCTCACTGGCGATGCGAGCTCATGCTTCTAATCTCTTTGAGGATCCGTGTTTTGGTTATCTCNTTCTTCTTCCTCGTCCTCACTGGCGATGCGAGCTCATGCTTCTAATCTCTTTGAGGATCCGTGTTTTGGTTATCTCACATCTAGACTCCGGCGATAGCTTTTAGCTCTGAGTCTGGTTTTGATGTCTTTTCAGCTTCGGCGAGGACGGCCTCGGGTGCGAGGGAGCGAGGAGGCTCTTGCCCGTTCTGCAGAGAGGGTAAAGAGGGAAAGGGGCGGGGGTTTTAATTGGCCGCTGCCGCTTTGTCCTTTAACTTTCCCAAATTTCCTCCTTTATTTTTTTTACTTTTTCTATTATGCGGAAAAGTTGATGTTTACCGTTCATCCTTTGTTTTTATTATTGTTTACTGATGGTTACTGTCCTTTTAAGACTTCTGTCAACTGCCCATCGCTTGTGAGTTGTAGGCCCGTCCTAATTCTTAGAAGTTAATAAATGTTTGGTCTAGTTGCTATGATTAAATTATTTTAATCCTACTAATTTTATAAATAGACATATGATAGTGAGATTATATATATATATATATATATATATATATATATATATATATATATATATATATATATATNACTGTCTTTTTAAGACTTCTGTCAACTGCCCATCGCTTGTGAGTTGTAGGCCCGACCTAATTCTTAGAAGTTAATAAATGTTTGGTCTAATTGCTATGATTAAATTATTTTAATCCTACTAATTTTATAAATAGACATATTATAGTGAGATTATATATATATATTATTTATATATGATTATGAGATTATTTCAACAAGCTTTATGTCATTGTTAATACCATAGAAGTAAATCCATGGAGTCTAAATTTTATGTTTTTTTATCTAAATAATTCTATTTTATTTTTTTGATATATTTTTGTTTGGTTAAAAAGCCTTTAAAATATTCATAAGGGCAAAATAATCCCTAATTAAAATAAGATGGATAATATCTTAAATTTATGCAAACATTCAATCATTTTAAAAATTGAATCACTCTGTTATCTCTTCTAAGCGTTTTCTATAATAACCTCCTTCCTCGATCAAGTAGAGAGCCAGTTCTCTTGGCTTTATTGCATATTCTCACTTTCAATCACACTAAAAGAGATCANCCCAAACTAATCCCTAATTAAAATATGAAGTAATATCTACCACACTTAGTTTATCAACAAATTATTCAATATGCTGCAGCTGGCCCAAACAGACCCTATGTCAAACACTATGTTAAAACACCGTGCGAGAAGGCGATTTTTGAAAGTGAGATTTGATATAGAAGTTCATTATAGATTAGAAAAAAAAATTGAACTAGTAATATGTGATTTGAATTAGGTTTCAAAAACTATTAATTTTAATCTTATTCAAACTTATTTAGAATTTTGTAAGCTTATGATTCAAATTGAAGATAAAAGGTGGATCAAGACCTTCTCTAATCCTATTGTCCAAACCTTTAGTTGAAAAGTTATGTTCGAACCATGTTTTGGAAAGATTCTAAGTTTTGATTCTTAGGCTTGAACCATGCAATTCCATACAATTTGATATTTTACCCATATCATAACGTGGCTCAAAAAAACTTTGAAATCCTATGAAAGGATTCAACTTAGTTCAAATCGGTTTATCAGCTTGAACTTATAATTATTCCATTTGCCTTTTTATGAATATTAATGTCAAATTTTAGCATCTTTAGAAAGTTGAGTAATAGTGGCCGATTCACTTATATAGTTGTGGTATAATAAAGAAAGTTACGAACAATGTAAAATTTTTTTTGCCCTTTACATGTAACTTCTAGAGCCTTGACTCATTAAGTACTTGTAAATAATAAATGTTACTTTGTTAATTTTAATGGTAAAGATAATAAAACAGAATTTTTTGTTATTGAATTTTCATTAATAATTGGATTGGATTTTTTAGAATCATTTAATGTTTAAATAAATAAATTGTTATTTATTTAAACGCTAACCACAATTTTAAGAATACAAATCCTGAGAATATTTTTATTTTTTGCAATGATTTATGAATATTTGAAAGTTATGGTTGTATTTTGTCATTGATGGATTGATATTGAGTTGAGATGAGNAAGATCCTAGGTTTTGATTCGTAGGGTTGAACCATGCAATACCATATAATTTGATATTTTACCCATATCATAATGTGGTTCAAAAAATTTTTGAAATCCTATGAAAGGATTCAACTTAGTTCAAATCGATTTATCAGCTTAAACTTATAATTATTCCATTTGCCTTTTTATGAATATTAATGTCAAATTTTAGCATCTTTAGAAAGTTGAGTAATAGTGGCCGATTCACTTATATAGTTGTGGTATAATAAAGAAAGTTACAAACAATGTAAAATTTTTTTTGCCCTTTACATGTAACTTCTAGAGCCTTGACTCATTAGGTACTTGTAAATAATAAATGTTACTTTCTTAATTTTAATGGTAAAGATAATAATACAGAATTTTTGTTTTTGAATTTGCATTAATAATTGGATTGGATTTTTTACAATCATTTAATGTTCATAAGCGTGCATATGATAAATTGTTATTTATTTAAACGCTAACCACAATTTTAAGAATACAAATCCTGAGAATATTTTTATTTTTTGCAATGATTTATGAATATTTGAAAGTTATGGTTGTATTTTGTCATTGATGGATTGATATTGAGTTGAGATGAGAATAGCATTGCTTTTTAGAGATGTTATCAAAGTTGGTCAAAGAAGAGTTATTATCTTATTTGTTTTTTTTTTTTCAAATCACATAAAATATTTTGTTTTCTACTTATATTGTTGTAAATTATTTCCTAATATAATGGATCTTTTTATGCTTTAATATTTGGGTAATAATTCCTCTGACAAATGCTTCGACGCTCAGGTGGATTACGCAAGTGCACGATCAAAATAGTATATGATTTTCTTGAGTCTGGATTATCGATCCCATACAGAAATGGGGTGAACTAATTTAGTAAAAATTTCTAGCTTACTTAATTCGTCCTCAGTTTGGAGTTTAAAGAAACTTAAGCTATGTTATCAGTCCCTACTGTATTGCAAACAAATTTAAATTATACTCCTATTGGATTTCTGATTCTATCGCGTGCCAAGTGTTAAAGCTACTTTTCCTTACAGTGATAGTATTGGAGTATAGAAAATGAGAAAAAAAATGCAAAATTAAAATGTGGCTGGTGACAAATAGAAGCATTTATCTTCTTTAATCTCTCCCGAGTGCATAAATAAATTTGGTTAAAGTGGCCTTAATTCTTTTAGTCCCACTTTGAACCCATTCACCATTATCTCTCTATGCATTTGCATCTCCCTATAGCATGCTTTTGCTTCATATCCTATAGTTCAATGTGATCTTTCTAGTTGTTCATTTCTTTGCTCTCCCGTGTCATTAATAGTTCACATTAGATTTTAACAAACCATGTGGCTAGAATGATAGGTGAATAAAATTGGAAGGAAAATTGTCAAATTAAAAGGTAAAAGCAATTTAAAATCAATTCTACATTTCAACACACCTACTGCATTACTACAAGGAAAAGGTAGAGGAGATTACTCATAACACATAGACAAAGCACCAAAAGATTTCAATGAAACAAAGATAATCTACATACTAAAAGTGTTTAGAAGAAAATATAAGACTTAAACACAATAGAACTTTTCTCACTCCCTCAATACCGCTTTGAGAATGCTCCACAAATGCACTTGTTGCTTTCTTGTAAACTCTCATCACTTTAACACTTAGATACTCACCAATTCCCTACTCTAGAGTTGCTCTCTCTAGCCTAGATCATGCCTTCCACTCTCACAATCAGTGGAACTGAAACTCTCCAAAGTCTCCCCTCTAAACTCTCTAAGGCTATCTTAAGGAACTCAAAAAGACTCTTCTCCCCCCTCCAGCCCAATGTCTTCAAACCTTCTTATATAGCCATTAATATATTCTGTTTAAAATGCTTCCGGTCTACCCAAATGACAATTTGAATAGGTAGATCGAACAACTGCAACTGCATAGAATTTGAATATGGAGCTTAGGCACCCAACTCTTATGGCGCCAAGGCCTTAGCTATCACACCTGAGGCCTTAACTCCCAGTGGTTGGAGCTTAAATGTTGACCTCTCAGTTTCTCAGATTGAGGCTGACTCCTAAGTGCCCTAAATGTGTGGTTCCAAGTTCCCAGCCCACTTTGTAAGCTTTTACTCCATTTCTACTCATTTTTCACTCCTAGTTTTTTTCCAATCAGCTCAACTTCTAATACTTGTTATACCTGCACGAAAAACATTAAAATATCTTTCTTTAAAGTGTACTTTCATCCAAAAAGATGCGCAAAACATAAATAAATTCATGCAATCTTTTTACACATCAAAATCCACAAACTCGAAGGTTACTTATTCTTAAGTAATGCTAGAGTTAAAATATCAAAGTAATTTAATTTAAGGGAGTGGGTTTCATTAAAAATATCAACAAATTTTCCTCAAGAAATTTGTAGTATATATTTAAGTTAAATTTAGTAAATAAGCCTAGTCTTAGATTATAAGAAACCTTTCATTCAACCCATAAAACATGAATTCTTATTTATTTAAAAAAAGTAATTAATACTTGTTAGTTATAATATCTTAGATGATAGAAAATTAGAATTTAATTTCTCTATTTAAAAAGAGTTACCAAATACAAGAAATTTAGGAATGAAGTAAAGCTTCAACTCCAAATATTGTTTAATGAAACCAGTTTTTGATAAGACTTCTCCTTAAGCTTCTTCTTCTTCAATATTTTCATCCTTTCTCTTTATTTTTTATTTCTTTTTCTTCTTCTTTTTTTATACTTGTTTTAGGTTGTATATTTTAATCCTTAGCATAACTTAAGGAGGCTTACTATATTTGAATTCCCTTATAATAATTTTTAATTCCACTATTACCTTCTTAAAGTGAAAACTACCACAACCCTTCACTTGGTAGACTTGTGAAAACTTAATAAAAGTTGGTCAAAAATAAAGATTTAATAGAGACTCAATTCTTAATGATTATATTTCTAAGAAAATCTAATTTCAAAAATACAAATCATTTCAAAAATAAATGACCTATTAATTCATTCTACTTATTGAATTATGGGTTATCTTAATTCTAGTCTAGTTTTATTTACCTTAAATTTAAAATAAAGTGATTATGTTTTTTCCTTTCTTAAAAATTGTAGTAATTTTAAATTGACTCAACATTCCTCAAATTTAAAAGTATAACATTTTAAATATTTGTTATTGAGGACAAATAACATTAAGCTTCTAAAATAACTTTTCTCCCCGTACACCACCCAAACTTAATTATTATCATATGTTAGAATAGGAAGCATGCATGTAAGCAAGGAAAATTTTCACAGGCATACTTCATACACCATGTGTCTATCACAGAATTATCAATTTTAAGCACAATACACATATATGCAATAAGAATTATATCAAAGCTAACAGGGGTGAAATAAAACTACATAAAACAAGCCTAAATATCTTCAGAGATCAATAGAAATAAGTTCACAATAACAAAATATAAGCCGAGATAGAGAGTAAAACATAAATAGTAACAAATAACCAAAGAAAGTCCACCACAACCATCAACATAACCATAAGAAAACTTTAAGAAAAAAATCAATCCTCCTCCTCCTCCTCATCAACATCTTCATCATCGGCTTTTTACTCCTCAGATTCCTCATCCTCCGAATTCTTCTCCATTGGCTGACTCTGCTCGTATAGCTGATACAGAGGATAATTTGGGAGCTGCACTGAGTTGTCCCTATAAATCCACAGGTTCCTCCGGTACATTTCTAACTGAGAAGCATGGACACTGGCATAAAAATCAAATTGGCACTTATTTTAGTAATCAAGATATGTCATATTATTAGCAATATCATAAATTGAAGCTTGAATGGAGGATATGCCTTCCTTTATAATCATCATCCTAACTAACATAGAGGCCATGCTAGTGTAGCGTCGAGTCTGTGAATAGGAAGATGATGGCTGCTAGGGGAAGGCTGAGAAGAACTTGCTTTGGGCCCAAAGATGGTGTGCTTATTACATAACATCACATTGGCTTTAAACATGGGCTTCAAAGTATGAATAAACTCCTTCCACTCCTTCAAAGTGACACCTGATTGTTGACAAAGGGAAAAAATAGTGGAAGGGTGTCCAACTCTAAAGTAGATCCTCCTTTTGTAACATTAAAAATAGAGTAATAAACCAAAGCTCCCAATATCAATGTACTTCATGCTTTGAATGCAGAAATTGAGAGCAGCTCTCTCACATGTCATCTCACTCAGATTAGTTGAAGGTAGGATCTTGGCAGAAATTAAATAATGCCAAGCCTCAGATAGTACATTAAGTTTTGATGAAGAAAAATTAATGTTATGGTCTTTCATCACCTTCTAAGCCCCTCTCCCACTTGGTAAGAATTTGATGTTTTTATTGAGATTGGTATCAGAAGGGACAAAGTTGGAGAAGTAACTCTTTGGGACATCTCCCAATGAAAACAAAGCACTGTTGCATGAATGGGAGATAGCTACGCGCTTTTCCCTCACATGTATAGAATCTGCAGAACCCTCACAGAGGTTGGCATAAAATTCCTGAACTCCAGGAACTGCAGCTACACAAGTGGTGTAGCAGAAAGCCTCCCACATTCAGCTTACAATCATACTCTCCACCGCTCCTCTGGGTCTAACAAATTCTCGCTGAACAATCAACTTCTTCTGTACCAGATGATCATTGTAACACTCTTGAGCTTTGTAGCTTACAAATTTTTTTTTATTAAACGAAAACTTACATTTGCTGCCTTTAGTCTTAAGAGCCATGAATGAGTAGAGATGATGAAATAACCTAGAAATGAGGTAGAAAGTGATTGTGGATGCACACAATATGAATATTATGGGGCTAAATCAAGCACTCCCCAAGAAAACTCCAAATCACCAAAAAGTTCAACAATTTCTTGGACGAATTGGAAAAAACTAAATTTAAGAGGTGAAATTTATCTTATTTAAATGATTTCCACACTCTAAGACTTTACACATCAAATTCAAATGAAGGATATAGGAAGCCCTAAGTATCATCTCTCTATCATCGAAGGAGAGCTGGTGAGGAGGAGCCAAGAAAATGACTTAAACCAAGCAAATTTAGGCGATTTATCGCTCAGGTATGAGTTGCACGTATGCGCTGCGATAATGGCACCAAAGCCTTTCTCCTTCTATTTGGAATCTTGGCACCCTAATAGTCTGACGCTTAGTCACCAATATGATTTTTTAATCTTTTTATTCAGTGCCACTAACTCAGATTTGAAAGGCTTGAATTTGGTCCCAGTCATATAATTTGAAATATTTGCTCCTTCCCAAGTCTTAAAGCACACTAAACTTATTCAAACACAAAATCCTACATTGATGATAAATGAGGGTTACTCATCCCTCTTCTCATCACATCTCCATTCTCTAACACCTAATATCCAACAAAATCTCCTTCAATTGACTAACGGGTGCTTTACATATAATTGTAAGGATAACCTTCTAGACTAGGTAATACTTATATTGTTATGATTGGCTAATGCATTGCGAGTCTTAAGTGCCACCCTACCCAATAAAATACGTGTATATGTTAGTTCAACAAAAAGAAGCATCCTCTAGCCTCCTCTCATAGTTAGTCGGTTGAACCATTAAAAATAAAAACTAGGTCATAAATAGGAAGTAAAGAAGTGAGATGGACCCATCTTATGGCTAAACTCAACATGACTCGATTGAGAACTAGGGTATAGATGATAACGTTTTTCCAAATACATCTAACTGTCTTACTAAAATCTAGTCACAATGAGAAGACTATCTCACATCACAAAATCTCAATCAAAACACAGAAACACAAACTTTAACACCCAAATTCAAGCAAACCACATAAGAAAAACATGAAACACAAAACCCCACAACATGGGTTGCCTCCTAAGAAGCATTTAGTTTAACGTCCTTAGCCTGAAGATTCCAGATATTGCATAAGATGACCCAAAATCAAAATCTCATTTACCAGTAATCTTTCCCCTTCTAAATAGGGTTTAGGTATCGGTCCACTTACCTCAAAATCTTTATCGCTTTTAACATCTTTATTATCAATAACACCAAAAGGATAAACTTTTTCGATGGTGAATGGTCCTGACCACTTGGATTTAAGTTTTCTGGGAAATAATTGTAATTGTGAATTAAACAATAAAACCTATTGTCCGGACTCAAAATCCCTCTTAAGAATCTTTTGATTGTTTCATTTCTTAATTTTCTCTTTATAAATTATAGTATTTTCATGAGATCCTTGCCTAATTTGTTCAAGTTCATTTAAATGTAGTAGTATCTTCTCACCAACTTCCTTCATATTATAATTGAACTCTTTAACAACCTAATAAGCTTTATGTTCTAATTGCACTGGTAACTGACAAGCTTTTCCAAATCTGAGTCTATATGGTGACACTCCTATAAGTGTTTTATATGCATTACTGTAAGCCCATAAAGCATCATCTAATTTCAAAGACCAACATTTCTTATTAGGTTTGTCAATTTTTTCTATGATCCTCTTAGTCTCACAATTAGACACTTCCTCTAATCCACTAGTTTGGGGATGATATGATGTGGTAATCTGATATTTAATTCCATATTTAATAACCAATGCCTTAATTTTTCTGTTTATAAAGTGGCCTCCTCTAACCCTAATAATCACTCTGCATCCCAAATCTACTAAAAATATTTTTCTTTAAAAATTTAGCATCTCTTTGAGCATCACAATTTGGTAGAGCCACTGCCTTAATCTATTTTGAGACATAGTTCACAAATATTAGAATATATATATCTATATATATATATATTACCAAATGAAGGTACAAAGGCTCCCATAAAATCTAAACCCTAAAACATCAAGGATTTCAATCTCTAAAGTGAAATTCAAGGGCAATTCATCACACTTAGAAATGTTACCTACTCTCTAGCATTGATCACAAAAAATTGATATATATGTTCACATGCTTAAATATAGTAGGTTAGTGAAATCTAGTTTGTAAAGAATTAGATGTAGTTTTGTAAACTCCAAAATTTCCCTTAAATTCAGCATCATGACACTTCTGAATAATTTCAAGGGTTTATTTTATTGGTATACACCTCCCCATTACTTTATCATTGTATTTCTTATACAAATACAATTCATCCTAAAATATTATCCGGCATCATGCACTAATTTTTTGTTTTGATGGTATGACAGACCATATGGTATAATATTGCTAACTATATAATTAGTTATGTCAGCATACCATGGATTATGCCATTCAGTAATAGGAAAATGATGCTAATCATGAAACTTCTCATTTATATCTTCTTCATAAGCACAAGAATCTTCATGATTAAGTTTGGATAAATGATCAACTATTTGAATTTTAGAGCCATTCTGATCTACTAATTCCTTGCATTAAAAGAACCCATCTAATTAATTTGGGCATGCCATCTTTTTTTGACATCAGATATCTAATAGCAGAAAGGGCATGAACATATTGCATTTAGTTCCAATTATATAAGATCTAAATTTATCAAAAGCGTATACTATTGCTAAAAGCTGCTTTCAGTAATAGTGTAATTAATTTGAAATTTATTAAGAGACTTGCTGGCATAATATATAGCCTTAAATACCTTATCTTTTTCTTATCCTAAAATTACTCTGACAACATAGTCACTTGCGCATACATTAGTTCAAATTGGTTCCCCAATTAGGTGAGACAATGATAGGAGTAGTGACTAACTTCTCTTTTAGAGTGTTAAATGCATTTAAGCATTCTTGGTCAAAGTTGAATAGAACATCTCTTCTCAAGATATGTCATAAAGGTTTGGTGATTTAGAAAAATATTTTATATATCATCTATAAAATCGAACAAGTTCAAGAAAACATCGAGCTCCCCTCACATTAGTGAACGGTGACATTTTTTCAATAGCTTGTACTTTTACTATGTTTACTTTAATCCCCTTTTTTAGATGTTTTAGTCCTAGCACAATTCCTTGTGAGACCATAAATTGACATTTCTCCCATTTAAGAATAAGGTTAGTCTTTTCACAGCATTTTAGCACCTTTGCAAGATGATCTAGACAAGTGTCAGATGTAGAAATGAACACTAAGAAATCATCCATGAGCACGTCTATCACTTTCTCATTTAAGTCGCTAAAAATTAACATCAAACACCTTTGAAATGTTGTTGGTGCATTACATAACCTAAAAGACATTATATAAAAAGAAAAAGTTTATGGACTTGTGAATGTTGTTTTCTCTTGATCCTCTAGTGTTATAGGTATTTTATGATACCCAAAATATCCCTCTAACAAGCAAAAATAGGGATGGCTAGTAAGCCTATCTAACATCTGATCTATAAAGGGTAGAGGAAAGTGATCTCTCCTAGTGACCGAATTTAATTTTTTGATAATCAATACATATGCACCACCTAGTGGCAAGTATATTTGAAATTATTTCAGTTTGTTCTTTAACAGACACTTTTAGTCCTCCTTTCATAGGAACATAATGGATAGGGCTAAATCATGCTATATCTGACATAGAATAGATGTCACCACAATCTATTCATTTTAAAATTGACTTTCTAACAACATCTTTCATAATTGGGTTTAATCTACTTTGAGAATCTTCTCTGTGTTTATGGTTATCTTCCATCAGGATCCTATCCATGCATATAGACTAATCTCCATAATATTAGCTAAGATTTATCGGAAAGCTTTCTTATAATTCCTCAAACTTTTCATTAATTCATCCTCTTGCAAGGGAGTCCAATCTGAGGATATAATAATATGTAATGTAGATGGCTTTCACAAATAAGCATATTTTAGGTATTTGAGAAGCACTTCATTTCAAGTTCTAGGGTTCCCCTGCAGAAGAAACAAGAGGTTTACTTTCTATTGTATCAAGAATCTCAAGCCATTTTTGAATAACTTTTGAATTATCAGCAATCAGTAAAATAGATTCATCCTGATAGTCTGAAATAATCTCCTTATCCAAATCTTGCTCTTCTGATTTACTTTAATAATTTTCTCTGAAATTGCTACTACAAAAATAATCAATTAAATCCATTTAAAAATATGCATCTTCAATTTACTTTAGAAGGGCACATCATAGATTTTAATACATTGAAAGTTACCTCCCGATCATTAACTCTCATAATTAATTAACCTTCTGCACGTCTATCATTACTCTTCCAGTGGCTAGAAAAGGTCTACCTCTAGTTTTAATATAATGAAATCAACATGGATGATAAACTTAATCACTTTAATAAGAACATCTTCTATAACCCCTTTTGGATAAGCGATCAATTAATTAACCTGTTGAAGGGTTACAATAGTTGGAGACATTTCTCCTAATCATAACAGTTAACCACAAGAACGTTGTGTTGAGTGTTGTCATGTCCGCTGTCGCCAATTCCTGTCATCATGTCATTGGTATGATATTATTATTGAAAGGAGTCGCCACTCTGTTTATCTATTTTATTGCCATAATCTTAAAGTAACTTATTCTTTTGAATAATGTAAAGGATTCTTAAACGTTAAGAAACTAGGAGAAGGAAGAAAAGGGCTTAAAATAGAAAACTTGAGAAAAAGAAATGTCAAGATGATCTTCATTATGGTAGACATTATAGAGAGAATAATTTCTCGTATAAGGAAAACCACATGAAAAACTTGGTAACTAGAGATTTTGGTATATTACCTATTCTGAGTTCTTCATTCTCCTATAGGAGCAAGCTCCTATAATTAAATATATCTTAGACAATCAATACTATCTAAGAAAACTCCAGATTAACACTAACACCTATTCTTCTAAGAAATTTCAAGGTCAAGGAAAGAAACATCAAATGTTTATTCCTAGAGTAATAGGTTTCTAAGAATCTGATTCTACCCTAAAGGTTTTGTTTTATTTTGTTTATTTATGTCATGTCAGGTCATTTTATTTTATTTGGTTTTTGTTTTATTATTGTCATTTTGTTTTGAGGTTTTAATGTTTATTGTCATTTTTTATTATGTTGTTGTGTTTTTATCAGTTTTTTTTGTTGTTTATTTTTCTTGTTGCTTTGAGGTTTACCTTTTCCGCTTCATAATGTTGTCCTGTAAAATTAAAGTTAGCACACTATTGACCTCACTTTTGGTTGAGGTTTAGTCTTTCCTCTTTAGTTACCTAGGGTCTAGCCATAGGACTTTCTTGTTGACTATTCTTAGAAAACTAGAAAAGGAACCCTCACCATTACAAATTCTACACTCCTCCTTCCTTAACTTGAAGTTCCACATATTGGTCCTAACCTCTGGCACTTAGTAGGTGGGGTCAATATAGGGGAGCTCAAGGTGAGTTCCCATAGAACTGCTTGCCCTTAGGGTTGACCCTGGGTGCTGGAGCTATGACACTCACTTTCACTCACTTTCACTCACTCTCACTCATAATCCCTCACAACCCTAAACCCAATATTTGTTGACTTTGATCCCTTGATCCTTTGGGAGACTCATGTAGATGGTCCCCTAAACCCACTAGCCCTAGGCTAGGGTTTAGCTAAGACTAGTACATATGGGACCCAAATGGGGATTCCATTGGTCCATATCTCATGTAGGGTGGTTGATACCCCAACCCTACCAAAATACCCAATTTGACCTTTCACCTCCAAACCTACCCAAATTACCTAAACAACCCCGAATACCAAATTTGATCAAAATCCTCAAATTCACCTGAAAAATCCAAACTTGTTCAAAAATCATTTCAAACCTTTTGAAAATACCCAAGTTACCCAAAACTACAAAAAAAATTCCAAATGTACCGAAATACCCCCAAAATTGGCAAAATTATAAAAAAAACCTTGGCACCCCAAACTTTCCCAAAACATTTAAAATCACTCCAAATGTCTCCAAAACCAATTTGGACCCTTCAATTGAACACAATTTGGCCAATTTGATCAAAACTCCCAAATTGTCTTTAAAGACCTAATTTCCCCAAATTCACCTCAAATGTCCATCAATTTGGGCCCAATTTTCTTCAGCATCAATCCTAAACATAAATTAACCTTTTGTATGACCAATTTAAACCAAATTCAAGCTTAATTGGACCATGCTTTGAGCCTAATTTTTATCCAAGTCAAATCCCCATTTTTGGCTACGTGACTTAATCTCACCAAATTAAACCCCATAACCTACTCAATTTGCCACAATTTATGTTGAAAACTCTTCATAACAATCCTACACATCAAACTAGACCTTAAGTTGGCCTTGGTGAGGCCTCAATTTCATTTAATTTTGACCTAAGTACAAAAGCCCCATTTTAGCCCTAAATTGGCCATACCTCAAAATCCCACCAAATTGATTACTTTAGCCCCAAAATTGGTACCCAATTTATGTTGAAAACTCTTCATGATGTTCCTGTTGACCATTTTAAATAATAAATTTGGACTTAGCCCAAGCCTAGCCTAATCTAGACCCAAGTCTATCTCAACATGCCCAAATTGACCAATTGATCAAAATCCTCCTAATTGAACCCTCAAACCAACTCAAAATCACTCTAAATATTTTCTAAACTCTTCATTACAAACCTATACATCAAATTTATCAATTAATTGACCTAATTGACATGGCTAGACTAACTTGAAATATCTCCACATTTATCACTTACCATAGGGAGTTAATCATCATTAGCCACCCCCTGACCTTCCTGAGATAGGAGGTGACCACTCCGTGGTCGGCCAACCACCTTGGTAACCAAAAAATGGCCAAACCTTGAACCACCATCCACAAATTCAACCCAATTCAAACATAGAGGCCAAATCAGCTCAACTGCTCTTTAGGGCTTTTCTGCCCTCCACATAAGCAATATTTTCCACCCCCTAAATAGCCCTGACAGCCAGCTTAGGCCATTTTAATTAAAGCTCACCTCCATGGCCAATGGGGGAGAGCTGAAAATTTTTTAAGGAAAGTCTGCCAATTTCCTTTCAGAGACTCCCTTTGACCTCCTCAGTTCAAGCCCACAGTTTTTCCCCTCTGGTTCCCTCTGTTTGAGTTCAATTTTGAGCTCAAATTTTCAGTTAAAATAAGGATATATTTCCCCGTAACTCTACACTGAACCAAATCTCAATTAATTCTACACGCACCATCCCCACAATGAGAGGAGTTGATCCCCCACAAAATCCCTCTCTCAAACAGCCTCTAGTATAAACTTCAATCAACACTTGAAATAGCGCTTGATTGATTTCATACCTAGAAAATTCACCAGGGCCTGAGACTTCATCTAGAGGTTTGTTGGACCAAATCGAAGCTACTACAACCATCTGATTGAGGCTTCCTGACCAAAAGAAAATATGTTGAGATTTTCATACCTATTTTACACTAATTTTGATAATATTGCACTTTAAACAAAGGTATTTTTGATGTTTTGTTGCAGGTATGTAGAATTGTGGTCATTGAAGCAAAAAGATGTAAAAAGGAGCAAATTTGGAGCAAAAAGGTCCAAAATATGAAGATTTGATCTTGGGCGCCGACGGCGGGCTCGACGCCGCCGATGGCTGGTTTTTCCTGAGAGTCCAAAATTAAATATTCTAAAAGGCCGCTGACGGTGCTATCGAGGCCGCCGAAGGTGAGCACATCGGTTCTTTCAACAAATGCATTGAATGTGGACGATTTTTTATGGGACGCTTGGGCAACTCTTGAAAACTCTTATACAACTTTAAAAGAAACATTTTGAGGCAAAAAAAGGGTGTCCATGGGTGTCCACTGAGTCTTTGTTGTTTGTGGTGCCCATTAGAGTGTAGACAGTGGTTAGTATTGTGAGGAATTCTTTGAGAGATTGTAAGAGTGGAAGGAAAGTGAAAGATTTCTTCTGCCTTGCCGCTTCGAAGGAGAATTCTGTGTGCTGTAAAGAAAGGAAGAGATTCAGAAGAACTTTGAAAAGTTTGCTTGGGAAGAAATTAGAGATAAGTTGTATATACTTATTGAAGTTTGTATGACCTTGCTTATATATATAAATTCCAAGTTTTGTCATATGTTCACCATGAGTTCTGAGTAGTTTTCTTTGTCTTTCTCCTTATCTTGAGATTTTATGAAATGGTGATTTGACTTGGTTGTGCCATGAGAATATTAAAGAAGGTGTGATGACCTTTTCACTTCAAACTTAATTTACTTTCAATTTGGTCAATTGATTTGTTAAAATATGTTGAGTTTTACAACTAAAGTGAAGATTACATCTAAGAATTATGGAGGTCAAAGCCCTTGGAAGTTGGGTGCAAATAAATAAGGAAATAAAATTATCGGGAGTAGAATTGGAGATATTTGATTTGTTAAAATATGTTGAGTTTTACAACTAAAGTGAATATTACATCCAAGATTCAGGGATAAATTTGTTAAAATATGTTGAGTTTTACAACTAAAGTGAAGATTACATCCAAGATTCAGGGAGTAATTTGTTAAAATATGTTGAGTTTTACAACTAAAGTGAAGATTACATCCAAGATTTAGGGAGGTTAAGCCCTTGGAAGTTGGGTGCAAATAAATAGGGAAATAATATTATCGGGCATAGATTTGGAAACCTTGGAAGTTGGGTGCAAATAAATAGGAAAATAATATTATCGGGCGTAGAATTGGAGATTGCATTGGAAGTTGGGTGAAAATAAATAAGGAAATAATATTATCGGGCGTAGAATTGGAGATTTTAGAGTGACAGAAATTGGGTGCAAATAAATAGGGAAATGAAATTATCGGGCGTAGAATTGGAGATTTTAGAAAATGACAGACTAAAATCCCCAATTCGGTCAGTTGGGTGCAAATAAATATGGAAAAAAAATTATCGAGCGTAGAATTGGAGATTTTAGAGTGACAGACTAAAATCCCCAATTTGGTGCAAATAAATAGGGAAATAAAAATTATCGAGCGTAGAATTGGAGATTTTAGAGTGGAAAGGTATGTTGAGTTTACAACTAAATTTACAACTAAAGTGAAGATTACATCCAAGATTCAATAAATAGAGAAATAAAATTATCTGGCGTAGAACTGGAGATTTTAGAGTGACCGACTAAAATCCTCAATTCGTTCCTATCGCTTGGGTGCTGAAGTGTAGAAGTTAGCCCTCAAGCGAGGGGAATGTGGGAGCTCCGAAGTGAGAGTCGGTATCCTCCCAGCCTAGCCGCGAATTCAGTAACCAAGCTTAGGACTAAAATACGTAATCATCTTATGAAACTTTAAATGTTATAAACAATCGAAATAACAATCCCTATTCAAACTATTACAACCCTGGATGGAAAAATCACTCTAATTTTAGTTGGAATAATTATAAGGATTCAATGAACCCCTCAGGAAATTTAAATAAACCAAGGAAATCCTAATTATCACCTTATTATTCTCCTAGATTTAACTCTAACCCTAACCCACAAGTTAAGGAAAAGAAGTTGACGTGGAAGAAGTAATGCTGAATATGGGAAATCAAATAAAAAATCAAAGGGCTGCTATTAAAAATATTGAAAATCAATTAGAGCATATTTCTAGTGCACTTAGTAATAGGCCTTCAAGAAATCTTCCGAGTACTGTGGAAGTTAATCCAAGAGATCAAAATAAGGAGCAAATTTAAGTAATTCAATTATGAAGTGGAAAAGAAGTTGAAACAAGAATCTAAAGAGAAACTGAAGTTAATGAGAAGGAAGAGATTGATTGTGACCACAATGAAAATGAACAAATATAAGTTCGCTTAGAAAAACCATTACCTCCGTTTACTCAGTGATTGAAGCAAAAGAACAAAGACAAATAATTTACAAAATATTTGGAAATCCTTAAGAAGTTAACGATAAAAATTCTTTTCATTGATGCTCTCAAACAAATGTCAAGTTATGTGAAATTTATGAAAGATATACTAATCAAGAAAATGAAGTTTGCAAATCATGCACTTAGTGAAAGAGTGTAGCACTATTATTTAGAAAAAGCAACTTGAAAAGTTTAAAGACCTTGGTAGTATTACTATACCTTATGCAATTGGTGAATATTTTAATGGAAAAGGCTTATGCGATTTAGGAGTGAGTATCAATCGTATGCCTCTAACGATTTTTAAACATTTAGACTTTGGAGGGATTTCCCCTACTAATGTAACTCTTTAGTTAGCTGATCGATCAATAACTCATCCTAAAGAAGTTATAGACGATGTATTAGTAAAAGTGGATTAATTTATTTATCCTATTGCTGACCTCATTTTTTGTTGAGGTTTAGTTTTTTCCTCTTTAGTAGCCTAGGGTCTAGCCATAGGACTTTTCCTGTTGACTATTTTTAGAAAACTAGACACGAAACCCCCACTATTAGAAATTCCAAACTCATCTCCACTCAACTTGAAGTTCCACATATTGCTCTCAACCTCTAAATACTTAGTAGGTGGGATCATTGTGGGGNCTTTTTTTCTACTTGTTTTAAGTTGTATATTTTAATCCCTAGCATAACTTAAGGAGGCTTACTATATTTGAATGCCCCTTATAATAATTTTGAATTCCACTATTACCTTCTTAAAGTGAAAACTACCACAATCCTTCACTTTGTAGACTTATGAAAAATTAATAAAAACTGTTCAAAAATAGAGATTTAATAGAGACTCAATTCTTAATAATTATATATCTAAGAAAATCTATTTCATAAATACAAATCATTTCAGAAAGAAATAATCTATTAATTCTTTCTACTTATTAAATTACAAGTTATNTTTTTCTACTTGTTTTAAGTTGTATATTTTAATCCCTAGCATAACTTAAGGAGGCTTACTATATTTGAATGCCCCTTATAATAATTTTGAATTCCACTATTACCTTCTTAAAGTGAAAACTACCACAATCCTTCACTTTGTAGACTTATGAAAAATTAATAAAAACTGTTCAAAAATAGAGATTTAATAGAGACTCAATTCTTAATAATTATATATTTAAGAAAATCTAATTTCATAAATACAAATCATTTCAGAAAGAAATAATCTATTAATTCTTTCTACTTATTAAATTACAAGTTATCTTAACTATAGTCTAGTTTTATTTACCTTAAATTTAAAATAAATTGACTATGTTTTTTCCTTTCTTAAAAATTGTAGTAATTTTAAATTAAGTCAACACTCCTCAAATTTAAAAGTATAACATTTTAAATATATGTTATTGAGAACAAATAACTTTAAGCTTCTAAAATAACTTTTCTCCCCCTACCCCACCCAAACTTAATTTTTATCATATGTCAGGATAGGAAGAATGAATGTAAGGAAGGAAAATTTTCACAAGCATACTTTGTACATCATGTGTCTATCGTAGAATTATCAATTTTAAGCACAATACACATATATGCAATAGGAATTATATCAAAGCTAAAGAGCGTGAAATAAATTTACAAAAAAAAAAGTCTAAATATCTCCACAGATCTATAGAAATGAGCTCACTATAACAAAATATAAACCGAGATAGAGAGTAAAACAGAAATAGTAACAAATAACCAAAAAAAGTACACCACAACCATCGACATAATAATAAGAAAACTTAAAAAAAAAATCAATCCTCCTCCTCCTCCTCATCAACATCATCATCGTCGGCTTCTTACTCCTTAGATTCCTCATCCTATGAATCTTATCCCATTGGCTGGCTCTGCTCGTATAGCTGGTACGGAGGATAAGTTGGGAACTCCACTGAGTTGTCCCCATAAATCCACTAGTTCTTCTGGTACATTTTGAACTGAGAAGCATGGGCACTGGCATAAAAATCAAATTGGCACTTATTTTACCAATCAGGATATGTCGTAATATTATAAAGATCATAAATTGAAGCTTGAATGGAGGATATGCCTTCCTTTATAATCTTCATCCTAACTGACATAGAGGCCATACTAGTGGAGGGTCGAGTCTGTGAATAGGAAGATGATGGCTGCTAGGGGAAGGTAGAGAAGAACTTGCTTTTGGCTCAAATATGGTGTGCTTATTATATCACATCACATTGGCTTTAGAAATGGGCNCAATGGCTCTAGAACTCTTTAATTTTTGGCCAAAATATTCTTACAAAGTTGTGGATGAGCTTTCCCAAGAGTTGCCTAAGCATCCCTTCAAAATTTGGCCTTATCCAAAGCTTGANCCAATGCCTCTAGAACTCTTTAATTTTTGGCCAAAATGTTCTTACAAAGTTGTGGATGAGCTTTCCCAAGAGTTACCTAAGCATCCCTTCAAAATTTGGCCTTATCCAAAGCTTGAGTAGGCATAACCGTCGATCTCGCCGTTGACGGGGTCGATGGTGCCGTCGGTGGGTATCTAGAGAATTTTGTCTTGTAGTCTCAGGAAAAACTCGCCGACGGCAGGGTCAAGGGTGTCGTCGGCGGCCTAGTTCAAATCTCTACATTTTGGTCATTTTCACTGCAAATTCGTTCCTTTTTTGCATCTTTTTGCTCCAATGACCCTAATTCATCATTCCAACAACAAAACATCAAAAATACCTTTCTTTAAAGTGTAATATCATAAAAAATAGTATAAAATAGGTATGAANACCGACGGCAGGGTCGAGGGTGTCGTCGGCGGCCTAGTTCAAATCTCTACATTTTGGTCCTTTTCACTGCAAATTCGCTCCTTTTTTGGATCTTTTTGCTCCAATGACCCTAATTCATCATTCCAACAACAAAACATAAAAAATACCTTTCTTTAAAGTGTAATATCATAAAAAATAGTATAAAATAGGTATGAAAATCTCAATATATTTTCCTCTGATCAAAATCCCCCAAACTTAACTATTACTTGTCCTTAAGTAATTTTAGTACTATATAAAAGTTATGATCTATTACAATAAAATTTTAATTCAAAAATACTATAAGTTTGATTTAAATAAATATCATAGTGAGATTTTCAGAAAAATTTCAAGTAATTGAATTAACTATGTAGCCA
>JXCR01147196.1:3773-21951 GCA_002079205.1 Phalaenopsis hybrid cultivar
ATATATATATATATATATATATATATATATATATATATATATATACATATATGTTCAGCAAAATATTAAGATGTCATTAATATAAGGAAGAAGTTGTACATCTAATATAAGGAAGAAAAGAAATGTCTCACCTTATCAAAAAAGCAAGCTCTAAAGAAGGGAGTACATCAATCTTTGGAACCAAGGATACAGCACCCTGAGAAGCTAGCCAATTAGCACATTTGTTGCCTTCCCTAGGAATGTGACTCCAAATAATTTTTATATTGTGTCTAGCTATCATATTAGTAACCTGCTTGAGAAGAGAGGCCAAAAACGCGGGGGAGAGAGATTCTCCTTAAAGACTTGAACCAGCCATGAAGAATCTAGCTCTAAGTTTAATTGATTCCAACCCATGGCAACAACAATTTTAATGGACCAAGCAACAACTAAAGTTTTAGCTTCTAAAGCATTAAAGTCCACCATAGGAGACTGAAAATATGATAGACATCTCCCAATATGGTTCCTAAATATCCCCCCAATGCCAGCACTGTTCCTTTTGAAATGCCAGCACTGTTCCTTTTGAAACTACCATCAGTGTTAATCTTTATCCAAGGTTGCATAGGTTTCTTCCAATGGACCAAAGTAATGTTTAAAAGAGAAGAGAGTGAGCTCTATGGATCCTTAATGCATGACCACTCATAGTTTCTAACCTTATAGCCCATGAAGTTGATGATCTTGAAAATATATGAATGACAGTTGATGTAGATTTGAGCAGAATTAGTGGCACAACCATGATATTTGTTGCTATTTCTTGCCATCCAAAAGAACCAAGTATAGATGAAAGGAATGATTTCAACCTAATTATCTTTGCAAATTCTCCAACAATCAAAAAATTTGTCATAATAAATAAGATGAGTTGGAAGAATGAATTTGAAGATAACCTGTAACCAGACCTCCTTTGTTGTAGGACAGGCAAAAAAAAGATGTGAAAATGATTCCTCCTAATGGCAGTAGAGATAACATTTTGATGGGCCTTTTAACCCCTTGAGTTTGAGGATGTCATCAATAGGAATGATTTTATGGAAGCATCTCCAAGCAAAAAAGTACATAGAGGGGCTAAAATATTTCACCCACATAGTTTTACCCCAATAATATAGTTTTGATGTCTATACTTAAGTTGATTGGATTTAGAAAATGATATGATTGGTGATTAACATATTTAAGCACTACAACTATGACTTTAACTCCTGGCACCACAATCTTAAATGACTCAAACATGCCTTATAGGCACCCACTCACGTAACTTTTAAAAGAAACATCAATTGACTAATAAATTATCCTATCCTTACGATAATTAACATGTTAAGCTTCAATGAGCAATGGGGTAACCACACTCTGGCCTCAAAAGATTATTGGAACATTATGATAAGATCAAATTGAACTCGAGATATTTCAAGAGATTGATATTCGCAAGGGAAAATTGGACTTTCCATATTTTGTTCTAAAATGATCCATTATGATCTTCCGAGATTCAACAAAATCATAACTTGGGGTTTGACAGCTATACCTTCATCTACTCTTTACAAATTAAATCTTCTTGCAATACTTATAAGTACTAACCTTTAAGGTGGTGGAGCGAGAAGTCTTATCAGGTACGCTTTTAAATTAATGTATTTACCTTATTGTACTTCTTATTTCAAACTTGGATGTTAAAAAATGATGTCACTCTGCATGAAAACCTAAAACTGCTAGGATAGCCAAAAAATCAAAACCAAAATTAAAATTAACCAAGATAAAAATCACATCCACAACATTCAAAATATAAGACAACTCAAAATTTAATAAGAAGCATCTTAAAACCATAATTGTAACTAAATTAAAATGTCTTTATCAGATTATTGAGAATCCATTAGAGGAGTGTTGACCTCACTTTTGGTTGAGGTATAGTTTTTCCTCTTTAGTAGCCTAAGGTCTAGCCATAGGACTTTCCTATTGACTATTCTTAGTAACTTGGAAAGGATCTCTCACCATTAGAAATTCTACACTCCTCTTTACTCAACTTGAAGTTCCACATATTGGTCTTAACCTTTAGCACTTAGTAGGTGGGTTCATTATGGGGGAACTCAAGATGTGTCACCCTTAGGACTTCTGGACCTTAGGGTTGATGTTGGGTTTTGGTCTAGGGCTTAAAGTAGATATTTGCACTCACAATCACTCATAATCCTAAACTTGATTATCTAGGCTTTGGTCCCTTAATATTTTTGGGAGACTCATGTAGGTGATCCCCTAAACCCACTAGCTCTAGGCTAGGGTATAGCTAAGACCACTACGGAGAGGACCCAAAATGGGGTTTCCATTGGTCCATGGCTTATTGATGGTGGTTGGCACTCCCACTCTACCGAAATACCCAACCTAGCCTTTTGCTCTTGAACTTCCCCAAATTACCTAGATACACTTGGGACCCCAAATTTTGCCAAAATTCCCAAATTTACCCAAAATACTCTAGTTGGTTCAAAAATCATTTCAAACACCTTGAAAACACACAAACTACCCAAAATCACTAAAATTTGCCAAATTATCAAAATACCTCTCCTTAGCCCAAAATTCAAAAATTTCCAAAAAAATATCAAAAATTCCTAAAACCTCCCAAATATTCCTAATTTTATTTTTCTCAACTACCACATGACCCAATTTGTCCAATTTGACATCTTTGATCAAAACCCTCAGATTGCCCTTTAAAGGCCCATATTTTCCCCAAATCACCCCAAATGTTTATCAAATTAGTCTCAATTTACCCCAATTTCAATTCTAAACTCAAATTCACTCTTGATATGAACAATATAGACCAAATCCAAGTTAAATTAATGCATGATTGAACCCAAATTTGATTTATATCAAAACCCCAATTTTGGCCCCATGACTTGGTTCCACCAAATTGAACCCATGGCCAACTCAATTTGCCACATTTTTTGTTGAAAAAACTTCATAATATTCCCATACATCAAAATTGATCTTCAATTGCCTTGGTGAAGCCTCAATTTCATTTGATTTCAACGTAAGTTCAAAAAGCGCCAAATTTGCCCCAAATTGGCCATGTCTCAAAATCTCACCAAATTGATGGCCTTAGCCCCAAAAGTTCCACTCAATCCCTTCATAAAAAATCTTTACAACATCTCCCTTGATCATTTGAATCATTTAATTAGGACTTAGCCCAGAGCTAACCAAACCTAGACCCATGTCTAACCCAACATGCCCAAATTGACCAAGTTTCAAAAATCCCTCAAATTGACCCACAAATTAAACTTAAATCACTTCAACCCTTCACCTAAAATCTTCATAACAATCATCTACACAATGTTGATCAATAAATTAGGCCAATTGACATGGAAAGCCTAGTTCAAACCCAAGCTTTGATCACTTGAACCCACATTGAACCAATGCACTAAAGATAACCTAACTTTCCCAAATTCACAAAATTAATAACTCCACAGCCATTAGTTGGACCCTAGTGGCCAGTCTAAACCTATTAGAACAACCTAAACTAAGCCATTGACCAAAGGTCCCCTAAATTAAGAGATTTCATTCCATATTTTCTTAAGCTTAGGATATTTTTGCCAAAATAAAGCCTAAACACATTAAATTGTTGTGACATATTCCCCTTGGTTCCCTGAGCTCCTAGCCACCTCCCCCTGGCTGGCCGCCCGGCCTAGTGGTCGAAAAATGGTCAAACCAAGAGCCACTCCCATGTGATTAAACCCAATTCAAACCTAGAGGCCGCCTCATCCAAATTAAATGTTGGAGCCTCTCTGCCCTCCCGCTAGGCATCACATTTCACCCCCCAATTGACCATGACAGCAAGCCTTAAGCCATTTTTTATAAAAGCTCCCCTCCACGGCCATGAGAGGAGTGCTGAAATTTCCTCTGAGAGACTTACCAAAATTGATCTAAAAGCCTCTTTGAGACCTCCTCAGTGCAATCCAACCACCACATTTCCCTAAATCCCCTTGCCGGAACCCAATTTTAAGCTTGAATCTATGCCTAAAATCAGGACAGAGCTCATTACACTCCTACACTACACAAAAATCAAATTAAACTCACCCACACCTTCACCACAGTGAGAGAAGGAAAAGCCCCATCAAATTCCCTTTGCAGAGAGCCTCTAACATAGCTCTATACCAACACTTGAAATCAGGCTTTGTCGAATTCCTACCTAGGCTTTGCACCACAGCTAGAGGCTTATTCCCTCGCCTCCTTAGACCCCGACGAACTTGTTGAGCATCTTTGATCAAAGCTTCCCTTCTCAGAGCCAAGGTATTGAACTTCTCCCCATGAGCCTATTTTGATTCTCCACTTGATTAGGCTTTATTTAATTGCATGATTACCATATGGATATGTTCGTCTCACTTTGATGAGTCTATAGGATCAAACCTGAAGTGATTTGGTTGAGTCTAGGCTGAGGTGTCAGGGTCGTAGTATGGACGGTCACGGGATCACTCTATCGGGGATGATGACGGAGCACAGTTTGATTAGGCGTGTATCAAATGGACGGAGGAGATCAAACCGGACAGCACTTCGTTACATGAATCGCGGGCCGAGTCAGTGCTGAGGTGGACGGCGACATAAAATGGGAGCGCACCGCGTGGAGCTTCGGAGCCGTCGTAGGTTGATGTGGCGTCGCGCATTTAAATAGATAAATAGGGATTTAAATAATTCAGAAAATGACGTTTAACTTCAAAAATCCATATCTTGGTGTAGAAAAATCACAAAAATAAAATAAAAATATTATCTTACTCAGTGATCAGAGGAGAACAATGTGGATTAAATTTTATGTCCATTTGATGCATGTTTGATTTTCTAAAAATCCATTAGGGTTAGAAATCTTTTTATTCTCCATGCAAATCGGTATTTCATTATAGCTTGGATTTTTTGCATCTTGTAGCCTATGTCAAAAGGAACATTCCCCGATTTTTCCAAAGTCAGTGAAGGTCCCTAGACTGATAATCATATTTTGATGGTTTATATGCGTTATTTTCTTAAATTAATCATGGAAATTAGCATATTGCTTAGAAAAATCCAAGAAAATTTTGGAAGGTTTATGATGATCAGAGTACCTTTAGTCATGAGTCAAGTTATTCAAAATATACGTAACCTTCACAAACCCTAAATCACTAAGATAATTAATTTTGAAAAACACAAACAAAAATGACTTGATTTTTTATCTCCACAGTTGTTTAGGATCCAGAGAACTCACCATAAAAATTTCAAAGCATTTTGAGTTCATTTGGTAACTTAAGTTAATTTTTAAAGATAAATATCATTTTAGCACTTAAATGATTTTTAAAAATCAAAATAAAACTCAAAAAGTTTTAAAAACTTATTTGTTGATTTCTCTATGATTAGGGGTATTTTCTAAAAATAAAATGGTATTTAAAATAAAAAATTGATTTGTAGCCTATTTTTAAATATTTAAATAATTAAAAATCTATAAAAATCACAAAACAAATAAAATTCATCAAAATGTTCTAAATTGCTTTCTAAGCACTTAAAAATAATTGGGAAATTTTCTTGATTTTATAAATAAAGATATTACATTTTGAAGCTTAAAGATAATTTTTAAAGGCTAAAAATGGATTTTAACTAAAATAATTCAAATAATTAAAATAAAAATAAAAAAAAATATGAAATTTGTTTCTATGTGTCCCTTAACATTAAAGAGATTTAATAAAAATATAAAACTTAATTTTCCAGGTTTAAAATTTTTTGTAATTAATAAACACCTCAGAACTTAAAGTAATTCTTAAAATTCAAATAAAATTCAAAATAAAAATATAAAACTTAATTTTCCACATTTAAAATATATTATAATTAATAAACACTCCATAACATAAAATAAATCTTAAAATTCAAATAAAATTTAAAAAATCATGAAATTCGGTCCAAAAGCTTCTCTGGTCTAGGTCTACCTCTAGTAAAAATTTCAAGTGATTAGGCTTCTTCTTGGTCAAGTTAGCATATTTTCTTTAAAAATATCATTTTTGCATAAAAATAATTATAAAAATTAAATTATGTTTCAAAAAATTACATTTTCTCCTCTGATGTCTTAATTGACCCATGAATGAGGTAAGATAAAAATTTCAAAGTCATTTGAATTGAATTTGACAAATTATGAACTGTTAGAGACTTAGGGACAAATGTGTAATTTTGGAAATTTAGCCTTAATTAACATTTAGGCCTAATTCAAGGAGGGAAATGGGCAAACTCTGATCTTAATTAGTTTATTTGGATGTTGGAAACACAAGGGGTTAATTGGTAGAAATCAACCTCACTTTCTTAATTAAAAGGATAAGTTAATAACTTTCTAAATTATTAAAATTTAGAAGTTTATTAAAATAAAATGAAACCAGCACTTAAGATTATGAATTTTTAAGTCAATAATTACATCAATTTAATACCCCTATTTGATTTTCAAATGAAATTCAAATAATGAATCATGGTCACCTAAAGCTTAACCTTTTCAAAACTAATTAAGACACTCACTTAGGTCTTAAGGGCTTAGTCAATCTAAGTTAAATCAAGCCTGATTAAATGATTATTAGAAAAATAAAACATAATTAAATTGAAAACATCTTTCAAACATTATAAGTCCAATTAGGACCAAAATTTGGCTAAGTGTTCCAACAACACTGACTTTCTTGTTTATAGGTCTTCACCCACATAATCTTCAAAATTAAATTACAAATTATAATTACCCTATTATTAGGGATAATTGAGACATCAACGAGCATTAAGGTGTTCATATGATGAATTATTAAGTAACTTAATAAGTTTAAATGAGCTCGAGGCTTTTCACCAGGTGATAAGAGGGAAGCATGGACCTGCTTCTTCCTCTTAACCTGTTGGATACCTCAGAGATCTACTAAACTTAATATGTTTTGCTTGAAAAAAACCATCCTTAAATAAACTCCTAAGGACTCACCAAGATATGACCTAGGTTTAGGTAGGTCGTCAAAATTTTACTTTCCCGTTTCATATAAACTGCCTTAACATGCCTTTTGAGTTTGAGGTGGTGGAATGAGAAGACTCACCAGGTACGCTTTTACAGTTTTTCAACATTATCTTTCTTGTACTTTCATACTGTACTTTTATACCTGCAAATTTGCATGCTAAACAACGATGTTACCTTGCATGAAAATGAAAACTATCAGGATAGCCAAGAAAAAAAACTAAAACTAAAACTAAAATCAACCAAGATAAAATTCACCGCCACAACATTCAAAATATAAAATAACTCAAAATTTAATCACAAACATCACACAAAACTACAATTGCAACTAAATTAAGACATCTATATCGGATGATCGGGAATCCCTCGGAGGAGTAACTTACGGATTCAATCGAGGCTTCCCACGGTCTAAATGAAATTATGGAACTCATTAAGTTGAGTTTAATAAATTCATTTAGACTAAGTGAATCCAATAAAATAAAATGGTGTCAGAACGAGGGAACCGTAGGATCCTAACCAGTGTCGCTCTAATCTGCTTTAACATGCCCCACAAAATTTAAAGAACTACAACTATATGTCCACCTGATTTTCATCTTTTGATAGATGGAATTATCTTTCTCACATTTTAACTCTACGACATTAAGAGTTAAAATGATATGAAATTCTCAAAGATTCTATCTTTTGATAAATAGAATTATCTTACCCAAACTTTAGCTCTCTGACATTAAGAATTAAAATGTCATGACATTCTAAGATATTCTATCTTTTGGCATATAGAATTACTAACCCAAATTTTAACTCTGTGACACTGAGAGTTATAATAACACGACATTCTAAGATATTCTATATTTTGATAGATGGAATTATCTTTCCTAAATTTTAACTCTACAACATTTAGAGGTAAGAAATGACATGACATTTTATGATATTCTATCTTTTGACTGGTAGAATTATCTTACCCAAACATGACATTCTGAGATATTCTATCATTTGATAGATAGAATTATCTTTCCAAAATTTTAACTCTACATCATTAAGAGTTAAAAAAGACATGACATTCCAAGATATTCTATCTTTTCACAAGTAGAATTATCTTACCCAGACACGACATTCTAAGATATTCTATCTTTTTACGGATATAATTATCTTTCCCACATTTTAACTCTTTAACATCAAGAGTTAAAATGACTTGGCATTGTAAGATACTTTATAGATAGAATTATCTTTCCTAAATTTTTACTCTACAACATTAAGAGTTAAAATAACATGACATTCTAAGATATTCTATCTTCTGACAGGTAGAATTATCTTACCGAGATATGACATTCTAAGATAACTCTTCAACCTCATGACATTTAAAGTAATCTATCATTTCACGGATAGACTTACTTAACCAAATTTTAACTCTACAACACTAAGAGTTAAAATAATGTGACATTTTAAGATATTCTATCACTTGACAGATAAGACAATCTTACTTAATTAATAACTCTTTGATAATACGAGTTATCCACGACATTTGTGACAGACATACCATATAGACATTCTACGACATCTGTGACAAACATTTTATCACAGACATACCATGACAATCACAACGGACAATGACAACCGCCATACCATGACAATCGCAACAAACATACCAGGATAATGTCAACAAACATACCATGACAATGACAACAGACATACCAAGAAAATGATAACAGATTTACCATGACAATCACAACAAACATACCATGATGTTCAGACATTTCATAACATTCACTACAAACATTTCATGAAATTCACGACAGACATTTCATAATATTCACAATAGAAATTTCATGACATTTAATTCATGAACAGACACGATATACATTCTATGACTGCTACAATAATGAGATTCCATGATATTCAAATGAACATTCAACAGACATTCTATGACATTCATGGCATACATAGACATTATTTGACATTTACAACAGACACGATAGACATTCCATGACATCCATGATAGAAATTCCACAACAGCCATGATAGAAATACCATGACATCTATGACAGACATCCCATAATATCCATGACAGACAGTCACTCCATAACAACTTTAACAAACAGACATCACATGATATTCATGACAGACATACATTACATGATATTAGTGACTGACAAACATCTTGTGATATTCATGATAGACACACATTCCCTGAATTCAAAACATACATTCCCTAATATTCATAACAAACATTCTCAGATATTCATAATAGATATTCCATAATATCAATGTCAGACAGAAATTCCATGATAGTTATAATATATACTTCACATTCCATGATATTCATGCAGATAGACATTCCATGGTATCTATGACAAACATACATCCCATGATATCTATGGCAAACATACATCCCATGATATTCATGACAGACAGACATTCCATGATATTCATAACAGATAGACATTCCATGATATTCATGACAGACAGATATTCCATGATATTCATAACAGATAGACATTTCATGATATTCATAACAGACATTCCATGATATTTATGACAGATACTCCACGTTCCATAATATCTATGACAATGAACATTACATGATATTTAAGATAAACATTCCATGATATCTCTGATAAACATTCTATGATGTCTATGTATGACAGACATTCAATCATATCTATGACAAACTCCCAATTTACAAAATAAGTTTAAAACCATTTAACATTGTACATTACCAGAACTTCGATGATGGGCCCCCAAAATGGATCTTTTCCTAACCTCAAGGTTCTGATATATCAAACAATCAAAATCCAAAAAACAATCCAGAAAGAAATGATCCAAGACAAAAATTACAACATTTTGACAAGAAAGCATGATTTTAAGAGGAAATGAAATTAATGCCCTAATAAATTGGTCCCTTACAAATCTTTGAACTGGGTCCTAAGGAAATTTCAAAAATGAAATTGTGTAATCAAATACAAGTAATTGACTAAGGATGTTACGAGCCTTTTAATTACATGCCAAGTGGCTGGTCCCTTGCCTTTGAGTGAGTTACAATATCTCTGAATTTATCTTAAGAAGTTTTTGAGAATTATTAATTAAGGAAGGTTGGACATTCAAAACCCTTAAAATATGCTTTACCAAATATAGTACTTATTTGAGAAAAAGCTTGAGGAGTGCATGTAATCAAATATTGGTGTTTGAATTCAGACATTCAAAATCTATAAAATGCTTCACCATATATAGTAAAAAAAATTGAAGTGGACATAAAATCAAAAATTGGTGTTCGGACGTTTAAAATCTTTAATATGCTGCACAAAATATAATGGTGGGCATAAAATCAAAAATTGGTGTTCGGACATTCAAAAACTTTAATATGCTCCACAAGAAAAAAAATTGAGGTGAGCATGAATTCAAAAATTGGTATTTGAATTCAGACATTCAAAATCCTTAAAGTATGTTTTACCAGATATAGTAATTCTCAAAGAAGAAGCTTGAGGTGAGCATGAAATCAAAAATTGGTATCTAAACTCTCCCCTAATTATTAAAACTAGAGAAATTGACTTAAGAAAATTCTTTCGATATTATATTCAAAAGAAAAATTAAGTGAACTTACCTTTTGGTCAGCTATTAATTGGCTCAGACATATCCTTAGAAAATAAAAATATTTTGATCATATTATCAAAATTTTGATATCTATCTAGACCCACAAATAGGAGCCTAAGGTAAAAGACACAGTTATTAGCAAATTGAAATTCACAAACATCAAAATAATTTTTGAAAGACAATCTAAACAACATGATAAAAATAGTGGGAGGGCCCAGGCACATTCCAAATAATCCTTTCAATTGATTGATTGTCAAAGAGTTTTACCCCAATCAAGGGTTAGTATTTAAAAAACATTATGAGACATAAAAACATAATGACCCATTTGTAAATTGGGAAACAAACGACAAAAAATGATGACTTCAACTAAACTTCACCAAAAGACATAAAATTGATTCTAAACCTTCACAAAAACTAAATGACAAACATGGACAAAAAAAAGTAATCTCCTTCAAAAGATTGAAGCCTGACAAACGTTAAGAATTCAAAACAAATAAGTCAATTCTAAGTGTTTTTCTACACATACTTCTCTATTATTGGATGTAAGAGCTTCCCAACATTGGCTTTCCTTTAGCTTTTCTTATGGGGTAGGATAAAAGTCTCCTAGCATTCTTTCTCAAGACAGACATATTGACATCTTTGAAAAGTAGTGTAAGACCTCCTTAAATGGCTTATGGCATCTACTTATCCTTATTATTGGAAATAATGACCTTCCTGATAAGGAACTTCAGTTTTCCAGTAGTTATTCCTTTGAGATAGGATGTAAGTCATATAGCATTCCTTCTCAAAGCCGACAGACATTGACATTTGACATCGCTAGGTTGTTGTATAAGACCTCCTTAAATGGATTATGGCATCTACTTATACCTAACTGTTGGAAATAAAGACCTTCTTGATCAGGAGCTTTGGTTTTCCAATAGTTATTCCTATGTGATATGATGTAAGTCGTATAGCATTCCTTCTCAAAATTGACATACATTGCATTTGACATCTCTAGGTTGTAGTATAAGACCTCCTTAAATGGATTATGGCATCTACTTATCCCTAACTATTGGAAATAAAGACCTTCCTGATAAGGAGCTTTGGTTTTCCAGTAGTTATTCCTTTGAGATAGGATATAAGTCGTATAGAGTTCCTTCTTAAAATCGACAAATCAACATTTGACATTTCTGAGAGATGGTATGGTATCCATTCTCTCCCTAGCTATAGGAAACATGGTGTTCCTTTAGCTCTCTCTTTGAGATAGGATATAAGTCGTATAGTGTTCCTTCTCAAAATTGATAGATCGACATTTAACATTTCTAAGAGATGATAAGGTATCCATTCTCTCCCTAGCTATAGAAAACATGATATTCCCTTAGCTTTTTCTGTGAGAGAGGATATAATTCATATGGCATTCCTTCTCAAAATTGACATATTGACAGTTGAAATTTTTGAGAGAAGGTATGGTATCCATTCTCTCCCTAGCTATAGAAAACATGATATTCCTTTAGCTCTTTCTTTGAGAAAGGATATAAAATTTGTATAGCATTCCTTCTCAAAATTGACATATCGACATCTGACATTTCCAAGAGATGGTATGGTATCCATTCTCGCCATAGCTATAGGAAACATGATATTCCTTTAGCTCTTTATTTGAGAAAACATATAAGTTATATAACATTCCCTCTCAAAATTGACAAATCGACATCTGACATTTCTGAGAGATGGTATCGTATCCATTCTCTCTCTAGCTTTAGGAAATATGATATTCCTTTTGCTCTTTCTTTGAGATTGGATATAATTTGTATAGCATTCCTTCTCAAACAACATATCGACATCTGACATTTCCAAGAGATGGTATGGTATCGATTCTCTCCCTAAGCATAGGAAACATGATATTCCTTTAGCTCTTTCTTTGAGATAGGATATAATTCGTATAACATTCCTTCTCAAAAATTGACATATAGACATCTTACATTTTCGAGAGATGGTTTGGTATCCATTCTCTCCCCAGCTATAGAAAACATGATATTGATATTCCTTTAGTTCTTTATTTGAGATAGGATATAAGTCGTATAACATTCCTTCTCAAAATCGACATATCAACATATGACATTTTTGAGAGGTCGTATGGTATCCTTTCTATCTCTAGATATACGAAACATGAAATTCCTTTAGCTCTTTCTTTGAGATAGGATATAAGTTGTATAACATTCTTTCTCAAAAATCAACATATAGTCATCTGACATTTCTGAGAGATAGTATGGTATCCATTCCCTCCCTAGCTATAGGAAACATGATATTCCTTTGGCCCTTTCTTTGAGATAGGATATAAGTCGTATAACATTCCTTCTCAAAATTGACATATCAACATCTAACATTTCCGAGAGATGGTATGGTATCCATTCTCTCCCCAAATATAGGAAACATGCTGTTTTCTTAGCTCTTTCTTTGAGAAAGGACATAAGTCGTATAACATTATTTCTCAAAATCGACATATAGACATCTGACATTTCTGAGGAATGTTATGGTATTCATTCTCTCCCTAGACTTTCCTATTGACTATTCTTAGAGGACTAGAAAGGAAACCTCACCATTAGAAATTCTAAACTCCTCCTTACTCAACTTGAAGTTCCACATTTTGGTCTTAATCTCTAGCACTTAGTAGGAGGGGTCAGTATGAGGGAGCTCAAGATGAGCCCTCATAGGATTGTATAACCTTAGCGTAAGCCCTGGTGTTGGTCTGGAGCTAGTTCACTCACCTACCCTCACTCTCACCCACAATCACTCACAACCCTAAACCTAAATTGTTGACTTTGATTCCTTGATTCTTTTGGGATACTCATGTAGATGGTCACCTACACCTAGTAGCCCTAGGCAAGGGCTTAGCTAAGAATAGTACATAGAGGAACCAAATGGGGATTCTATTGGTCCATATTTCATATATGGTGGTTGGCTTCCCAATTTTACCAAAAAACCCAACTTGGCCTTTTGTCCCTTAATCCACCCAAATTACATAAATGCCCTTGAAACCTTAAATTAGGGCAAAAATTTCCAAATTCACATAAAATACCCAAATTTGTTAAAAAATCATTTCAAACAATTTTAAAATACCTAAATTACCCAAAATCACCCCAAAAATTCCAAAAGTACCAAAATACCGCCAAAATTACAAAAATACCCTTGGCACGCCAAACTTTCCCAATACCTCTAAAATCACTTCAAATGTCTCCAAAACCAATTTGATCCCTTAAATGGAACCCAATTTTGCCAATTTGATAATTTTGACCAAAACCCCCCAAATTTCCTTTAAAGGCCCAATTTCCCTAAATTTAACTTAAATGTCAATCAATTTGGTCCCAATTTCCTTCAATTTCAATTAAAAACTAAAATTCAACTTTCATATGACCAATCTAAATCAAATCCAAGCCTAATTGGCCCATCCTTTGAGCTCAATGTTGATCTACGTCTCAATTTTGGCCCTATGAGTTAATCCCACAAAATTAAACCCCATAGCCTACTTAAATTGCCCCAATTTGGATTCTATATCTCTTATAACACTCCTCCACACCAAAATTAACCTTCCTTTGGCCTTGTTGAAGCTTCAATTTCATTTAATTTCAACACAAGTCAAAAAAATCCCCAAATTTGCCCCAACTTGGTTATGTCTCCAAGTTCCACCAAAATTGATGCCTTCACCCCAAAATTGGCACCCAATTTATGTTAAAAACACTTCATCACATTCTTATAGACCATTTTAAATAATAAATTTGAACCTCACCCAACCTTAGCCCAACCTAGACCCAAGTTTAGTCCAACATGCGCAAATTGACCAAAATCCCAAAATCCTTCAAATTGAGCTTTCAATTGGACTCAAAATCATTTCAATACTACACCAAAAATATTCATGACCATCTTCCATACAATTTTGATCAATTAATTGGGTTCAAAGTCATGGCTAGCCTAATAAAAACCCAACTCTTAGCCCTTTGGACCCAAATTGGATCCATGCACCAAAATTAACTTAGCCATCTCAAAGCCACCAAATTGATGACTCCACAACCACTAAGTACACTCTTATGACCAGGCTAAACCCTTCTGGACTAGCCATGGAGAGCTATGGACCACTGGATCCCTAAATTAAAGGATTTATGCCCATTTTTGGGCCTTAACAAAAAATCTCTATCGTCGTGACAAACCCTTGGAGATAAATTATAATTAGGCCTCCCACTAGCTCAACTGACCTCCTGGCCACCTCCTCTAGCCCTGTCGACTGGCCTAATGGCCTAAAAACACCAAAATCAAGAGCTTCAAGCCAAAATTAAAACCCAAACTCACCCATCTAAGCTGGCCAATTCCAATTGACTTTAGCACTTTAAAACCCTCCACCTAAGCACCATTTTGCACCCCTCAATTGGCCATGACAGTGACCCTAGATAATTTTTTTTGAACCTCACCTCCATCGCCTAGAAAGAAGAGCTGAAATTTTTTTAAGGGAACTCTGCCAAATTTCTCTCACAGACTCCCTAAGACCTCCTCAGTTCCACCTTTTTCCCTATTGATCCGCACTACGGAAGCTCAATTTTCAGCTTAATTTTTTTCCAAAACTAGGACAAAACTCTCCATAGCTACACAACTCACTATACTCCAATTAATTATGCACACACCATCGCCGCAGTGAGAGAAGTTGATTCCCCCACAAAAACACCCTCTGAAATATCCTCTAACCTAGCTCTAGACCAATACCTGAAAACCACCTTGATCAAATTCATACCTAGACCATTCACCAAGGCTTGGGACTTAATACAGAGGTTTGTTAAGACCAATCAAAGCTACCACAACTATTTCATTGAGACCTCCCCTCTCAGACAAAGGTATTGAACCTTAACCCTAAACTGAGCTTATTTTTACTCTGCATAAGTGTTTACTACATTTTATAACATATAATACATTTATATATGTTCTTATTGAGTAGATGAAAGTTTTAAAACAAACTCCATGTAATTTGGTTGAGTCTAGGTTAAGATCATAAGGTTTTAGTGTAAACGGATCACAGCTTAGGTCACTTGCGGACGATAACAGAGAGTCATCTGATCGCGTGTGAATTCAACATACGGAGGAGATCAAGCCAGACAGATTTTTGGTGTATAAAGCATGGTCTACGTTGACGCTACGTAGCTGGTGATGTCAAATGGCGGAGCTACGCGTGGAGCCTTCATTGGAGACGAGGATGAGTAGGCGCCGCGTGGATAAGTAGAAAAACATGGGATTAAAAAGAAAAATTATTTTTTAAACATATGATTTTAAATTAATTAAATACCATATGTGGTATTTTAACTCTCTATGACTAAGGAGTGTTAACCATGGCTTGAGATTTTTAGGGTTTATTCCTCATCACAAAGGGGATGTTCTCTGATTTTTCCAAGGTCAGAGAGCATCTCTATGCTTCTAATCCTAATTCTCAAGCTAAGATGACCATTTTGGCTTATTTTAATCATATAAATCAAAACATCACTTGAAAAATGATGAGAACAATTTTAGTACGTTTCCTATGGTCAGACCAGTCTAGGAAAAATATTGTGATGCTTTGATTCATTTTGTGAATTTTTATACTTAATTAAATGCGAATACCTTGTATTAATTTATGTAAATTAGATAAATATAAATAATTAACAAAATTAACTCCACACTGTTCATAAAAATCATATCTACCCACTCTAAAAATTTGAAAATTATTTGGGTTAGTTTAAGCACTAAAGTGAATTTTTTAAGAAAGCTTGTATTTTTTGTTGCAAAAATAATTATAATAAATTAAATACACTTTGAAAGTTTATGAAAACTGGTTTTGTGAGTTCCTTGTGATGAGAGGCACTTATGAAAAATAAAATTTATTTTTGGTAAATTACTTGATTTTGAGCCTTATTTTGAAATTAAAATAATTAAGAATAAATAAAAATTTCAAAAATTAAAAAATATTTGAAAATGTCGCTAACTATTCTCTGATCACTTGGGACTCAACAAAATTTTTTTTACTAATTTTTCTAAGTTAAAAATAAATTTTTAAAAGCTTAAAAATTAATTTTCTTTATTTTCTCACTAAAAATCATTATAATAAATAAATTAAAAATCACAAAAATATTAAATATGATGCTCTAAGTTTACAAAACTCAGAGAAGTTTACTAAAAATATAAAAATAATTTTTTTAATTTAAAAACTATTTTATATTTAAAATAAATCATAAAAATTGATCTACACTAAAATAATAATAATAAAAATTTAAATAAAAAAAATCATGAAATTTTACCTAAATATTTCTCTCATCTAAGGAATCCTATGATAATTTTCTCATAATTAAAAAAATTATTTTGTGAAGTTAAATAAATCACCTTTTGAAAATCTTATTTTCTAGATTTAAATAATTATCTAAATTAAATTAAATTTTGAGAGGTCCACATATCCTCCTCTAATGTCCTACTTACCTCATGGATATGATACTCTAAACTCTCAAAATCATTTGTATTGTGTTTAATAAGTTATGAGATGAAGTGCCACAAGGGCAAAGTTGTAATTTTAGACGTTGGTGCCTTAATCAAAATTTAGGATTATCAAAGGGAAAATGAGTAAATTTTATCTTAATAAACATGTTTGGATGACTGAAATACAATGGGGCTAAAAGTTAGAAACTCATTCAACCCCCTTGCACAACATCAACTAAAAGCATAATTCGCCTAATATTCGTGACTTGGAAGTCAATTAAAGATTAAATGATTCTTAAGTGATGGGCTTAAGCCGGAAGCTGATAATTTACTTTTATTAAGCCCAAAGTTGAGGATGATGTGATCATTTAATAAGGATATATGGCCCTTAAATCAAAACTTTGAAAACCACCATTTCACTCATTATGATTGTTAAAGGATTGGTAGTGACATTGGTTTGATGTCTAAACTTAAGTTGATTGGAATTAGAAAATGATATGATTGGTGATTAACATTTTTAAGCACTACAAGCCTGACTTTAACTCCGGGCACCACAATCTTAAATGACTCAAACATGCCTTAAGGGCACCCACTCAAATAACTTTTAAGCGAAACATCAATTGACTAATCGATTATCCTATCCTTGGGATAATTAAATTGTTAAGCTTCAATGAGCAATGGGGTAGCAACTCTCTGGCCTCAGAAAATTATTGGAACATTATTATAAGATCAAAATAAACTGAAGATATTTCAAGAGACATTCAAAATGATCTAGGGCCACACCTTGAACATTTTGAAATATATTGGATATTCTCAAGGGCAAATTGGACTTGTCATATTTTGTTCTAAAATTAAATACTATGATCTTCCGAGATTTAACAAAATGATAACTTGGGGTTTGGCAGCTATACCTTCGTCTACTCTTACAGCTTAAATATTTTTGCAATACTTGCAAGTACTAACCTTTCACGTGGTGGAGCGATAAGTCTCGACAAGTAGGCTTTTAAATTCATTTATTTTCCTTCTTGTACTTCTTATTTCAAACTTGGATGTCTTGACCTCACTTTTGGTTGAGGTCTAGAAATTTCTTTAGTAGCCTATGTCTAGCCATAGGACTTTCCTATTGACTAGTCTTAGAAAATTAGAAGAGGT
>JXCR01147196.1:30288-94180 GCA_002079205.1 Phalaenopsis hybrid cultivar
TTCTCTAGTGTTTCCTCCTTTGGACTCCAAAATAAAATGTTCAAAATTTGAACCAATCCCCTTTCACACTTCTTAGTCCGATATCTTCGAGATGTCCTTACCATTTGAATTCCTTGAAGATAATTTTTCCTTGATTTCTANATGGGGTCAGTTTGACTTCATCTTTTTCAAAAATAAAATTTTTTTTAAAGCGTCCTTCCGAAGCGGGCAACGGGATTTCAATTCTGATGACCGACAGCTTCTTACGGGCAAACCCCACACCAAAAATAGTGCCGACAGGATGTTAAAAAATGATGTCACCCTTATTGAAAACCTTCAACTACTAGGATAGCCAAAAAATCAAAGCCAAAACTAAAATCAACCAAGATAAAAATCACCTCCACAACATTCAAAATATAAGACAACTCAAAATTTAATCACAAACATTACACAACCACAATTGTAACTAAATTAAGACGTCTCTATCGGATGATCGGGAATCCCTCAGAGGAGTGTTGACCTCACTTTTGGTTAAGGTATAGTTTTTCCTCTTTAGTAGCCTAACGACATGCCATAGGACATTCTTATTGACTATTCTTAGAAAACTAGGAAAGGAGCCATCACCATTAGAAATTCTACACTCCTCTTTACTCAACTTGAAGTTCCACATATTGATCATAAACTCTAGCACTTAGTAGGTGGGGGCGTTTTGGGGGAACTCAATATGAGTCACCCTTAGGAATGCTGGACCTTAGGGTTGACCCTGGGTTTTAGTCTAGAGCTTAAGGTAGATATTTGCACTCACAATCACTCACAGCCCTAAACTTAAACTTCTAGGATTTGGACCCTTGATACTTTTGTGAGACTCATGTAGGTGATCCCCTCAACCTACTAGCTCTAGACTAGGGTTTAGCTAAGACCACTTCATAGAGGACCGAAAATGTGGTTTCCATTGGTCCATGACTTATTGATGGTGGTTGACACTCCAACTCTACCAAAATACCCAACCTAGCCTTTTTCCCCTGAACCTTCCCAAATTACTTAGATACCCTTGGGACCCCATATTTAGCCAAAATTCCCAAATTTACCCAAAATAACACAATTAGTTCATGATTTGAACCCAATTTTGATTTAGATCAAAACCCCAATTTTGGTCTGATGACTTGGTTCCACCAAATTGAACCCATGGTCAACTCAACATGCCACAATTTTTGTTAAAAAACCTTCATAATATTGTCATACATCAAACTTGACCTTCAATTGGCATTGGTGAAGCCTCAATTTCATTTGATTTCAACCTAAGTCCAAAAAATCCCAAATTTGCCCAAATTTGGCCATGTCTCAAGATCTAAACAAATTGATGGCCTTAGCCCAAACATTTCCACTAAATCCCTTCATGAAAAATCTTCAAAACATCTCCCTTGATCATTTGAATCATTCAATTAGGACTTAGACCAAAGCTAGCCCAACCTAGCCCATGTCTAGCACAACATGCCCAAATTGACCAAGTTTCAAAAATCTCTCAAACCCAATTTAACTTGAAATCACTTCAACCCTTCACCTAAAATCTTCATAACAATCATCTACACAATGTTGATCAATCAATTAGGCCAATTGACATGGCTAACCTAGTCCAAAGCCAAACTTTGATCACTTTAACCCACATTGAATCCATGAACTAAAGATGGCCCTACGATTCCAAATTCACCAAATTAATGACTCAGAGCCATTAATTGGACCCTAGTGGTCAGCCTAAACCTCATAAAACCACCTAAACTAAGTCATGGACCAAAGGTCCCCTAAATTAAGGGATTTCATTCCATATTTACTTAAGCTTAGGATATTTTTTGCCAAAATAAAGCCTAAACACATTAGATTATTGTGACATTTTCCCCTGGATTCCCTGAGCTCCTAACCACCTCCCCCTGGCTGGCCGGCCGGCCCAATGGTCGGAAAATGGCTAAACCAAGAGCCACCCCCATGACATTAAACCCAATTCAAACGTAGAGGCCACCTCATCCAAATTAAAAGTTGGAGCCTCTCTGCCCTCCACCTAGGCAGCACATTTCACCCCCCAATTGGCTACGGCAGCAGCCCTTAAGCCATTTCTTATAAAAGCTCCTTTCCACGACCATGAGAGGAGTGCTAATTTTTTTCTAAGAAACTTACCCAAATTGTTCTCAAAGCCTCTTTGAGAGCTCCTCAATGCAATCCAACCACCACATTGCCATGAATCCCCTTGCAAGAGCTTAATTTTAAGCTTGAATATTTGCCTAAAAGGAGGACAGAGCTCATTACACTCCAACACTCCACGAAAATGAAATTAAACTCACCCACACCTTCACCACAGCGAGAGAAGGAAAAGCCTTGTCAGTGAAGCTTCGGAGCAGTCGTAGGTTGATGTGGCACCGCACATTTAAATAGATAAATAGGTATTTAAGTAACTCAGAAAATGACCCTTAACTTCAAAAATCCATATCTTGGTGTAGAAAAATCACAAAAATAAAATAATTTCCATCTTGCTCAGTGAACAGAGGAGAACAATGTGGATTAAGTTTTTTGTCCATTTGATGCATGTTTGATTTTTTAAAAGTCCACCATTAGGGTTAGAAATCTTTTGTTTCTCCATGTATATAGGCATTTAATTACAGCTTCAATTTTTGGCATGTTATAGCCTCTGTCAAAAGGAACATTCCCTGATTTTCCCAAAGTCAAAGAAGACCCCTAGATAGAGAATCATATTTTGCAAGTTTATGTGCATTATTTTCTTAAATTAATCATGGAAATTAGCATATTGTTCAGAAAAATTAAAGAAAATTTTGGAAGTTTTGTGATAACCAGAGTACCTTCAGGAAAATTTCTCGTGAGCCAAGTCATTCAAAATATACGTAATCTTCACAAACCCTAAATCACTAACATAATTAATTTTGAAAAATACAAGCAACAAACTAACTTGATTTTTAACCTCCACTATTGTTTAGGATCTAGAGAACTCACCATAAAAATTTCAAAGCATTTTGAGTTCATTTGGTAACTTAAGTTGATTTTTGAAGATAAATATCATTTTAGCACTTAAATGATTTTTAAAAATCAAAATATAACTAAAATTTTTTTAAAAACTTATTTATTGAGTTCTTTATGATTAGTGGTATTTTCCTAAAATAAAATGGCATTTAAAATAAAAACTTGATTTTTAGCCTATTTTTAAATATTTAAATAATTAAAAATCTATAAAAATCACAAAAGTATTAAAATTCATGAAAAATTGCTTCCTAAGCACTTAAGAATAATTGGGATATTTTTTCTAATTTTATAAATAAAGATATTGAATTTTTAAGCTTAAAGATAATTTTTAAAGGCTAAAAATGGATTTTTACTAAAATAATTCCAATAATTCAAATACAAATCAAAAAAAATGTGAAATTTATTTCTATGTGTCCCTTGACATTAAAGAGATTTAATAAAAATATAAAACTTAATTTTACACATTTAAAATATTTTAAAGTCAATCAACACCCGAGAACTTAAAATAATTCTTAAAATTCAAATAAAATTCAAAATAAAAATATAAAACTTAATTTTCCACATTTAAAATATTTTATAATTAATAAAAACCCCATTCAAATAAAATTCAAAAAATTATGAAATTTGGTCCAAAGGCTTCTCTGGTCTAGGTCTACCTCCAGTAAATATTTCAAGTGATTATACTTCACCTTGGTCACTTAGCAAAATTTCTTTGAAAAATATCGTTTTTACATAAAAATAATTATATAAATTAAATTAAATTTTGGAAAATCACATTTTCTCCTCTGATGTCTTAATTGACCCATGAATGAGGTAAGATAAAAATTTCTTGAGAAATCACATTTTCTCCTCTGATGTCTTAATTGACCCATGAATGAGGTAGGATAAAAATTTCATTCATTTTAATTGAATTTGACAAATTATGAAGTGATAGAGCCTTAGGGGCGAATGTGTAATTAAAATGATAAGTTAGTAAATATATAGATTATTAAAGTTTAAAAGTTTATTAAAATAAAATGAAACTAGGACTTAGGGGTATAACTTTTGAAGTCAATAATTAATCAGTTTAATGCCCCTATTTGATTTTCAAATGAAATTCAAATAATGAATCATGGTCACCTAAAGCAAAACCTTTTCAAAACTAATTAAGACACTCACTTAGGTCTTAAAGGCTTAGTAGCAATCTAAGTTAAATCAAGAATAATTAAATGAGGATTAGAAAAACAAAACACAATTAAATTTAGAACATCTTTCAAACACTATAAGTCCAATTAGGACCAAAATTTGGCTAAGTGTTCCAACAACATTAACTTGCCTCTTTAAGGGTCTTCACAAGCATAACCTTCAGAATTAAATTACAAATGATAATTACCCTATTCTTAAGGATAATTGAGACATCAATAAGCATTATGGTGTTCATAGGATGAATTATTAAGCAACTTAATAAGTTTAAATGAGCTCGAGGCTTTTCACCAGGTAATAAGAGGGAAGCATGGACCTACTACTTCCTCTTAACCTGTTTGATACCTCGGAGATCTACTAAGCTTAATATGTTTTGATTGACAAAAATCATCTTTAATTAAAATCCTAAGGACCCACCAAGATATGATCTAGGGTTAGGTAGGTCGTTAAAATTTTACTTCCCCGTTTCATATAAACTGCCTTAACATGCCTTTTGAGTTTCAGGAGGTGGAACAAGAAGACTCGTCAGGCACACTTTTACAATTTTTCATCATTGTCTTCCTTGTACTTTCATACTGTACTTTTATACTTACAAATTTGCATGCTAAACAATGATGTTACCCTGCATGAAAATTAAAACTATCAGGATAGCCAAGAAACCAAAACAAAATCAAAACCAAAAATAAAACTAAAACTAAAATCAACCAAGAGAAAATTAACTGCCACAACATTCAAAATATAAAAACAACTCAAAATTTAATCACAAAAATCAAACAAAAGTACAATTACAACTAAATAAAGGCATGTCTATCGGATGACCGGGAATCTCTCAGAGGAGGTAACCTACGGTTGCTAACGAGGCTTCCCACGGTCCAAATGAAATTATGGAACTCATTAAGTTGAGTTTAGTAAATTCATTTGGACTAAGGATCCAAGGTGCTGGAACAAGCAAACCGTAGGATCCTAACTGGTGTCTCTCTAATCAACTTTAACATGCCCCCAAAAAATTTGAAGAAGTACAACCATAGAACCACCTGATTTGACATCATAACTTGACACACTAGAAAACTCAAACTCGTTACGACAAGAAGCTTGGAGCTAACATGGTGGGCAACACAACCATCTTCAACAGCAAAATATTTATTCCTCAGCTAAACTAGTCTTCCTTCCTTAGATATATACAACAAAGCCATAGGACTTCGAGGTTGCTTGCTTATGCTACCTAAATCCTCACCTTATCTTTAGGCCTTTGTACAACTCGGCTATACAATATAAGCCCTAACTCGTCTTAGGATTCCGAGGTCGTGGTTCGTCATGACCTAAACCCTCACATATTTCAAGTTGATTGTGTGATAGTTTCACACGAATGCAAGCCTTAACTAATAAAATTGGCAGGATAAAACAACTAAATATTTCTCCTCAAAAATGAAGCCAAACATTAGGATAGCTTGAGAAGTCACCGATGTTCTCCTCTGGATCCATGACATCCTCTAATTCTTCTTTCTTTGGATTTTACAATAAAATATTCTAAATTTAAACCAATCCCCTTTCACAGCTCTACGTCGGATCTCATTGAAAAGTCCTACCCTTTGAAACTTCTTAATGATAATATTTCTTGATTTTTATCGAGAGTCTTCTTAGGTGAGTTTGGTCATTTAAGATGTAATTAACTATAGGGTCTTGCCCTTATAGAAAGCATGTCCAAACCCAGCTTAGTATAAATCCTATTTAATTCTTTATATTTAATAGGTGAACTTGTTGGCAAATATAAAGGTTTCACAGACCAAATGGATGTCATATATTCCTTAGTTTATTTGATTGAGCCTCATCCTCAAGTCTTGCATTTATCCTTTGGGATAGATATAAGATTTAAGGTACAACGCTCTTTCATTTAAACTATGAAAAATATGGGGTCAGCTTGATTTCATATTTTTCTAAGACTAAATATATATGTCAATTAAAACGTCCTTTTGAAGCGGGCGACAAGATTTTGATTCCGGTGACCGAAAACTTCTTACGGGCAACTCCTCCAACCAAAAATAGCACTGATAGCTTCTGACGACTCCTCTGGGCACAAGCTTTTCTCTCCATTCAAATCAAGAAATATTATATTCACACATCGGTAATTTGTCCATGTCCCTCTCGGACCAAATTACCCTTCTTTCGTTGGCATACTTTACCCAGTTCTATCTTGGGAAAGTACGGCTAACTCCTTCGACTTCAAGACTATTTATTCAACCATCATTGAACAGAGGGGTTCAGGAGGCTATTAAGGACTTTTTAAATTTATTTATGTGGGTTCGGACCCCTAATAGGTGTGCGGTGGACTAGTTCCACCTAGGCATTGTTCGTTTGTAAATAGGTCCCGCACTGGGTTCTAAACACTTCACGTCTCCCTTCCAAATTTGATTTGCTATCCTGCAAACTAAACCAAATCATGTTGTGCTGCGTGCACTTTAAAAATTTTCCTATATTAATTAAATTTTTGACGTTTTAACTTTTCTTAAACAAAATTTTAAGAAAAGAATAATAATAATATATACCCATAAATTAAGACCCGCCTGATCTACAGATCAACCTCTACTTTCAGTGCTTGCACTAAAAAAAATTACGAGTTTTTGGCCATATAGCTAACCCCAAAACTTTTTGTTTTTAAGCTTGCTGCAGTGGCTTACCCAACGATGAGCTTTTCTTGCAACCTCTCAATGAGCCACGAAGCCCGTAACCTTACTTCAACCATCAAATTTGGAGCTAGATTTGAAGATCTTGAGGTCATCCTTAAGAAAGCCCCGTTTGTAGTGATGAATATCTCCGCTTCAGAAATACAAGAACCGTCTGCAAAAATTCAACTTGAACTGCCTTCAAAACTTCCCTGCCTGCAATAAATCTAAAACTACTGTCATCACAGCACCCGCTGCTGCTAAGGGAATAGAAGTAACGATTATTAATGATTCGACTGAGGGATTAACTATCCCAACACCCGTGTTTGAAATCGAATCAAGTTCAAGGACTGTACTGCTGGCCGAAACTCAAAAGAGGAACCGCAACAAAAGAGTTTGGAGGGCCATCAAAGCTGAGGCTCCCAAGGGGACACCCGTTGAGGAGGAGCCTCAACAAGATGAAGAGGTGTTACCGGAAATGTATCCACTCATACGAGGGAGTAGATTCCGTTCTCTAACAGATACCGATGGATATGAGAGTATCCGGAGAATCGCTGTTGCATTACCATCATTTCATAGACAAGGTGAGGAGGGAAAGAAGTTCACTCCTATCACCCTATTCAGTGCAGTTTTAAAAGGCTATCTACCAAAGAAGGATGTTTAGTCAGCAAGTTACATAAATGAGTGGGACATGCAATTTTCTCTTGCATGAAGAAGGAAATTTTGAATGAAGTCAAGGAAATTTCTCTTGCGAGACAGTCCCACAAGAAAACTAGAGTGCCACCTACTCGCATCCCCGTTTGGTTTCATTTAGGGGACAGCTGCAGTAATTACTACCGATTATACCGCCACCAGGACCACAGGTCGTCCACCGGCTAAGTCAAGACTGGGTCCAAAATCTTACCCGTCACCTATTGTGGAGAGATTCCTACATTTCCAAAGGCAAGGGCAAGACAATTACTTGGCACTGTAGTCAATCTAAACCATGGGGAGCATACTTTCCCTCAAAATACTGATATTTTAACTATGACACTCCATCCTAGGACATCATCATCAAAAAAGAAAAAGGTATGGGTACCCAAGGTTGCTGCACCGATACGTCCAGTGAGCCCGTGGGACAAGGGTAGGGAGTGAAACCAGGGTCTGAAATATCTGACATCATCGCAACAATAGCCAGCGAGATGGAGGAACAAGTCGAGGATGTCCATCAGGGTCCTCTAGATCTTAAAGAGATCAAGGAATCAATAATTGAAGACAAAGTTGAGAAACTCAGGATCAAGATTTTTGAGTTAGCTTGAGAACATAGAGTTTCCATCGATAGGGATGAGAAAATTTTTTATTATAATGATTTCCTGGAGGAAGACTTCATGGATTTCCATGTAATTGAAACAAGAGCTGCCACATCTGTGCATGAGGCTCAACCTCACACTAAAGAGAACATCGTAGATGAGCTACATAGGGCCATCCTCTTAAGGGATGAACAAGTTAGTCTACTAGAGAAAAGAATAGGAGAAATGGCCACCATGACCGCCATGGCCACTATTTAAGGGCAATCACAAGCGCTGCAATTGGCTTCTCCAGAGATCAATCAGCTAGAAATCATACACATCACAGATGAAAGAAGAGAGGTTGTTTCAGCAAACAGAGAAGAGCAACATAGAAAGGATTCTCCATCAGGTGCTATACCAGAAAAGGAATTGAAGGAAATGGTTGAACAAGTGCGGGACGCCTTAACCCAATCAAAGGGTGGTGCATTGGTTCTAAAGGGTAGACCTTACTAGAGGAATTTGATGCCATGCCTTTCCTCAAGGGTTTTGTGCCCCCAAACTTTAAGATATTTGATTGGACTGGAAATCCCAGGCAGCATATAGCACATTTCCGAGCCAGTTGTGGCAACACGAGGAATAGTGAAGCTCTACTCTTCCAGTCGTTCGTCAGTAGCTTGTCAAGAATTGATTTTGACTGGTACGCTGACTTGCCCAACAGATCAGTTAAAATATTTTCAGAGTTGGAACAACTATTTGTGAAAAGATTCACCGGGGTGCAACATCATGTGTCTATTAGAGAGCTCATGATGGAAAAAGAAAAGCCTAACAAAACTTTAGTGGACTATATTTTGAGGTAGAGAACCCTTAGCATGAAATGCGAACCTCAGCTACAAGAACATCATCCGATTGGGATTCTACTCAAGAGAAAACATGGGCTAGTAAATTTCATGCTCAAGGGACTCACCATCAAATCTTTTGAGAAGCCACTCAGTAAAGCCATCTGAATTTAAGAAGAAATCAAGCACATGGAGCCACACAAAAACGCTAAGGTGACCAGAGAGTTAGAAAAGAAATCAGGAGTAGTAGCGACCATTGACAAAGGAAAGCAACCGATGAAGATATATGCAGAAGATCCTCGTCAATCTTCATCATAGTATGCTCAGAAATAGAATAGTCAATCCAACCAGCGACTGCCTCAAGAACGATCACCTCGAATAGGGGATAAGAAAATGTCCCTGTCAGAACGATGTAAAATGGCGCATTCTTTCAGGGATGAAACTATACCTAAAATAATCAGAAGTCTGATGAGGATGCCGGAGTTCACACTACCATACCCAAAGAGGCCCAAAGAGGTGGATAGGAAGAATGAACCAAACTATTGCCTATACCATCGATTGCTTGGGCACACTATAGAAAAATGCTTTGTCTTTAAGGACTGACTGGAGAGGAACCTTAAAGAATGGAACATAATAATCCCAAAACAATATTTAAGAGAACCTAAAAAATTTTCCATAAGTATGATTTCGGCCGAGCTAATCTCCCTAATCGATCCGTATACTGGAACAGATTGATGGAGTACAACTTGGGATAAATTCAAGAGGGTCCTCAATCAAATACAGGATTCATCGAAACAATCTTCTACAAATACCAAAGGAGGATGGGATGAGGTCTGGTGCAGATCATCTAAGAAAATACTAAACAAGATCCAATTTGCATCAAGGCAAGCCTCCATCCAAAGCCCTCAACCTACCATGCCCGAGATGAAGGTTTTATCAGGAGATCCGTCATCAAGGATAAAGAAGAAGAAGAAAAACGTCACTACAAAGATTGATAGAAGTTAACTTAAGAAGCAAAAAAGTTTTACCACCAAGAACAGCTCCAACAGACAAAGTAGATAATGACTTGAGAGGAGATACCCCCACCTCCATTAATAAAAGAACCACATGATCAAGAAAAAATTGGAGGATCAAACAAAATAGACAACAACGTGCTAGCTCATCTTAGGAAGTTGTTGGCCGATGCTCTGATCCTATCAAAGGAAATAAGAGAGTATCTGGTTATAGCTTTTCTTGACCTAGAGATTTGCTTAGCTCAGTTGTCCAGCACATCCTCAGATGAAGTTTGTTCATTGAAAGAACAGCCTGGGGTAAACTTCACAGATGAAGACTTGTTGCTCGGTATCGCCGACCGCAGCTGTCCACTCTACATCTCTGTCAACATCGGTAGATTTGTGTTGTCCAAAGTTTTAGTAGATCCTGGAGCATCTCTTAACTTGATGAGCTTACAAACATTAGCCTACTTTACGACCAATAAAATGATGTTAAGAGGATTCAACCAAAAGGGAGAAAGAGCCCTTGGATCACACATTACTTATACAAGGTTACGTGACAACCGCTAAATTTCATATCATTGACATTGAGACCTCTTTTATCGCTCTACTGGATCGACCATAGATTCATGAACACAATATGGTTCCATCATCTCTACACCAGTGCATCAAATACTACAAAGATAGTCAAGAAAATTGCATCTAAGGGGACTTACAACCCTTTTCAGTGCATGAAGTTGGTATTCATAAAGATGCTGCCTACTACGCGCCTCCAAAGAGGATTGTTTTCTTCTCATGAAGTTATCTCAAACAAAGATGAAGATTTAGAAGAATTAGAAAGAGAAGGCCAATCAACTCCGCTTTAGTGATCTTCCACCACTCCCTTACAACGAGTTGATGAAGGTTCTTTTAGTTCGCGCACCCGAGACCGAGGTCGTGGACGTGGACGAGTAAGGATCAATTTAAATGTTGAATGGACTAGTCCAACCATCAACATTTGTGATGAAGACAGTTCTGAAGATGAGATTATGATGACAAGATAGAAGAAACCTCAATACGAGATATCCCTAAGAGATACAGAGAAGAATGAATATGAACTAATGCATGATCGGATAAACCACTATGTGAATGCTATGACCCTTACTCCGATTCTCCTTCAAAAGGTTGAGAGTTTAGAGGTCAAGGGAGTCCATAGTTTTGGTACAAAAATGATCAAATTTTACCGTGCTTCTACCTTTACTGAGCTTAAAAAACATGTAAATTTGGATGATGATCCTAATAAATTAATGGAATTGCCTTTTGGTTACTTCTCGCCTTGTGCTCAAAAGTTAATTCAACAGGGACACTTACCAAAACAAATGCCAAAAGATAAATTTAATATTTTTTAAAAAATTATGGAATGGTAAAAGTCGAACTCCAAATTCAAAAGAAGGTCTCAGATTTGGTACAGTCGGACCAGTCGATGATTCTGAATTTTGCATGATTGTTATTGGTGAGTCAGAGGAGGATTGCCTCGATATAGAGGAAGAATCTACTGATCAATTAATAGAAGATGCTCCCACAAAATTTGAGGATGAAATTAAATCTACCATTGATGAATTGAAAGAGATTAACCTCGGGATTAAAGAACAACCCCGATCAACATTTGTCAGTTCTCTACTTAATGATGAAGAATCTTCAGAATTGATCAAACAGTTAATAGAATTCAAACATTGCATAGCATGGAACTACGATAAAATGCAGGACTATCAGCAGAGGTTGCAGTCCATAAACTTTGGCTGGACAACAATATAACCCTAGAAAAATAAGCTCCCAGGAGAATGCGCCTCAAAATAGAACAACAAGTCATCGCTGAGGTGAAGAAATTAATAGATGCCAACTTTATAAAAGAAGACTAGTACCCCACATAGTTGGCTAACATTGTACATGTTAAGAAGAAAAATGGACAGATCCATGTTTGTGTCAACTTCAGAGATTTAAACAAGGCATGTCCAAAAGACGAGTTTCCCTATCCATACCAGAGATGATAGTGGATATCGCTTCAACACATGAAATTTTCTCCTTCATGGACGGATTGTCAGGATATAGCCAAATCAAGATGGCCCTCGAGGATGCAACACTTACAACCTTCAAAATACTGATCAAAATTTTCTACTACACAGTGTGCCGTTTAGCCTAAAGAACGCCAGAGCAACATATCCATGAGCAATGACAAAGATTTTTGACGATCAAATCCATAACCAAGTAGAATGCTACGTGGATGATCTGGTCATCAAAAGTAAACAAAAAATAGATCATTTTTATGATTTGAGGATCGTGTTTGAACGGTTATGATGATATGATCTTAAAATGAATTCCTTAAAGTGCGTCTTTGGCATTACCTCTAGGAAATTTCTACGATTCCTTGTCCGTCATCGGGGAATGGAGATCGACCCGCATAAAATTAAAGCTATCTTAAAAATGCCTCCTCCTAAAACCTTAAAACAACTACGTTCCTTCCGGGGGAAGTTGGCATATCTGAGACGCTTTATTTCTAATCTCTCAAGTAGGTGTCAGCCCTTCTCGACATTAATTAAAAATGATGTCAAATTCATCTGTGAAGAGAAATGCCAGCGGGCCTTTGAGGACGTTAAATAATATTTAATGACACCTCTTATTTTGGCAGCCTCTATTCCAAGGAAACCTTTAATACTTTATACAAATTGAGTTCTCTAGTGCGTAACGCTGGGAAATGTACTTTGATGGTGTTTTGTCAGCCAAAAAAGACAAAGGATCAGGCACAATTATACCAGACAAAGCAGGGATCAGTTTGATCTTTATCACGCCAGATAAGGGTATGTTGAGGTTCTCGTACCACCTGATAGAGTCGTGCACCAACAATGAAGCCGAGTATGAAGCTTTAATCACCAGATTGGGAATGACAACCTCAATGGATATAAAAAACATTGTCATCTATGACGACTCCCAACTCATCATCTAGTAAGTCGTCGGACAATACAAAATTCTTAAACCAAGCTTAGCAGAATACCATAAATACACAATGAAGCTCCTGGATCAGATTCTCGATGCGTCTTTCTACTGGATTCCTAGGGGAGATAATGCCCATGCCGACGCTTTAGTAAAACTTGCTAAGGAAATGGCATGTCCCCCGGAGGACTCCATTGAAATCACAGTGCAAGGAAGATGAGTTTTATCTCAGATCAACGTCAAAACTCTACACAAGCTCGAAAAAGAAGAAGCAATAAATACAGTTACAGACAACAATGAAGATTGGAGTAAGCCATTAATAGAATATTTGAATACTAGAAAGCTGCTCAAAGGAAAGTCTGAAGCACACCACATCACAAGAAGGGCTATGTCGTACGCCCTGATGGGAAACATTCTATATAAAAGATCAGTTAACCAGATGTTACTACGGTGTTTGAGCAGAGCCGAAGCACAAAATATTGTGAAAGAGGCACATGTCAAATTGTGTGGCGCTCACCGGTCAGGGTCGAAAGTAAAAATGAAGATCAAAAGACTCGGGTATTATTTGTCAGCAATGATATCTGACTGCATCGATACAGTCAGAAAATGTCACCAATGCCAAGTGCATGGGGTGGTCTTACACCAGCCTCCAAATGTACTACACCCAACTGTTTCCTCATGGCCATTTGAGTGTTGGGGGCACAAACATAATAGGTCCAATACACCCTCCATCTTCTAGAGGGCACAGGTTTATACTTGCCGCTACAGATTAATTCTCTAAATGGGCAGAGACAGTACCATTACGTGAGGTTACGGCACAACACATCCTACAATTTTTCAAAAGCCAAATTTTCTACCATTTCGGAGTACCGCGAAGAAAAATTTCTGACAATGGGACAACTTTCAGAAGCACAAAAATCAATAATTTTGTCAAGCGACACAGGATAGATTAGAGATACTCTACCATTTACTATCCAAGAGCAAATGGTCTGGCTGAAGCTTTCGACAAGACACTAGTACATATTTTGAATAAAACACTAAATCAAAATAAAAGGAATTGACACAACAAACTATTAGAAGCTTTGTCGACCTACCCGATGACTTTCAAGACTCCCACTCATAGTACACCCTATATGCTTGTGTACGGGTCCAAATTCGTGCTACCGCTAGAAGTCCAGACACCGTCTCTTAGAGTTGTTGTTGCCAATCAATTCACAATAGGAGAAAGTGCAAAACTCAGACTTGAAGAATCAGAAAGTCTTGAGGGAAAACGATTAGAAGCACAACAACACTTGGAACATAACCAAGCAAAGATGGTACAAGCTCATGAAAAATTGGTCCGCCCAAGGACTTTCAAAGTTAGTGACCTCATACTTGTGCTCAAAAGGCATATTCTTGCACGCTGCAAAAATAGGTGAAAATTTTGAGGCAAATTTCGAGGGACCATTTGTCTTTGAAAATGTTTACATAGGAGGAGCCTACCAGTTAGTGGACTTCCAGGCAAAAGACCCATGTTACCAATAAATGGACGATAACTGAAAACCTATTACGCAACCTGAAGTTGCTTACCTTTGCTTTCTTTGAAACTTTGAAAATTTGATTGTTTTAGGGTTATCTATGTGGCCAAATGTCTATGACCGGGTACAAATTTGGTAATTAACGTCAATATAATGAAGATTTTGAGAAAACATTTTAAACTTCAAATTTTCTCCTTTCCACTTTTGGGTATAATGTTCCACAAAAATTAAACAAAATTCATACATAAATAAATAATTTATTTCACTAAAATAAACTAAAATTTACTTTAGTAAATACTTTGTTTTTTTTCTCATTCATGCCAAGTTTCAGCCCACTGACATTTTTCTTGTCATCTGTAGAAAAATGTCGGGATAGAGGCTGATCTTCACTTTCAAAGATTGTTGAAGCCTCGCACTAAATGAGGAAGTGGTGCCGCAGGGCGGTACCATAGACTTCAACATGGACTTTAACCAAGTTGACATGGACTATGAAGGTCCTCTCATGAATGTAGTCAGCTGCAGAGAAAAAGAGGGATTACCTTCACTCCTGAGGGTGATCACCAAAGATAATGCATCACATAAGTGATAATAGAACAGGATTCGATGGAGGGGCCCAGCTGCCTGCCATCCATGATAGCTACACCAGCTAGAGGCCTAGTAGCCGTCAATAACGAATGACTGTTAGATGCTTTGCTTCACATGACGCAACGCAGAAATGCCAGCCGCATAAAATAGGGGGCTTTTCTACGAGAAGAACATTGACGCCAGAGAGAAACAAACTATTCCTGAGGGGCACATCTATGAGCCAGACATGAAAGAAACTTCTTCCTACCTACCCGCCACAGATGAAGAACCAGGGTTTGTCACAAAGCCAGAGACACCTTCAGCTTTAGATGCCTTATGCACCGGTTGCCTGACGTGCAACCTCAAGATACCTACAGAGGCATCAGCCACGGGGGTATTTGTAGAACGCCCGGATTGCAATCTTCTACATTTATGATGCTTCGGTACATTGGAAGAGTATACCTCCACCACTGATGGATCTCAGACTCCAAATTTTTTGATGGATGATCCATACGTCCCACTAGGGATAGATTAGTATATACCATGGGGCCCAGGGTCGTACATCCCTCTAGATGCTGAATCTCATGTTTCAGATCAGCCAGCGCTAGTTTGGGTTCCTGTCAATGTTCAGATGGAGGAATGCCCGCGACAGCTACCGACTTTTAGTACGTTGGAGTACTACAAAATAAGCAAGATGAATAAAAGAGAATTTAAAGTTTATGAGGAAATCCAAGCAACAACATACTGGAAGGCCTGGAGCTGTATACCAGGGTCTTATCCGAGAGTGACGAAAGAAGCATTCTTGACTACATCTTTGATTTGAGAGATAGAGGCCGAGCAGGCCTTCTCATTGAAAGAACATACTCTGAGCCGAAGAAATAGATGAGAGGAAAAGGAAGAATCACCATTAAATGCAGCTGTTGTTATAATTTTACAAATGACAGACAGAGAAATCCATCGGGGATCCTCAGACATGACCAGGTAGATCCACTACCTCCTATAAGAAAGTGGATGATCAAAAGGATGGTCAGATGGAACATACTGCCAGCTACCTACATCCCAAATAGTTTCATCATCAACATCTATGACGAGGGTGATTGCATCACTCCCCATATAGACCACCATGATTTATTGAGGCCCTTCTGCATAGTCTCATTCATGAACAAAAGAAATATATTATTTAGGAAATAGATTGATATTGTCAACCCTGGCAAGTTTAGAGGAGCCGTAGAGATTCTGTTGCCAGTTGGTTCAGCTTTAGTTCTGAAAGGAAACGGGGCAGATGTCGCCAAGCGTTGCATTCTAGGGGTGCGGCACCGTAGGGTGTCCGTAACCTTCCGTAGGTAGGACGACAACAAAGCACCATACGGATTCCAGCAAGACCCGAAGCTAGAAGAACTACTGCCGTACGAGCTATGAGAGGGTTGTACTACTAAGTACATGAAAAGGGAACTCTTGTCCTAGAGCATAGCTTAGAAGGTCTATACAATCAAGAGCTCGTCATACCTGATACAGAGGGTCAGAGGATTCACTTTTTTTTTACAGCAACATGATATGTTTCACACATACTCAGCCTATAATGTATACATGGCATGAGATGTTCTAGATTTACTTAGATATGGACTATATATTGTACCTTTTTGAGGCATCAGCCTATGTTTGATCTCTAATATTTTGATTGGAGCAAATTAATGAAGATTTCGCTCAAAAATGTGCCTTTTTGTCAATTGCCTTTTTGTGCGATGGATGGAAGCCACGAACCATGTGTTGGTTCAGAATTTCAATGAACGAACAACGAACCAACGAACCTTTAACAATAAAATAAAACTCAAATAAAATTAATTACAAATGAAAAAATAACAAAACAAATTTCTTTTAAAAATCAATCAACTAAAACTAAAATTTGAAAGACATATTTTGAAAAATTAAATGTGATAAAAACAAGAGGTAAAGAAAATGAGTCTGTTGAGTGGATTCTCTCGGTTTCTGAGTTTCTTAGTCTGTGTGTGCGCAACATAACCATATTTATCTTCATTAACTCTCTTCACATCGCTGTGAAATTTTGCATTCTGCGCAAAGTCTCACAAAACTCTACAAACCTTATTCAACAACATTAACCTTTTCACATAACACATTTCTGCAAATTTAGCACAATAAACTCTTTTTTAGAATTGTCCCTATACTTCAATTCTCACATATTCAAATCAGTCCTATGTTTCTGATTTGCCATATTCAAGGCCGGTCGCTAATTTCTAACTCTCTTCTCGAGATTGTTACCTAAATTTCAGTTATCATTTCCGAATCAGCACCTAAATTTTGAGTTCTTCACATATTTTCATATTTTTTTAACATATTCACCACAAATTTACATGTTTGAATCTGCATATTTTTTTCATAAGGAGATATTTTCCTTGTCACCTCTTAGTTTGGATATGAGTTTCAGTGCTTTCCTTCCTAACGTAATTGATATATTTTCCTCGCTACCACTTGAGTTGGATGTGAGTCCCAGAGCTTTCCTCTTCAATGTAGCAGATATTTTCCTCATCACCTCTTAGGTTAGAAGTGAGTCCCAGTGCTTTCCTTCCTAACGTGATCGATATATTTTCCTCGCTACCACTTGAGTTGGATGTGAGTCTCAGAGCTTTCCTCCTCAATGTAACATATATTTTTCCCGCTACCTCTTGAGTTTGATGTGATTCATAGTGCTTTCCTCTTCAATGTAGCAGATATTTTCCTCGTCACCTCTTGGGTTGGATGTCAGTCCCAGTGCTTTCCTTCCTAACGTGATCGATATATTTTTCCGCTACCACTTAGGTTAGATGTGAGTTCCAAAGCTTTCCTCTTCAATGTAGCATATCTTTTCCTTATTACCACTTGAATTGGATGTGAGTCCCAGAGCTTTCCTCCTCAATGTAGCATATATTTTCCTTGTCACCACTTAGGTTGGATGTGAGTCACAGTGCTTTCCTTCCTAACATCATCGATAGGTTTTTCTCGCTACCACTTGAATTGGATGTGAGTCCCAAAGCTTTTCTCCTCAATGTAGCAGATATTTTCCTCGTCACCTCTTAGGTTGGATGTGAGTCCCAGTGCTTTCCTTCCTAACGTGATTGATATATTTTCCCGCTACCACTTGAGTTAGATATGAGTTCCAGAGCTTTTCTCCTCAATGTAGCAGATATTTTCTTCCTCCCCTCTTAGGTTGGATGTGAGTCTCAGTGCTTTCCTTTCTAACATGATCTATATATTTCCCCGCTACCACTTGAATTGGATGTGAGTGCCAGAGCTTTCCTCCTCAATGTAGCAGATATTTTTTTCGTCACCTCTTAGGTTGGATGTGGGTCCCAGTGCTTTCCTTCCTAACGTGATCGATATATTTTCTCGCTACCTCTTAGGTTGGATGTGAGTCCCAGAGCTTTCCTCCTCAATATAGCAAATATTTTCCTCGTCACCACTTAAGTTGGATGTAAGTCCCAGTGCTTCCCTTCCTAACGTGATCGATATATTTTCCCACTACAACTTGAATTGGATGTGTCCCAGAGCTTTCCACCACAATGTAGCAGATATTTTCTTTATCACCTCTTAGGTTAGATGCGAGTCCCAGTGCTTTCCTTCCTAACGTGATTGATATATTTTCCTGTCACCTCTTAGGTTGGATGTAATTCCCAAAGCTTTCCTCCTAAATGTAGCAGATATTTTCCTCATCACCTCTTAGGTTGGATGTGAGTCCCAGTGTTTTCCTTCCTAACATGATCGATATATTTTCCCACTACCTCTTGAGTTGGATGTGAGTCCCGGAGCTTTCCTCCTCAATGTAGCAGATATTTTCTTCATCATCTATTGGATTGGATGTGAGTTTCAGTGCTTTCCTTCTTAACGTGACATATATATTCTCCCTGTCACATGTCAGTTCGAATATAACTCCCCAGTGGTAACTCAAACTAGTGCAGTCCTTACTTTCTGGCATAATATCCTTAATGATTGTCATCTTCTACACTGTTGTTACCCTTTTGAGTCGGATGTGAGCCTCTGTGCTTTCCATCTAAATTCGGTCCTCCCACACAATCCTATTCTCATCTTTTGAAATCAGTTTTATGACCACCTTAAATGGATATGGCATCTGATTCTTATTTTGGGTTTGATACCCAAATTTCAATTCCAACCTCAGGGTCAGCACTTACATGATGATTCCCATCCTTTATAAATACCTCAAATTTCATAACTCAAAATTCACTCTTCGATCCCCAAAGAGAGTACCTATTCCTTAACTTCAATTATACAATCACCTGCTAATTCCCCAGTAGAAACATATCACACACACAACTCTACACATACTTCGGGGTCTGTTGACTTAAGAGTTTGTATTGGTTCTTTTCGATCTCGTCGGTTAACGACAATACGCACGGTGTGCTTACCCAGCACACCACACCTACTAGCGGCCAATTTGTTGACCTCACTTTTGGTTGAGGTTTAGTTTTTCTTCTTCAGTAGCCTAAGTTCTAGCCATAGGACTTTTCTATTGACTATTTCTAAAAAACTAGAAAAGGAACCCTCACTATTAGAAATTTTGCTCTCCACTTTACTCAACTTGAAATTCCACATATTGGTCCTAACATCTAGCACTTAATATGTGGGGTCATTATGGGGGAACTCAAGATGAGTCCCCATTTGGACTGCTGGACCTTAGGGTTGACCCTGCATGTTGGTCTAAGGCTTAAGGTACATATTTGCACTCTCAATCACTCAAAATCCTAAACTTAAACTTCTAGGCTTTGGTCCCTTGATACTTTTGGGAGACTCATGTAGGTAGTCCCCTAAACCCACTAGCCCTATGCTAGGGTTTAGCTAAGACCACTACATAGAGGACCCAAAATGGGGTTCCATTGGTCCATGGCTTATTGATGTTGGTTGGCAATCAAACTCTACCAAAATACCCAACCTAGCCTTTTGCCCCTGAAGTTCCCAAAATTACCTCGATACCATTGGGACCCCAATTTTGGCCAAAATACCCAAGTTAGTTCAAAAATCATTTCAAACACCTTGAAAACACCTAAACTACCCAAAATTACCGAAGTACCCCTCCTTAGCCCAAAATTTCAAAAATTCCAAAAAAATCCCAAAAATTTTCAAAACCTTGAAAATTTCCCAATTTCATTTTTCTCAACAACCACATGCCCAATTTGTTCAATTTGACCATTGTTGATCAAAACCCCCCAAATTGCCCTTTAAAGGCGCATCTTTTCCCCAAATCACCCCAAATGTTTATCAAATTCATCTCAATTTACCCTAATTTCAATTATAAACTCAAATTCACTCTTTATATGAGCAATATAGACCAAATCCAAGCCCAATTAGTCCATGAAATGAACCTAATTTTGATTTAGATCAAAACCCCAATTTTGGCCCCATGACTTGGTTCCACCAAATTGAACCCATGCCTACTCCATTTGCAATAATTTGTGTTGAAAAACCTTCATAATATTCCCAAACATCAAAATTGAACTTCAATTGGCATTGGTGAAGGCACAATTTCATTTGATTTCAACCTAAGTTGAAAAAGACCAAAATTTGCCCCAAATTGGCCATGTCTCAAAATCTCACCAAATTGATGGCCTTAGCCCAAAAATTTCCACTCCATCCCTTCATGAAAAATCTTCAAAACATCTCCCTTGATTTTTTGAACTATTCAGTTTGGACTTAGCCCGAGGCTAGCCCAACCTATACCCATGTCTAGCCCAACATGCCCAAATTGACCATGTTTCAATAATCCCCTAAATTGACCCACCAATTGAACTCAAAATCATTTCAACCCTTCACCAAAAACCTTCATAAAAATCATCTACACAATGTTGATCAATCAATTAGGCCAATTTACATGGCTAGCCTATCTCAAATCCAAGCTTTGTTCACTTGAACCCACATTGAACCCATGCACTAAAGATGGCCTAACTATCCTAAAGTCACCAAATTAATGACTCCACAGCCATTAGTTGGACCCTAGTGGGCAGGCTAAACCTCCTAAAACCAACTAGAATAAGCCATGGACCAAAGGTCCCTTAAATTAAGGGATTTCATTCCATATTTGCTTAAGCTTAGGATATTTTTTTCCAAAATAAAGCCTAAACACATTAAATTGTTGTGACATATTACTCTGGGTTCCCTGAGCTCCTAGCCACCTCCCACTGGCTGGCCGACTAGCCTAGTGGCCAAAAAATGGCCAAACCAAGAGCCACCCCCATGAGATTAAACCCAACTCAAACCTAGAGGCCACCTCATCAGAATTAAATGTTGGAGCCTCTCTGCCCTCCACCTAGGCAGCACATTTCACCCCCCAATTGGCCATGACAGCAAGCTTTAAGCCATTTTTTATAAAAGCTCCCCTCCACGGCCATGGGAGGAGTGCTAAAATTTCCTCTGAGAGACTTCCCCAAATTGATCCCAAAGCCTCTTTAAGACCTCCTCAATGCAATCTAACCACCACATTGCCTAAATCCTCTTCCTGGAGACCAATTTTATGCTTGAACCTCTGCCTAAAACCAGGATAGAGCTGATTACTCTCCTACACTCCACAAAAATTAAATTAAACTCACCCAGACCTTTATCATAGTGAGAGAAGGAAAAGCCCCATCAAATTCCCCTTCCATAGAGCGTTTAGCATAGCTCTAGACCAACACTTGAAATCGTACTTTGTTGAATTCCTACCTAGGCTTTGCACCCCAACCAGAAGCTTAATCTCTAGCCTCCTTGGACCCCAACAAAAGTGCCAAGCATCTTTCATTGAAGCTTCCCTTCTCATAGCCAAGGTATTGAACTTCTACTCTTCCCGAGCCTCTTTTGATTCTCCATTTGATTAGGCTTAATTTAATTGCATGGTTACCATATGGATATGTTTGTCTCACTTAGACGACTTCATAGGATCAAACCTGAAGTGATTTGTTTGAGTTTAGGCTGAGGTCTTAGGGCTTTAGTATGGATGGTCACGAGATAACTCTATCGAATTGATGATAGAGTGTCGTTCAATCGGGCGTGTTTCAGATGGACGAAAGAAATTGAGTCAGATAGCACTTCCTTAAATGAACCGCGGGTCTAGTCAGCACTGAGGTTGAAGACGTCATCAAATGGGAGTGCGCCATGTGGAGCTTCGGAGCCTCCGCATGTTGATGTGGTGTCGCGCATTTAAATAGATAAATAGGGAATTAAATAATTTAAAAAATGACCCTTAACTTCAAAAATCCATATCTTGGTGTAGAAAAATCACAAAACTAAAATAAAAACACCCTCTTGCTTAGTGAATAGAGGAGAACAATGTGGATTAAATTTTATGTCCATTTGATTTTTAAAATATCCATTAGGCTTAAGAATCTTTTGATTCTCTGTGCATATAGGCATTTTATTATAGCTTAGATTTTTGGCATGTTGTAGCCTCTGTTCAAAAAAAGTATTCCCTGATTTTTCCAAAGTCAGAGGAGATCCCTAGATAGAAAAATCATATTTTTCAAGTTTATGTGCATTATTTGCTTGAATTAATCATGGAAATTAGCATGTTGCTTAGAGAAATCCAAGAAAATTTTGGATGGTTTATGATGACCAGAGAACCTTTAAAAAAATTTCTAATGAGCCAAGTCATTTAAAATACACCTAATCTTCACAAATCCTAAATCACTAAGATAATTAATTTTGAAAAATACAAACAACAAAATGACTTGATTTCTTAACTCCAGTATTTTTTAGGATCCAAAGAACTCACCACAAAAAACTTAAAGCATTTTGAGTTCATTTGGTAACTTAAGTTGATTTTTAAAGATAAATATCATTTTAGCACTTAAATGATTTTTACAAATCAAAATATAACTCAAAAATTTATAAAAACTTATTTTTTGAGTTTTCTGTGATTAGGGGTATGTTAAAAAAAAATGGTATTTAAAATAAATACTTGATTTTTAGTCTATTTTTAAATATTTAAATAATTAAAAATCTATAAAAATCACAAAAATAATTAAATTCATGGAAATGTTCTAAATTGATTCCTAAGAACTTAGGAATAATTGAGATATATATATTTTTATTTTTTAAATAAAGATATTGAATTTTGAAACCTAATGATAATTTTAAAGGCTAAAAATGGATTTTTACTAAAATAATTCCAATAATTCAAATAAAAATCAAAAAAATGTGAAATTTCTTTCTCTATGTCCCTTGACATTAGAGAGATTTAATAAAAATACAAAACTTAATTTTCCACATTTAAAATATTTTATAATTAATAATCACCCCCATAACTTAAAATAATTCTTAAAATATAAATTAAATTCAAAAAATCATGAAATTTGGTCCAAAGGCTTCTCTAGTATAGGCCTACCTCTAGTAAAAAATTTAAGTGATTAGGCTTCACCTTAGTCAAGTTAGCAAATTTTTTTTAAGAAAATATTGTTTTTGCATAAAAATACTTATATAAATTTAATTGAATTTTGAAAATTACATTTACTCCTCTGATGTCTTAATTGACCCATGAATGAGGTAAGATAAAAATTTCAAAGTCATTTAAATTGAATTTGACAAAGTATGAAGTGTTAGAGCCTTAGGGGAAAATGTGAAATTTTGAAAATTTAGCCTTAATTAACATTTATATTTAATTCAAGGAGGGAAATGGGCAACCTCTGATCTTAATCAGTTTATTTGGATGTTGGAAACACAAGGGATTAAATGGTAGAAACCAACCTCACTTTCTTAATCAAAAGGATAAATTAAGAAATTTCTAGATTATTAAAATTTAGAAGTTTATTAAAATAAAATGAAACCAGGACTTAGGGGTATGACTTTTGAAGTCAATAATTAATCAATTTAATACCCTTAGTTGATTTTCAAATGAAATTCAAATAATGAATCATGGTCACCTAAAGCGTAATCTTTTCAAAACTAATTAAGACACTCACTTAAGTCTTAAGGGCTTAGTAGCAATATAAGTTAAATCAAGTCTGATTAAATGAGGATCAGAAAAACAAAACAAAGTTAAATTTAAAACATCTTTCAATCACTACAAGTCCAATTAGGACTAAAATTTGGCTAAGTGTTCCAACAACACTAACTTGCCTCTTTAAGGGTCTTCACCCACATAATCTTCAAAATTAAATTACAAATGATAATTACCCTATTCTAAAGTATAATTGAGACATCACTAAGCATTAGGGTGTTCATATGATGAATTGTTATGTATCATAATAAGTTTAAATGAGCTCGAGGCTTTTCACCAGGTGATAAGAGGGAAGCATGGAACTGCTTCTTCCTCTTAACCTGTTGGATACCTCGGAGATCTCCTAAACTTAATATGTTTTGCTTGACAAAAATCATCCTTAATTAAACTCCTAAGGACCCACCAAGATATGACTTAGGGTAGGTAGGTCGTCAAAATTTTACTTCCCCGTTTCATAGAAACTGCCTTAACATGCCTTTTGAGTTTCAGGCGATGGGACGAGAAGACTCGCCAGGTACGCTTTTACAGTTTTTCAGCGTTGTCTTTCTTGTACATTAATACTGTACTTTTATACCTGCAAATTTCCATGCTAAACAACGATATTACCCTGCATGAAAACAAAAACTATCAGGATAGCCACGAATCCAAAACCAAAATCAAAACAAAAACTAAAATCAACCAAGATAAAATTTACCGCCACAACATTCAAAATATAAAACAACTCAAAATTTAATCTCAAAGATCACACAAAACTACAATTGTAAATAAATTAAGACATCTCTATCAGATGATCGGGAATCCCTCGGTGGAGGTAACCTACGATTACTAATGAGGCTTCCTACGGTCTAAATAAAATTATGGAACTCATTAAGTTGAGTTTAGTAAATTCATTTGGAATAAGTGAATCAAATAGAAAATAGTGGTGTCAGAACAAGGGAACCGTAGGATCTTAACTGGTGTCGCTCTAATCAACTTCAACATGCCCACATAAAATTTAAAGAACGACAACCATAGGCCCACCTGATTTGACATCATAGCTTGACACACTAGAAAACTCAAACTCGTCACGGTAATGAGCGTGAAGCTAACATGACGGGCAGCACGACCATCTTCAACAGCAAACATTTCTTCCCTAGATAAACCAATCTTCCTTCCATAGATAAAAGAAACAATGCCATAGGACTTCAAGGTTGCTTTCTTATGCAACGTAAATCCTCACCTTATCTTTAGGCCTTTATACAGCCCTGTTATACAATATAATCCCTAACTCGTCTTAGGATTCTGAGGTTGTCTTTTGTCACGACCTAAACCCTCACATCTTTCAGGCTATTTGTGTGATAGTTTCACACAAATGTAAGCCCTAACGAATAAAATTAACAAGATAAAACACCTAAATATTTTTTCTCAGGAATGAAGCCAAACATTAGGATAGCTTGAGAAGTCACCGAGGTTCTCCTTGGTATCCATGACATCTCCTAGTTCTTCCTTCTTTGGACTCTACAACAAAATGCTCCAAATTTGAACCAATCCCCTTTTACACCTCTACGTTCGATCTCATTGAAAGGTCCTACCCTTTGAAACTCCTTGAAGATAATATTTTCTTATTTTTATTGAGAGTCTTTATAGGTGACTTTGGTTATTTAAGATGTAATTAACTATAAGGGCTTGCCCTTATAGGAAGCTTGTTCAAACCCAGCTTAATATAAACCCTATTTAATTCTTTATATTAAATAGGGGAACTTCTCAGAAAATACAAGGGATTCACAGACCAAACGGATGTCATATATTCCTTAGTTTGTTTGATTGAGCCTCATCCTCAAGTCTTGCGTTTATCCTTCAGGATAGATACAGGATTTGAGGTACATCGCTCTTTCATTTAAACTATGAAAAATATGGGGTCAATTTGATTCTATATTTTTCTAAAACTAAATATTTAAGTTAATTAAAATGTCCTTCTGAAGCGGGTGATGGGATTTTCATTCTGGTGACCGACAGCTTCTTACGGGCAACTCCTCCAACCAAAAGTAGCGTCGACAAGGAGGTAACCTATGGTTGCTAACGAGACTTCCCACGGTCTAAATGAAAGTATGGAATTTATTAAGTTGAGTTTATTAAATTCATTTGGACTAAGTGAATCCGATAGCAACTAGTGGTATCAGAATGAGAGAACTATACGATCCTAAACGGTGTTGCTCTGTTCAACTTTGACATGCCCCATAACATTTAAAGATCGTTAACCATAGGGACATTTGATTTGACGTCATAACCTGACACAGTAGAAAACTTAAGCTCATCACGACAAAGAGCTTGGAGCTAGCATAGTGGGCAGTACGGCCATCTTCAACAGCAAAACACATCTACATTAGCTAAATCAATTTCCTTAGAATTAAACAACCAAACCATATAATTTTGTGGTTGTTCACCTAGTGCGCCATAAATCCTCAACCTTTCCTTTAGGCATTTATGTGGCTCTGTTATACAATATAAGCCCTAACTCGTCTTAGGATTCCGAGGTTGTCAATCGTCACGACCAAAATCCTCACATCTTCCAGGCTAATTGTGTGATCATTTCACACAAATGTAAGTCATAAATAATAAAATTGGTAGGATGAAACATTCAAATAATTTTTCCTCAAAATTGAAGCTAAAAATTAAGACAAATTGGGAAGTCACCTAGGTTCTCCTTCGGATCCATGACATCCCCCTGTTCTTTCTCTTTTGGACTGAATTTGAACCATTGATCCTACTTTTTTTGTTGTGATAGATTGTGTAAAATTTAATTAAATATAATCAATTAATATTTGGATTCTACTCAAGTATAGGTATCGTTGTCAAGTCATAATGGACTTTCTATTTAATTCCCAAATATCCATCCTACGGGGAAGGTTTAAATTAGAATTAACAAATTTGCTAGGAAATTAACAGAAAGTCAATTAAAATCATTGTCACTAATTTCAATTATTGAGATGTAATCAAAATTGAATTTCTAAACTATTATCAAATCAAATATGCAAAATTTAAAATAGTAAATACTAATCTATTAACTTTGTTTATGTAACAGAGATTCTTATGTGAAAAAGCATCCTTCCCACAACAATGAAGCTATGGTAAAATGAGATGAGATAAATGTTCATAATATGTATTCTGCCAAATAGGAGCAATTTTAATTCTCTACTTTGATACAGTGCATAAAAAATCATTGGCAAATCTCAGAGTTTAGTCCCTAAATCCGTAGCTAGGCTAGGAGGATACCGACTCCCACTTCCCTTCACCTGAAGGCTAACTCTCGCTTCAGTTTTTAAACATTAAGACTGAATTGAATATTTTAGTCTATCACCCTAAAGATTCTCCAATTCTACTCCCAACAAAGAATATTTCCCTATTTATTTGCACTTAATTCCATAAATGATGTTCTCCTTCACGGAATCAAATGTGATCCTTAATATGTTGTAGAACTCATACTCCTTTTCTCGAATCAAATGTTTCAGAACACATTTTAACAATTTAATTGGACAGATCAAAAGTAAATTAAGTTCGGAGTTAAAATATCATCATAATTTATTTTACAATTTAATATTGGCACATTCATATTATCTCTTCATTTCATCATATCTCAGAGTATGGAGATAGATAGAGGGAACTACTCAGACTTCATGAGAAAGAAAAAACAAAATACAAATTTCATATATAAAATAAAGTTCCTACAAGACTGATAAACAAATAATACTTATCTGAAAACTCTTTCTCAAAGCAAATTCTTTGTAGTCTTTCCTTAGAAATGCAAGAAGAAGATATCTCTCACTTTTCTCCTTCTCTAACTCTCTTACAGAAAGTTTCACACTAAATCTCACCACAAAATCTCTAAAATATGAAAACAAATTCACTAATTGACTCTAATATGGAAGTGGAATGGAATGATGTTGTGTGAAAAATGAAAGTAGTGGTGTGAAAAATGTAGAAGAGCACTTTCATGATGAAATTTGGGCTCAAATAGAGCACAAGGTCGGTTCCTCAAGAGGTGCCTCCAAAAACTCTTCAAAAATTGTCCAAATACAACAAATCTTCTAGAAACAGGGTCTGCACTGCCTTTGGTGCTGTTGGCGCTGAGTAAAAAATCTCTGCGTTAATTTGTTCTGCGTCGTCAGCACTACCCTCGACGCTGCAGGCGCGAAGCATTTCTTCAAAAATGTCATTTTGACTCTAAATTTCATCTTTTTTGCTTTCTTTTTGCTTTAAGCCCTAAAAATCAAGATCCTATAAGAAAACATCAAAATACCTTCCATTAAAGCGCCATATCATCAAAAATAGGTATAAATTATGGGTCTAAAAATGTAAATATTTTTGGTGTATCAAAATTCCCCAAACTTACATGTTACTTGTCCACAAGTAACTCATTTACTACATAAAAAAAATATGACTTATGATAAAGATATTAACTTTTAGACTTCCTTATTTTAGTTTTCCAAATATAATAGTATAACTTAAGAAAATTTGAAAACAACTCCACTTAATACTAAAGGTGTAAAGATATTCAATAATTAAGTCTAAGGTTTTTGATCCTTTATTTCTTTCAAGAAAAATTGCAATTTATTATATTAAAGTCACTTAGTAAATTCAGATGAAAATGAAATTCATAAAACTTTATTAATAATTAAGTTAACATTCAAATAAAAAGTTTAGAAAAAGTGTTCAAGTCTTTTTCCTTAAGTTAATTCAAGTGAAGCCAATTTTTAATTAGGCATCTCCTCAAGTTTCTCCCCATATATATATATTTTTCTTTTTATTTTATTTCAGGATCATTTTTAATCCCCTTTTTCTTTTCTTTCTTTCTTTTCTACTTTTTTCCATATGTCAGGATTACTATATCTAGATAGCCTTTAATGATTTTGAACTTCACTATCTTCTTCTGAAAATTAAAAACTTTTTACATTTTTTCACTTATCAAATTTATATTAACTTAAAGATTACATGAAGTTCAAATCTTTTCTTTTTACATGAATCTTTTAAGATTTTTAATATTTCAAAAGTACAAATTTCCTTTACTAAAAATAGAAAAACATAGTCTTATTCTCTTTTACCAAATATCTTAGCCCCTGAATTAACCTTTATTATAGAAAAAGTTTTAGTTAAATTTACTATATATTTAGAAACATAAGTATAGTTATCCAAAGTTGACATCTAATTCCAATGGTCATATTAAATTTAAATTTTTGAAAATATAATTAAGTGAGGAAAAATAAAATTAAGTTCATTCTCTCTTTCTAAAAATTATTTTTCTTTTTCTCCCCCACAAACTTAAATTTTTAAAAGATTTTTACATGAAGAGTTTTAAAAATGAAGGGTAAAAGAAAACATTAAATATATAAAAAAAATTTATACCTGTTGGAGATTCAGATTTTTGAACATAAATTTTAAAGATACTGTAGGTGCTAAAATGAAAACTACAAGGCTAAAAACATTAAGTTGCACATAATACATATAAAATTTGCTTAGAAAGAACTAGTCATAAAACAGAACAAAGTGCTTAAAATAACAAAAGAACTAAACTAAATTCTAAAAATAAAAACAGTCTTCCACATTACAGTTTCACATAACATAACAAACTAAGTCTAAGCAACATCACAATACAAACAATACAATCACATAGTACAAACACAAATAAACAAAATTGATCACCAGTCATCATCGACATCTAACTTCTGTTGCTGATATGGAGTATAAGTAGGCTGAATGGGGAACTGAACTGTATGGTCACCCCTAAAAAATCTTACTAAAGAATCATCATAAACAGCATCATACTCAAATTTCTGGTGAATCAGATAATCAGTGTGAGCATTTTTGGCCTCTATATTCTGCATCCTACGATCCATCCTCAGAATATCTACTTGTTGAATCATCATTTGGTCCAACAACTCCTTGTTGCTGGGATAATTTGAAGTACGCTCACTACGGGTTCTAGAAGTAGAAGGAATATCCTTGACCTTTCTTCCAGATCTCTAATCAACATGGGGCTCATAAGTCTTGATGTTGGCAGGCCCAATGGGTCTCTGAGGCTTAATCATCTCCTCATTAGATCTGAAATCAACTCCTGCATGCTCACAAAGTGTGTAAATCAGAGCAGGGTGCACCAATCCACCAGTGGTCTCTCCGAGAGCAATAGATTAAATGTTCATATAAATGATAGAGCCCACATCTATATCTATAACTTGTTGAATACAATAGTTCAGGATGGCTTTATCATTTATCACCTCACTATGATGGTTCGACAGAATCATTCTTCTAGAAATAAAATAAGGTCAAGCCTTACATACTACATTTAAACTAGTACGAGGAAAGTTAACTTTAACTCCATTTTTTATTCTCCAAGCCCCTTTCTCACTAGTCAGAAAATAAAAAACTTCATCTAAAGCCTGGTCTATAACAGAAAAAGAATGATACTGGCATCTATACACTTCTTCTAGAGAATAGAACTCATTTATTTTCTTTGGAATGTATTCTACCCTTTTTCCACGAACAAATACATAATCATCAAAAGCTTCAGGACTGTTAGCATAAAATTCCATTATAATCCCAGTTATCGCTTCGGCAGTAAAATAGCAAAAGTTTTCTCATTGCCAAGCAATAATCAAATGTTCAACTTCTCCTCCCATATTCTTAAAACCTCGGTCCTGAATCACTTTATTATTTTCTTAAAAACTACAAAATCGAGCACTGACTCTAAAGCTAATAAACCTTTGCTTGTCATATTCTATTTTCCTTTTGCTCAATCTAGGTGCCATAGGAAATCTATAAAAATTTGATTAAAATTTTGAATAAATCCCAAAATTCCAAAAATTACAAATGTAAACCACATTAAAATAAAATCCACTAAGTAAGAGATTTTCACCAAAGCATTTATTCAAAATCTACCAAAAAATTTCAAAATTTTGGATCTAGTCAATGTGACAAAAATCTTTGGTGAAAATAAAAAATTTTTACTTTAAAGTGTAGCTCTTACCTAGAGAAGATGAAATATGAAGTCTTTTAGCCTCTAAATCACCTCAAATCCGATCACAATCAAGCCCTAGCCACCCAAACCAAAGGTTGAAGATGACTTAAGCGTAAAAATGATGGCCACAGTAAAAATTACAAATTTTTAGGGGTTAAAATCTGCTGTCAGGTTGAGGGCACCGTCGGCGCCAATTCCAGCGTCGTCGGCGCTCAAGGCCCGAAAATTTTATACTTTGATTTTTTAATTTTCAATTTCCTATCGACTTACTCCAAAATTTTTAGTATTTTAAACACAATTTTTTATCTAACAATAATTCACAAAACAAAACATTTCACCAACACAAATTTTCACAAACAACAACAAACTAACTTTTATATATGAAAATACACTTTCTACAAACACAATTTTTTTAATTACACAATCACACATATTAAACAAAATTATTATAAATCAGCATCAAAATCAAGCCACAACACTAAATACTGTCACAAAACTATACACGCAATCAAAGCTCAAAATTCTAAAGCAAGAAAAAACAAACCAAACCAAATTAAATCCTCACAATTACACTAAATATATATAACGTTTTAAAATAGATAGAGAATTTAAAAGTCTTCAATTATTAAGCCTCTTCTTCATTGCTTTCTCCTCCTCTGATATCTCTCAAAGATTGGTAATGAATATATAAGTTGTAGAAGAATCAGTACGGGAATTGATCTGTCAAATTTTCTTCAATCCACCCTTTTCCTTAAACAACCAAACTAGTCCTGCTTCAAAAGTTTCAGTGTGATCAAAATTTTCTTTCATTCTCCAATTTAGGTGATAAAAAAGGTATTTAAGATTTCCTAATGCATTCATAATACTCTGAAGTTTCCTTTCAATTTCCTTCAATTTCTTTTCCAAAGCAAGCAAACTTCCAATTGTTGGTGGTATTAATGCAATTGAAGCATGTGAAGATTGATCTATGATGGCTTCTAATACTTGATTTCCATTTCCATAATAATTCTCATCTATAGGATTCATGGGTTCGCAAGGTAATAAAGTATTTTCCCAACTTTCATATGGAACTTGGGCTTTACTGCAAATCAAAAAGATGGTAGATGGATGCCCAAGTCCATAAATTGGTCCATTAGTAAGGATACTCATAATAGATTTAAATATAATAGACCAAATAACAATGGGTTATTCCATTTAAATGCAGTAATTTAAAAAAAACACATTCTTTGGTAACTCTATTAATTTTCAAAGTAGGGAGCAATTTTGAAGCAATAAAGAAATGTCATTGCTTCGCAATTAGATTAAGTAATGAAGTGGAGAAACTAACATATCCTTCATCTCATATCTTCCACATATCACTTTCATCCGTTAGAAGATTATACACATCTTGCATCAAATCTCGTGTAGGAACAAAATTTGAATAATGACAGATTGGAATGTTGTCTATCAGATACAATTCATTAGTCCTTATAGAAGTAAATGGTACATCCCTACCTCGTACTAAGACAACACCTTGAGTAATTCCATATAAGTTTGCATAAAACTCTTTCACCACATGTACAACAAACGCATAATTAGTGTAACACAGAACTTCTCAACACATTTGCAAGAATGATTTTATCAATCGAACCAGGAAGACTGATCACTCCATGATTAACAAATCCTCTTTCCTTGATCAATTTCCTCTTGGTAATAACTTTATCGTATAATCATTGTGCGTCAAAACTAATAAACTTTATTTTGTTTAAAACTACATACCTCAAAGTATTTCTGGAATTGGAAGCCATGGAATCCGAAAATAGGAAGTTACTACGCGTCCAAGTATGTTTCTAGGCCTTTTTAAATCATCCAAGCTATTATTATGAAGTGAAATTGCACCAAAACCAGCCAAAAGTCATACAAAACTATCCAATCATACTTGGCGCCGTCGTCACTTCCGATTGGCGCTGCCGGCGCTGATGTCCATTATCTAGGGTGTCATCGGCGCCCATTCTGGAGCCGTCGGCGCCAATGGCCAAAATTACAATTTTCATTTTTTTTTATTTAATTTGATTCCAAGTTTTCCTCCAGTACTAATATCTGACTTAATTTATAATAAATGCAATTGTGTAGGATTATTATCTACTAATATATAAGACACTTAACAAACTAAATAGTAATACATGCAATATACGTATGGGTTGCCTCCCACAAAGCGCTCAGTTTAACGTCGTCAGCCTGACATGTCGTTTGTTTAGTTGGGTTGACTTAACATTAAAACTTCTTTAAATTGAGGTATGCGCCCTTCATAATAATATTTCAAACGATGCCCATTAACTTTAAAAATCTTTCTAGTGTTAAGATCTTTAATAATAATAGTTCAATAATGGTAGACTTTAATATCTTTAAATGATCCTAACCAACTGGATTTTAGCTTTCCTGGAATAATCTAAATCTTGTATTATATAGTAGAACTTCTTGTCCAAGTTCAAATGTATTCTTAACAATCTTCCGATCATGTCATATTTTCAGTTTCTCTTTAAAGATTTTTGCATTATCATATGCTTCATTTCTAATCTCCTCAAGTTCATTGAGTTGCAAAAACCTTTTCTTTCCAGCATCCTTTAAATTTAAATTAAATTTTTTAATAGCCCAAAATGCTTCCTGTTCTAATTCTACTGGTAAATGACATGTTTTTTTCAAAATCAATCTATTTGGGGACATTCCTATAGGAGTTTTATAAGCAGTTCTATATGCCCATAATACCGTATCTAGTCTAGCAGACCAATCTAATTTAGAAGGATTTACATCTTTTTTCTAAAATGCGTCTAATTTCACGATTTGATATTTCTGCTAGACCACTAGTTTGTGGATGATAAGCAATAGAGAATCTATGCATTATATCATATTTCTTGATCAATTTTTTTATTCTCTTATTCCAGAAATGAGATCCTTCATTAGTAATGATTACTCTTGGCATTCCTTATCTTGTAAAAATATTTTTAATTAAAAATTTAGAAACACTCCGAGCATCACTTATAGGCACAACAGTAGCTTCAATCCACTTAAACATATAATCAACAACAAGTAATTTATACAAATTTCCAAATGAGGCATAAATGGTCCCATAAAGTCTAATCCCCACACATCAAAAATTTCAACTTCTAATGTGTAATTTAGAGGCATTTTATCTCTTCTGAAAATATTTCCTACTCGTTGACATCTATCTCATGTTTTAATATATTCATTAACATCTCTACAAATAGTAGGCCAATAAAATCCAGCTTGTAAAATTTTATATGCAGTTCTATTTGTTCCAAAATGTACTATAAATTCAAAGTCATGGCATCTTTCAATTATCTGCTGAGTTTCTTCATACGGCACACATCTTCTAATAATTAAATCTTTACATTGTTTATATAAATATGGGTCATCCCAAAAAGTGTCTTTAGAATCATAGATAAATTTCTTTAATTGTGGATTCTTGATATCAGGTGGTAGAATGTCACTTACAATATAGTTTACTATATCAGCATACCACGATACATCCATTTCATCAATACTATATAAATGTTCATCAAGGAACTTTTCTAAAATTTCATTTACAAAATTAGTTAATATTTCTATTTCTATTCTAGATAAAGAATTAGTTATTAGATTATTATTTCCTTTTCTATCTACCACGGTAAAATCAACTCTTGCAATAGAAGTATCCATCTAATTAATATTGGTTTAGCATCCTTCTTTCGCATCAAGTATTTAATAGCAGAATGATCTGTATGCATTATACATTTAGTTCAAATTAAATAAGATTTAAATTTATCAAAGGCATAAACAATAGCTAATAGTTCTCTTTCAATAGTAGTATAATTAATTTAAGCATTAATTAGTGTTTTACTAGCATAATATATAACTTTAAAAAGTTTTTCGTGGCTTTGTCCTAATACATCCCCAATAGCACAATCACTAGCATCAAACATTATTTCAAATGATTTCTCTCAGTCAGGTGGTACTATTATAGGTGCAGTGATTAATTTTTTCTTTAATAATTCAAATGCTTTTATGTATTCCTCATTAAAATCAAATTTTGTATCTTTTTCTAAAAGTTGGCATAGGGGTTTAGTTATTCTTGAAAAAAAAATTTATGTAGCGCCTGTAAAAATCACCATGTCCTTAAAAATTTCTCACCCCTTTAACATTATTAGGAGGTGGTAATTTTTCTATAACTTGGATTTTTGCATGATCTACTTTCAAGCCTTTTTCAGAAATTTTATTTCCAAAAATAATACCTCCTGTAACCATAAATTGACATTTTTCCCAATTTAAGATTAGGTTGATTTTTTCACATATCTCAAGAACTTTCTTTAAATTATTAAGACATAACTCAAAAGAAGTCCCAAATATAGAAAAATCAACCATAAACATTTCCATTCAATTCTCAATAAAATTGCTAAAAATTGACATCATGCATCTTTGAAATGTTGTTGGAGCATTGCATAGTTTAAAAGGCATTCTAAGAAAAGAAAATGTTTCATATGGGCTCGTAAACATTGTTTTCTCTTGATCCTCTAGAGCAATTGGAATTTGGTGATATCCAGTATATCCATCTAAAAAATAATAGTATTTGTTCCCAGCCAATCTATCCAACATTTGATCTAGAAAAGGCAAAGGAAATTGATCTTTTCTGGTGGCCATATTTAGTTTTCTATAGTCAATACAAATTCGCCGACCAGTTACTTGTCTCATTGGTATTAATTCATTTTTTTTGTTTTCTTCAACAGTCACTTCTCTTTTCTTCGGAACACAGTGAATTAGGCATACCCAAGCTCTATCTGAAATAGGATATAAAATTCCAGCATCCAACCACTTTAAAATCTCTTTTTTAACAACTTCTTTCATTATTAGGTTTAATCTTCTCTGAGGATCCGCTTTAGGTTCATACTGTTCAACTAATAAAATTCTGTGCATACAATTTGAAGGACTAATTCCTTTAATATCTGCTAAAGTACATCCAAAAGCTTTTTTATACTTTTTCAACATCTCTATAAACTTTTCTTCCTGAATTTCAGTTAACTTAGAAGATATAATAACAAGCAATGTAGATGACTTTCCTAAAAATACATATTTTAAATGGGCAGGTAAAATCTTCAATTCAAGTTCAGGTGGTTTAATACTTGAAGGAATAAGATTTTTACTATCATTTTTAAGTAGGTCTGACTCTTCAAATTTTCCCTAAATATAATCTAAATATTCTTCTTTTACTTCATTTTTAGTATCAAAACTTTCTTCTTTCTTTAATTTATCTTAAAATTGATTCTTAAGCTACTCATTATTTAGATAATCAGCTACTTCCATCCTGAAACATTCATTATCTTATTCTATTGCATGATATTTCATAGCTTTTGCTATGATAAATTTCACTTCTTGATCATTAACTCTCATCATTAATTCTCCTTTTTGCACATCTATTACAATGAGAATCCCCAAAATAATGGGAATCTCTTTATCTTCCTCTATATCCAATACTATAAAGTTTACAAGGAAAATATATTTATCCACTTTTACTAGCACATCTTCTATAACTCCTTTTGGATAAATTATTGATTGATCGGATAACTGAAGAGTTATAGTAGTAGGGGAAATTTCTCTCAAATATAAACATTTAAAAATTGAAAAAGCCATAACATTGATAGACGCTCCTAAATCACATAAAGCTTTTTCGTAAAACTTTTCTCAAATTGCACAAGGTATAGTAAAGCTACCAAGATCTTTTAATTTTTCAGGAAGCTTTTTCTGAATAATAGATCTCAATGATATTACTAATCCATTGTAAAATATTTGAATTATTAACCAATCTGGTAAAGCATGATGTGTACATTTCCTAAGAAGATCTTTAAATTTTTCTCAAGCTTCATATATCGATTCCCCTTCAAATTGTCAAAAAGATGTAATATCATTTCTAAGCTTAACACTTTTCGAAGGTGGAAAATATTTAGCAAAGAATTTTTGTGATAGTTCTCCCCAAGTTCTAATAGATCATGATACTAACGAATTTAACCAAGTTTTGGCTTTATCCCTTAACGAAAAAGGAAAAAGTCTAAACCTAACAGCATCATTAGACACTCAATCATATTTAAATATAACACAAATTTCAAGAAAACTAGCAAGATGTAAGTTAGGATCTTCAATAGGAGATCCTCGAAACTGATTATTTTGTATCATTTGGATAATAACAGGTTTAAGCTCAAATGAATTAGCAGCAACATCAGGATTATGAATACTCAAGTGAAGTTCATCTGCTGCTGGATTCTCATAATCTTTTAAAGGTTTTTGTCGATTTTCATTTATTAGACTATCTAAGTTATTTTCCAATTCTTGTAAATTTTTAATTTCTCTTTGTTGTTTTTGAATTTTTCTAATAGTACGTTCTAATTCTGAATCATAAGGTACTAAACCTTCAGATCTCAATATTTTACATAAACAAATAAAGCAAGCAAAGTAAAACACTCTAATAATTTTTTAATTTTTATTTTTAATGATAAGTTTTTATGGTATATATATTACATTTAAATTTCCAAATTTATCAAAACTATTTAATTCAACCATTACTTCCCCACGCAACGACGCCAAAAACTTCATCCGACTTTTTTTGTTGCGATTGATTGTGTAAAATTTAATTAAATATAATAAATTAATATTTGGATTCTATGCAAGTATATGTATCCTTATCAAGTAATAATGGACTTTCTATTTAAGCCCCAAATATCATTCCTACGGGGAAGATTTAAATTGGAAACGACAAATTTGCTAGGAAATTTACAAAAAGTCAATTGAAATCACTGTCACTAATTTCAATTATTGAGATGTAATCAAAATTAAATTTCTAAACTACTATCAGATCAAATATACAAAATTTAAAATAGTAAATACTAATTTATTAACTATGTTTATGTAAGAGAGATTCTTATGTAAAAAAGCATCCTTCCCACTACAATGAGGATAGGATAAAATGAGATAATATAAAAGTTCATAATATGTATTGTGCCAACTAGGAGAAATTTTAATTCTTTACTCTGATACAGCGCATAAAAAATTATTGGCTAATCTCTATGTTTAGTCCCTAAATCCATGGCTAGGCTAGGAGGATACCGACTCCCACTCCTGAGCTCCCACTTCCCTTCACCTGAAGGCTAGCTCTTGCTTCAGTTCTTAAACATTAAGACTGAATTTAAGATTTTAGTAAGTAGATTCTCCAATTCTACACCCAACAAACAATATTTTCTTATTTATTTGCACTTAATTCCATAAATGAGGTTCTCTATCATGGAATCAAATATGATCTTTACTCTGTTGTAGAACTCATACTCCATTTCTTGGATCATATGTTTCACATCACATTTTAACAATTCAATTTTTCAGATCAAAAATTAAATTAAGTTCAGCATAAAAACATCATCACAATTTATTTTACAATTTAATATTGGCACATTCATATTATCTCTTCGTTTCACCATATCTCAGTGTAGGGAGAATGATAGAGGGAACTACTCAGACTTCATGAGAACGAAATAACAAAAAATAAATTTCATATATAAAAGAAAGTTCATACAACACTAGTAAATAAAGAATACTTATATGAAAACTCTTTCTCAAAGCAAATCCTTCGTAGCCTTTCCTTAGAAATGCAGGAAGAAGATATCTCTCACTTTTCTCCTTCTCCAACACTCTTACAGAAAGTTCCACACTAAATATCTCCACAACAACTCTACACTATGAAAACAAAATCACTAATTGGCTCCAATATAGAAGTGGAATGGAATGATGTGGTGCAAAAAATGAAAGTAGTGGAGTGAAAAACATAGAGGAGCGCACTTTTTCTGATGAAATTCGGCCTCAAATAGAGCCCAAGGTCGGTTCTCCAAGAGGTGCCTGACCAAAGAAAAATATGTTGAGATTTTCATACCTATTTTATACTATATTGATGATATTGCACCTTAAAGAAGGGTGTTGTTGATGTTTTGTTGCACGTATGTTGACTTATGGTCATTGGAGCAAAAAGATACAAAAAGGAGCGAATTTAGAGCGAAAAGGACCAAAATATAAAGATTTTAACTAGGGCGCCGACGGCAAGCCCAACGGCACTGACGGAGGGTTTTTCCCAAGAGCTTAGAATTAAATATTCTAGAAGGCCGCCGACAGTGCCCTCGAGGCCACCGATGGTGAGATCGGCGGTTATCTCGACTGGGGCATTGAATGTGGACTATTTTTTGGGGGATGCTTAGGCAACTCTTGAGAAAACTCTTCTACGACTTTAAGAGAAACTTTTGGCCAAAAATAGAAGATTGTGGGGGAGGAAGTTGAGTAGAGTGTAGAGAGTCCGGTAGAGTGTAGAGAGTTTAATTTAGGCTTAGATTGTGAGGAATTCTTCGAGAGATTGTAAGAGTAGAGGGAAAGTGAGAGATTTCTTCCTCCTTCCACTTCGAAGAAGAATTCTGTGTGCTGTAAAGAAAGAAAGAGATTCAGAGGAACTTCGAGGAGTCGCTTCGAAGAAGAATTCTGTGTACTATAAAAAAAGGAAGATATTCAGAGGAACTTTGAGGAGTTTGCTTGGGGAGGAATTAGAGATAAGTGGCATTTACTTATTATGGTTTGTATGATTTTGCTTTTATATATAAATTCTGAGTTTTGTCGTATCTTCCCCATGAGTTCTAAGTAATTTTCTCTGTCTTTCTTCTTGTCTTGAGATTTTGTGAAATGGTGATTTGAATTGGTTGAGCCTTGAGAATGTTAAAGAATTTGTGATGATCTTTTCACTTCAATAGTAATTTACTTTCAATATGGCCAATTGATTTGTTAAAATATGTTGAGTTTTACAACTAAAGTGATAAATTACATCCAGGATTTAGGGAGGTTAAAGTTCTTTGAAGTTGGGTGCAAATAAATTGGGAAATAAAATTTTCAGGCATAGAATTGGAGATTTTAGAGTAACAGACTAAAATCCTTGATTCAGTTCTATCGTTTGGGTGTTGAGGTATAGATGTTAGCCCTCATGCGAGAGGAACGTAGGAGTTCCAAAGTAATTGCCAATATCCTCCCAGCCTTGCAATAGATTCAGTAACCAAGCATAAGATTAGTCAATGTTCTTTATGCTTGGACCAAAGGGTAAGGAATAGGTATGATCTTATTTGACACAATCTAATTTAAACTAATTCACTTTATCTGTTCACTTTAATTTCTTAACAAGGAGAAGGATGCTTTCATATATATTGAACTTCACATTAGAAACTTTATCGGTAAAATTAGTTATTTAAGAGTTATTAAAATTTCATATTTATTTCAATTGCCTATTAGTGACATATAAGCAATTTGAACTATATTTTTGTGATTAAGTATTGATTTTCAAAAATCTTAGTTCGTAGCCTCTAATATTACACCCTGTGGGATCGATATCCAGGAATCCATTAGAGCCTTGTATTACTTGAGCAACACGTATACTTGCGTTGATAAGTGTGACTTTTCAATTATTGAATATTTTACACACCTCTTTATTGAATCTATAATCGTTGTCAAGTTTCTGGAGCTGTTGTCAGGAAATTAAATCTTCTAGTAGAAGTATCAAATTCTTGTAATTTTAAGCATATATAAAATCAATGTCAAGTTTTTGGGGCCGTTGTTGGGGAGTAAACCAGAATCATAATTAGAGTAATAGACAAATTAGGACTATTAGAAAACTTTTACTGGAATTGCAACTTATTTTCATATTTAGTTAATTGTTTTTCTGTGTACTGATTTCAATTGTATGCGTAAATTTGGACTTGAAAATCTTATACCCTACAATTCGGAATTAGAACGCACTGTTAGAAGAAATAGAAAACTAATAAGAGAACCTAGAAATCCTGACACAATGAAAAATAATGTGAACAATCAAGGAATAGAAAATGAACTGAACCTAGAAATCCTGACACAATGGAAAACAACGTGAACAATCAAGGAATAGAAAATGAACACCAACCTAGACCTCTACAAGATTATGCAAATCCTACAGCAGATGAAATTCACTTATCTATCCAAAATCCTGATGTACTAATTCATAATCTTAAACCTGCTATTATCCAAATGGTACAAAACAATCAATTCGGAGGTACACCAAATGAATGCTTAAACCTGCTATTATCCAAATGGTACAAAATAATCAATTCAGAGGTACACCAAATGAAGATTACAGCAGATGAGATTCACTTATCTATCCAAAATCCTGATGTAGCTGCTAATTCATTTGAGCTTGAACTTTTATTATCTAGATGGTACAAAATAATCAATTCAGAGGTATACCAAATGAAGATCCTAATTTACACCTCGCTAGTTTTTTCAAACTTTGTGCTACCTTTAAATATGACAGAGTTTCAAACGATATTGTTAGACTTAGACTTTTTCCTTTTTCACTTAGGGATACGGCTATGATGTGGTTAAATTTGTTAGCACTTGAAACTATTAGAACTTGGGGAGAACTTTCACAGAAATTTCTCTCCAAATATTTCCCTCCATATAAAACTATGAAACTTATAGTAGACATAACATCAATTTATCAGATTAATGGAGAGTCAGTATATGAAGCTTGGGAGAGATTGAAAGATCTTCTTAGGAAGTGCCCTCATAATTTGTTACCAGATTGGTTGATAATTCAAAATTTTTATAATGGATTAGTGGGATCTCTTAGATCGATGTTACCAGATTGGTTGATAATTCAAACTTTTTATAATGGATTAGTGGGATCTCTTAGATTGATTGTCACCAGATTGGTTGATAATTCAAACTTTTTATAATGGATTAGTGGGATCTCTTAGATCGATTATGATGTTGCGGCTGGTGGTTCTTTAATGTCAAAACTTTTTGCGAGGCTTATTCATTAATAGAAATTGCGGCTGGTGGTTCTTTAATGTCAAAACCTTTTGATGAGACTTATTCATTAATAGAAGAGAATGCGACTGGTGGTTCTTTAATGTCAAACCTTTTGATGAGGCTTATTCGTTAATATAAGAGATGGCTACCAACAATTTTTAATGGCCCTCTTAAAGGGTAAATCGTAAAAGAGTCGCTAGTATCCACGGTTCTGATGCAATATTTATGTTAGCTTCGCAGATTGCTACAATATCAAAGAAATTAGATCATTATGGAATGAATTATTCTCCAACACCTACTATGACGGAAGAGAATTCATCTGGGCAATTTGTGGATGTTCAACCTTTATATGAGACTTTAAATACTATTAATAATAGACCCAACAACCCTTACTCAAACTATTATAACCCAGGTTGGAAGAATCATCCTAATTTTAATTGGAATAACAATTCTTCTACAAATCAACAATGGGCGAACTACCCAGTGAACCCATTGAGAAATTCATCCAACCAAGGAAATGTTAATTATAGACCTTCTTATCCTCCAGGATTTAATAATAACACTCAATTTAAGGAAAAGAAGTTTTCTATGGAAGAGATGATACTAAAAATGGGTCAACAATTGCAGAATCAAGAAAATCAATTACAAATTCAAGGAAACCAATTACAAAATCAAGGAACTGCTATCAAGAATATTGAAAACCAATTGGGGCATATCGCTACTGCGCTTAGTAACCGAACATTAGGAACTTTTTCTAGTACCATGGAACCTAATCCTAAAGATCAAGGAAAAGATAGATAAAAGTGATACAATTACAAAGTGGAAAAGAATTGGAAACAAGAGTGCAGAAAGAAACAAAAATTGAGAAGGAGAAAGTGGATATAGAAAAAGAGAAGGATAATGAATACTCAGATTTAGAATATCCACTTACACCAGTGAAAATTACTGTAAAGAAACCTCCACCACTGTTTCCTCAAAGATTTAAGAAATACAAAAAGGATAAACAATTTTCCAAGGTTATAGAAATTCTTAAAAAATTAACGGTAAATATTCCTTTCGTAGAAGCTTTAGAGCAAATGCCCAATTTTGTGAAGTTTATGAAAGATATTTTGAATAAGAAAAGGAAGTTCGTTGATAATGAAACTATTGCACTTAGTGAAGAGTGTAGTGCAATTATTCAGAAAAAACTTCCGGAAAAATTAGAAGATCCAGCTAGTTTCACTATACCGTGTGCTATCGGTCAAAAATTTTATGGAAGAGCTTTATGTGATTTGGGGACCAGCATTAATCTTATGCCTCTATCAATCCTCAAAAGATTAGCATTAGGAGAAGTCCCACCTACTTCTGTAACTCTTCAGTTAGCGGATCGTTCAGTTACTTATCCTAAAGGAGTTAGAGAAGATGTGTTAGTAAAAGTTGAGAAATTTATATTTCCTACGGATTTCATTTTCTTAGATATGGAGGAAGATAAAGAAATACCTATAATTTTAAGGAGACCTTTTTTAGCTACTGGAAAAGATATGACACATGTTCAAAAGCGAGAATTAACTATGAGAGTAACAATCAAGAAGTGACTTTTAACATTGCAAAATCTATGAAATACCCTGCTGTTGAAAGAGATAATTGGTCAAGAAGTGACTTTTAACATTGCGAAATCTATGAAATACCCTGTTGTTGAAAGAGATAATGGTGAAATCTATGAAATACCTTGCTGTTGAAAGAGATAACAAGCATTTTAAAAAACATTTTGAAGAGAAAGAACATTTTGAAGATAGAGATGAAGATATTTTGGATAAAATAGAAAATGAAAAATTAGATTATGTTCAGCAAAGATTTAAGATGTTGGATATTACAGGAAATGCTGATAAGAATCTAGTTCCGTCAATTATAAAACCACCTGAACTTAAGTTGAAAATATTGCCTAACCACTTGAAGTATGTGTTTCTCGGAAACTCATCCACATTACCTGTTATTATATCTTCAGAGTTAAATGATTTGCAAGAGCAAGGACTTTTTGATACATTAAAAGTGTATAAAAAAGCTTTTGGTTGGACCTTTGTTGATATTAAGGGAATCAGTCCTTCAATCTGTATGCACAAAATTATACTAGATGAACAATACAAACCAAGAGTTGATCCACAAAGGAGACTAAACCCAATGGTGAAAGAAGTAGTCAAGAAGGAAATTTTGAAATGGTTGGACACCGTAATTACATATCCTATTTCAGACAGTGCTTGGGTAAGTCCAATTAATGGTGTTCCTAAGAAAGGAGGAGTGACTGTTGAAACAAAAGAGACAAATGAATTAATACCTATCCGACAAGTTACTGGGTGGCATATTTGCATTGATTATAGAAAATTAAACACTGCCGCTAGGAAAGATCACTTCTCATTACCATTTTTAGACCAAATAGTAGATAGACTTGTTAGGCCCAAGTATTTTTGTTTTTAGATGGATATACCGGTTACCATCAAATTTTTATTGCTCCTGAGGTTCAAGAAAAGACAACATTTACTTGTCATTTTGAAACTTTTGCTTTTCAAAGAATGCCTTTCAGATTATGTAATGCACCTGCAACATTCCAGAGATGTATGATGTCTATATTTAGTAAGTTAATTGATGATGGAATGGAAGTATTTATGGATGATATCTCTATATTCGGAACATCATTTGACACATTTTTAAATTATCTTGTAAAAGTTTTGGAGTTATGAGAAAGAACTAATTTAGTTTTAAATTGGGAGAAATGTCAATTTACAGGAGGAATTGTGCTAGGGCATAAAATTTCGGAAGATGGTATGGAAGCTGACCCTGCAAAAATCCAAGTTATATCTAAACTAACACCTCCTAGTTTGGAAGATGGTATGGAAGCAGACCCTACGAAAATTCAAGTCATATCTAAACTAACACCTCAATGATATGGAAGCATACCCTGCAAAAATTCAAGTTATATCTAAATTAGTACCTCCTACTAATGTAACGAAAATGGTATGGAAGAATACCCTGCAAAAATTCAAGTTATATCTAAATTAACACCTCTTAGAGAGGTTAGGAGTTTTCTTGGACATGTTGGTTTTTATAGGCGTTGAATGTAAGAGAGGTTAGGAGTTTTCTTGGACATGTTGGATTTTACATGCGTTTTATTAAAGAATATTTTGAAAAATTATTAAACCTGTATGCCAACTTTTAGAAAAGGACAAGCAATTTGAATTTACTGAAAACTGTTTAAATGCCTTTGAGTTATTAAAAGAAAAATTAATCATAACCAGTTTCACCTAACAAGGAGAAACCATTCAAAATGATGTGCGATGCTAGTGATTATGCTATTGGAGCAATTCTTGGACAAATGTATGAAAGGATTTTTAAAGTTATATACTACGATATTAAAACTCTTAATGATGCTCAAATTAACTATATTGTTACTGAAAAAGAGTTACTGGACATTGTGTATGCTTTAGACAAATTTAGATCTTATTTAATAGGAACTAAATGTGTTGTACACACTGATCACTCTGCTATTAAATATCTAATGCAAAAGAAGGATGCCAAACCAAGGTTAATCATACTTTTGATGCAAAAATTTGATTTTTTGGTTATTGATAGAAAGTGAACTCATAATTAAATTGTTGATCATTTGTCGAGATTAGAAAATCATGAATTTTCTGACACCGATAATGAAATTACAGACAGTTTTCCTGATGAACAATTTTATATTATTAATGAGTGAAAAATACCATGGTATATTGATATTGTTAATTATATTGTAAGTGATATTTTGCCACCTATGCTAACATTGCAACAGCAAAGAAAATTCATTCATAATGTGAAAGAATATTTTTGGGATGAACCTAATTTATATAAACAATTTAAGGATCTTATTATGAGAAGATGTGTACCTTATGAAGAAACTGAACTAATCATTCAGAAATTTCATGATTCTGAATTTGGAGGACATTTTGGGATTGATAAAACTGCTTATACAATTTTACAAGCTATGGATCTTATTATGAGAAGATGTGTACCTTATGAAGAAACTGAACTAATCATTTAGAAATGTCATTTAAAATTTGGAGGACATTTTCGGATTGATAAAACAGCTTATTAAATTTTGCAAGCTAGATTCTATTGGCCTACTTTCTTTATAGAAGTCTACAGATACATAAAAACTTGTGGTCGATGCCAATGAGTAGGCAATATTTCTAGAAGAAATGAAATGCCTCTGAATTTCATGTTAGAAGTTGAGATCTTTGATGTTTGGGGATTAGATTTCATGGGACCATTTATTCCTTCATCTGGGAACTTATACATATTAATTGTGGAAGACAACGTTTTAAAGTGGATTGAAGCACAAGTTTTACCTCGTTGTGGCGCTAAGAGTGTTTCAAGATTTTTAAAGAAAATTATTTTCACTAGATATGGCATGTTGAGAATGATTATCACTGACGGAGGATCCCATTTTAAGAATAAATACATTCAAAGATTGGTAAAAAAATTTAATATTATTCATAGAATATATACTTCCTATCACCCTCAAACTAGTGGGTTAGCTGAAGTTTCTAATAGAGAGATTAAACAAATACTCGAGAAGGTTGTAAACCCTAGTAGAGTAGATTGGTCCACTAGATTGAATACCGCATTACGGGCTTATAGGACTGCTTATAAAACTCTTATTGGAATGACTCCTTACAGGATGATTTTTGGAAAGAATTGTCACTTACCAGTAGAATTGGGGCATAAAGCATATTGGGCAATTAAAGAATTCAATTATAATTTGAAAGATGCTGGTGAGAAGATATTGTTACAATTAAATGAATTGAAAGAATTAAGAAATAAATCTTATGATAATGACAAAATTTATAAGGAGAAACTAAAGTTATGGCATGATCAGAAGATTAACCAGAAGAACTTTGAACTAGGATATGAGGTTTTGCTTTATAATATAAGGCTGAAGTTATTCCCTGGGAAATTGAAGTCTCATTGGTTAGGGCCCTTTACTGTGACTCAAGTTTATACTTACAGAGCTGTTGAAATTGAAGACCAAAAGACTAGGAATAGATTTAAAGTAAATGGACATAGATTAAAGCCATATTTTGAGGGTAAAAGACCAAATTTTAAAGAGGNAAAGATTAGCCAAAAGAACTTTGAACCAGGACAAGAAGTTTTGCTTTACAATACAAAGCTGAAGTTATTCCCTGGGAAATTGAAGTCTCGTTGGTTAGGACCCTTTACTGTGACTCAAGTTTAAACTTACAGAGCTATTGAAATTGAAGATCAGAAAACGGGAAATAGATTTAAAGTAAATGGACACAGATTAGAGTTGAAGATCGGAAGGAAATAGATTTAAATTAAATGGACACAGATTAAAACCATATTATGAGGGTAAAAGACCAAATTGGAAATAGATTTAAAGTGAATGGACACAGATTAAAACCATATTTTGAGGGTAAAAGACCAAGTAAATGGACACAGAATAAAACCATATTATGAGGGTAAAAGACCAAATTTTAAAGAGGTTTTAATGAATATATTTAAAGTAAATGGACACAGATTAAAGCCGTATTTCGAGGGTAAAAGACCAAATTTTAAAGTTGTTTTAATGATCAGTCAACCTGAATATTATCTGAATAGGTCGGGCTGACGACGTTAAACCAAGTGCTTTATGGGAGGCAACCCATAGTTATCTTTATTTTTATCACGGAATATATTATTTTTATTTGAAATTATTGTTAGTTTGTGGTATTATTGAACTCTACTACTCATGTTTACCCTTAAATCCTNTATGTGAATAGGTCGGGATGACGATGTTAAACCAAGCCCTTTTTGGGAGGCAACCCATAATTATCTTTATTTTTATTTAGAATATAATATTTTTATTTGAAATTATTGTTAGTTTGTGGTATTATTGAACTCTACTACTCATGTTTACCCTTGAATCATCATAAAAATTGGATCCATAAACAAAATTGGAACGCATTCGGACCAAAGCGAAACTGTGAATTTTTGCCTTGAACACCGACGCCGCCGATGGTGGGTTTTTCCCGAGAGTCCGGGCAATTAATTCTAAACACTCGCCGATGGCGCCATCAACATTACCGACGGTGAGAACGGCGGGATGACGATTTCTGGAGTTTGAATGGATGGTTTTAGCGGTTTTTGGCGGTTTTAGGGGGGATCTACTCCCTATAAACTTCTAAATTTAGTTCTTAAGTTTGTATTTCTCCAAAAACGAATTGGAACTCCACCAAATTCATCCCTATGGCATCCAATTTCCTTGAAAACCGTAGATTGTGAGTGTTCAACCGGAGAAAGTTCATTAGTTCCGAGGCGCAACGAATCTCAACAAAGTACTGACAAAGAGGAGATTATTCAAAGAAAGAGGATTCGTGATTCAAGGATTGAACAATCCTTTGACAACAATTGAAGAGGTGATTGTACGATGAAGATGGGAAGCGTTGTGCTACACTACAACCACCGTAGTTGTTCCTGTGGTGAAGGAGTTTTATGCTAATTGCATGGAATCAACGAGGGAGTCGTCTATGTGCGAGGTAGATGGATAACTTTTACTCCTGCACGGATTAATGAGTTATATATGATCAAGAATGTTCTTATCTGTCATTATTCCAACTTCGTCCCAACAAGAAACCTGAGGAATGAGATCTACCAATATTTGATGTACAAAATTGAAGACTGGGAAATGAGAGAAAAGGGGTATGTTAGTTTTTTGAAACACTTCTAAACCCCGTTTCTAAACACAGGCACTTCTTCATTTCTGCAAAGCTATCACCGACAATGAAGTTCGGTAAAGTTACTAAGGAAAGTGCTATTCTGAATTATTGTATCCAAATGGGACTGCCAATTGATATTGGATCGATAATTTTGAAGTCTGCTTTAGGCCTGATCGTTCATGGATCAACTTATGGGCATGGACGTCCTTCAAAAATTTTCTTACTCTGTAGTTATTTCCAAGTATCTTATGAGATTTAAGAAAATCTACTTCTATCTTGGAAGCCTTTAACCCAACCGAGATGTTCTCAACCAATGAAGATGAGAATGATATGATTGTTATTGTGGATCAATCATCTCAGAATTCACTTCCTATTCAGCCTTTAGTTTCGGACATGACACTAGTGATCCTTCGTAGAATCAAAAAATTGGAGAAAGAGGTACAAAATGTTATGAATGTAATTAACAATATCTCTGAGCTTTTTCTATCATCTAAACTAGAGAATGAAATAGTATTTTGATCACTTTGGACATATCGAAGGAAGTTTGATACGATTTATGAGAAAGATGAGATTGATAGAAGATGACTCTACTGAAGAATTCTCATATCGACCCTTCTATAACCTCTTCGTTCATGTTCAATCAATGGGTGATCTCAGAGGAGAAACAAGTACTGAATCTGAAGAGTAGTAGATTTACCTTGCTTCCTGTATGTCTATGTGTGTAACTTGATTTGAACTTTTTGTTTGTTTTTCTTTAAAATTATGCTTTTAGATCTCAGTATAGTTGAGATTGAGCATAAGATGTTTGTTTTCAGTGTTTAGAGTGTTGTGGCTTGGATTGCAACATTGAATTATTGTATCAAGGTTGAGAAAATATCAAACTTATGTGTGTCGTGTAACATGTATTGTAACCCTTGGAATTTATATATAACTGTGATGTTTTGTGTTGTGAATGTTTATTTGTCTTAGTACATCATTTAATCACTTAAAATTTATGTCTATAATGATTGAACGGATGTTGTCGAGGCTTAAAATTGATCGAAGTCGCAAAAATCTGGAAATTGAACCAATTTTGAAAATCTCGCCGACGACGGGTTTTTCCCGAGACTTAGGTTAATAATTGAATAGAGATTCTGAAAAAGCACTTTTAACTGCGATTTTGACCAGTCAATCACCACTAATCATCATCCCCTTCCTCTTAGAAAATGAAATTTTCAATCAAGGGCTTGAAAATCCTGGATTTGGGGGCGATTTCAAAGAATTTATAAACCGGATTTTATCATCTCTCGGTAAGAGCTTCACTCCAACCTAAAAATATTTGATTTTCATCTTAAATTTCTTCCACATTGAGGAGATCCAAAAAAGTTGAGAGTGTGGAGAAAATTTTTGGAAGAAATTCATGGATTTTAGTTTGGAACTCTTAGAGTCACTCTTGGAAGCCATCATTTGAGTATTTGAAGTGTATTTTGGAATTTTTTATAATTTTTTATTAGATTGACATGGCTCCACGACTTGAGTTTGATGAGTCTCGCTTCGTCAATGCGAAGGCTCAGTCAACATTTACTTTAGTATTTGAAGGGAAGAAATGTATACAAGATCAAGTTTTTGAGAGTCCGGGAGGAGAAATTGAGCGAGCTATTACCAAACGGAGGTAGGAAAACTTCTGTTATACCACCAATAAGGATGCTATGACTATTGTGAATGAATTTTATGCCAATGTGTTCCATTCTGAGGACTAAACCGTTCGAGTGTGGAAATTTTCTGTTGAATTTAGTGCCGCCTAAATCAACTCATTTTATGAAGTCCTAGACTCCTATAGCTGTCATTATGAAACCTTCAGTACAATGGAAAGCCCGCTGAATGATGTCATCAGCTTTCTCACTGATGGGAAAGGGACATGGAAGATAAAGCAACGATAATGGGAAAATTTTTCAGCTTCCATGTTGAATGTCACATCTAAAGCGTGGCACTATTTTATTTCCTCTACTCTGTTACCTACATATCACCATAGTGAGGTAACAAGAGATAGAGCTATTCTAAATTTTTGTATTCAGAATAATTGAACTATAAATGTGGGGAGAATTATTTTTAAAAATATATTGACCACGACAAAGAGTGAAACAAGTGGAGGTATGGGGCATCCTGACCTGATTTATGCACTTTGCCAACTTTCTGGAGTTGAAACTAGAGATGATGAAGAATGGGTTTACCCTATGAAACCCATTAGTAAAGCTAATTTGAAGACATATGAATCTCATGAAAAATGGAGATCTGAAAGTAGGAGTGAAGAACCTTCTACTAGTAGAGATATCCCCTCTACTAGCTATGACCTTCCTTCCTCTAGTTCTCCTACCCTGAATGATTTAATGAATGAGTTGACCTTGCAGCAAAAGAGTATAGATTTAATAAATGAAAGAATTGGGGGATTAGAACGTAGACATGATTATGATAGTGAGTACCTACAGAAACATTCCGACTTTGAGATAGCTTACTACGAAACTCAGGCCCGACACTACAGAGGTGAGCCTGGGCATTCTGATTTCGAGATAGCTTACTTCGAAGCTTAGGCCTGGCACTACAGAGGTGAGCCTGATGTTACTTTTCCTGAATGCCCCCGTTATACTCAGTATCAGCCCAATCCACCTGCTGACCAGGGAGGCAAAGATATAGCCTGAGATTTTAATATATGATAGTAATTTATGTACTTCTATTTTTGTAATTTGTGTAAAAGCGATAGATGCTTGCTTGTTTGTACTTTCATTTTTATTTTTAAGTTGCAATTGGATAATTTTTAATTATTGTTTAAAATGTTTAGTGTGGTAGTTGAAATTTGCATTTATAGTTATAATAGATTTTGATTAGTACTTTGTAAATTGTAGTGTGATGTCATTTTTATTTGCATTTAAATATCTTTGTAATTGTTTTTTTTAGTATTGTGGATATGTTAGCAAAATATTGTGTTTGTATAATGTTTAGTTTTGAACTTATTTCAAAATTTCATTACCTAACAAATTCTCTAATGATTGATATGTATAGAAAGCTCCTAATATTACAGAACAGATGAAGTAAAAATTTTGAGAAGGACTGCAAAATTTCAGAATGATGAAAATGCTTAAAGTACTGAGGTATGATTTATATCTAGAATTTTCTTTCCACCAGTATCATTTCATATTAAAAAATTTAAGTTTGGGGAGGGATAAAAAAGATTAACTATTAGATGTTCTCAATTTAATTATTTTCAAAAATTATTAATATAATTTTTTTCGTAGTGAATTTAATTCAAATAACTATATTTTGTAGATATTTAAATATTATGGTAGATTTAAAGGAATATTTTTGTAAGGAAAATTAATTTTATAGATTAAGATATTTAGTATAAGAGAATAAGACTATAGTTAACTATTTAAAGTAAAGGAAACTATATTTTGAAATATTAAGAATCTTAGAAATTCGCTTAAGAGGAAAGGATTGGGGCTCAATGATGTAAAAGCTATGAAAGACTTATAAGGTAAATGAATGCTTTGAGTTTCAAATTTAGGGAACAAAAGGTGATGTTCAAAATCATTAAAGGCTATCCAGATATAGTAATCCTCACTTGAAAAAGGAAAAAAAAGGATTGACAACAATCCCAGAAAAGAAAAGAAAAAAAAGTATAGGATTGAAAGCAATCCAAATGAAAAAAAAAAGAAAAAAAGAAAAAAAATATATATATATGTGAGGAGAAGCTTGAAGAGATGCTTAATAAAAAATTGGCTTCACTTGGACCTACCTAAAGGGAAAACCTAAATACATTCCTGAACTTATATTTATGGATGCATCTTGTGTTCCCATGAAGTTCTTATCATTTGAATATTCTAAGTGACTTGATGTTACAACAAATAGTCATTCTTGAAATGGATAGAAAACTAGAACTCTTAAACTTGATAACTAGATAATCTTGTACCTACAGAGTTAATTTAATTACTTGAATTTTTTCTAAAAATCTCATTATGGTATTACTTAAATCAAACTTATAGTATTTCTGAATTAAAACCTTACTACAATAGATCATAACTTTTTATCTAGTACTCAAATTACTTGAGGACAAGTAATAGTTATGTTTTGGGGATTTTGACCAAAAAAAATATGTTGTGGTTTTCATAACTATTTTATACTAATATTGATGATATTGTACTTTAAAGAAGGGTATTTTTGATGTTTTGTTGAATGTGTGTTGAATTACAATCATTAGAGTAAAAAGATGCAAAAAGGAGCGAATTTGGAGTGAAAATGACAAAAATATGAAGATTTGAACTAGGGCGCCGACGACGCCATCGATGCCGTCGACGGTGGGTTTTTTTTAGAGTTCAGACTTAAATAATCTAGAAGGCTGCCGACGTCGAGATCGGTGGTTATCTCAACAGGTGCATTGAATGTGGACGATTTTTTAGGGAATGCTTACACAACTCTTGGGAAAACTCTTCTACAACTTTAAGAGAAGATTTTGGCCGAAAATAGAAAGGTCTAGTAGAAAATAGAGNCGGTTATCTCAACAGGTGCATTGAATGTGGACGATTTTTTAGGGAATGCTTACACAACACTTGGGAAAACTCTTCTACAACTTTAAGAGAAGATTTTGGCCGAAAATAGAAAGGTCTAGTAGAAAATAGAGAAGTTCAATAGAGTATATAGAGTTTCATTTAGGGTTAGATTGTGAGGAATTCTTCGAGAGATTGTAAGAGTGGAGGAAAAGTGAGAGATTTCTTCCTNGAATGTGGATGATTTTTGAGGGGATGCTTAGGCAACACTTGGGAAAACTCTTCTACAACTTTAAGAGAAACTTTTGGCCGAAAATAGAGGAGTGTGGGGGAGGAAGTTGAGTAGAGTGTAGAGAGTTTAATTTAGGGTTAGATTGTGAGGAATTCTTCGAGAGATTGTAAGAGTGGAGGGAAAGTAAAAAATTTCTTCCTCCTTGCCACTTCGAAGAAGAATTCTGTGTATTGTAAATAATGGAAGAGATTCAGAGGAACTTCAAGGAGTTTGTTTGGGGAGAAATTAGAGATAAGTGGTATTTACTTATTGTAGTTTGTATGATTTTACTTTTATATATAAATTCTAAGTTTTATCATATCTTCCCTATGAGTTCTGAGTAGTTTTCTCTGTTTTTCTCCTAGTCTTGAGATTTTCTGAAATGGTGATTTGAATTGGTTGAGCTTTGAGAATGTTAAAAAAGTTGTGATGATCTTTTCACTTTGATCATAATTTACTTTCAACTTGGACAATTGATTTGTTAAAATATTTTGAGTTTTATAACTAAAGTGAAGATTACATCCAAGATTTAGGGAAGTAAAAATCCTTAGAAGTTGGGTGCAAATAAATAGGGAAATAAAATTATCGGGCGTAGAATTGGAGATTTTAGAGTGAAAAGTTGGGTGCAAATAAATATGGAAAAAAAATTATCGAGCGTAGAATTGGAGATTTTAGAGTGACAGACTAAAATCCCCAATTTGGTGCAAATAAATAGGGAAATAAAAATTATCGAGCGTAGAATTGGAGATTTTAGAGTGGAAAGCTAAAATCCTCAATTTGGTCCTATCATTTGGGTGTTGAAGTGTAGATGTTAGCCCTCAGGCAATAAAATCCTCGATTTGGTCCTATCGTTTGGGTCCTAAAGTGTAGATGTTAGCTCTTAGGCGAGGGGAACGTGGGAGCTCCGAAGTGAGAGTCGGTATCCTCCCAGCCTAGCCGCAGATTCAGTGAGGGGAACGTGAAAGCTCCAAAGTGAGAGTCGGTATCCTCCCAGCCTAGTTACAGAATCAGTAACCAAGCATAGGATTAGTCAATGTTCTTTATGTCTGGACCAAAGGGTAAGTCATATCGTTTGGGTGCTGAAGTGTAGATGTTAGCCCTCAGGCGAGGGGAACGTGGGAGCTCAATTCAATCCTATCGTTTGGGTGTTGAAGTGTAGATGTTAGCCCTCAGGCGAGGGGAACGTGGGAGCTCGAAAGTAAGAGCCGGTATTCTCCCAGCCTAGCCGCAGATTCAGTAAACAAGCGTAGGATTAGTCAATGTTCTTTATGTTTGGGTGTTGATGTGTAGATGTTAGCCCTCAGGTGAGGGGAACGTGGGAGCTCCAAAGTGTCCGGTATCCTCCCAGCCTAGCTGTAGATTCAGTAACCAAGCATAGGATTAGTCAATGTTCTTTATTCGGTATCCTCCCAGCCTAGCCGCAGAATCAGCCAAGCTTAGGATTTGTCAATGTTCTTTATGCCTGGACCAAAGGGTAAAGAACAGCTATGCTCCTATTTGGCACGATCCAATTTGAACTAATTCACTTTATCCATTCACTTTAATTTCTTGACAAGGAGAAGAATGCATTCTTATATATTGAACTTCACATTAGAAACTTTATTAGTAGAATTAGTTATTTAAGAGTTATAAAATTACATATTTATTAAATTGCCGAACCTTCATTGGTATAATTAGTTATTTAAGAGTTATTAAAATTACATATTTATTTCAATTGCCTTCTTCATTAGTATCATTAGTTATTTAATAGTTATTAAAATTACATAATTATTTCAATTGCCTAATTGTAACAGATAAGCAATTTCAACTATATTGTTGTGATTAAGTATTGATTTTCTAAAATCTTAGTTCGTAGCCTCTAATATTACTCCGTCGTGGGATCGATATCCAGGACTCCATTAGAGCCCTGTATTACTAGAGCGATACGTATACTTGCGTTGATAAGTGTGACTTTGCAATTATTGAATATCTTACACACCTCTTTATCAAATCTATAACCGCTGTCAAGTTTTTGGCATTGTTGCTGGGGAATTAAATCTTCTAGCAGCAGTATCAAATTCTTATAATTTTAAGCATATATAAAGTCACTGTCAGTGCCTCCAAAAACACTTCAAAAACTCATCCAAATACATCGAACCTTCTAGAAATGGGGACTGCACCACCTTTAGTGTTGTAGGCACTGGTCTGGCACCGTCGAGGTTGAGTAAAAAATCTCCTCGTTAATTTGTTCTGCACCGTCGGCGCTGCCGGCGCTGAGCATTTCTAGAAAAACGTCATTTTGACTCCAAATTTCATTCTTTTTGCTTTCTTTTTGCTTTAAGCCCTAAAAATCAAGAACCTACAAGAAAACATCAAAATACCTTCCATTAAAGTGCAATATCATCAAAAATAGATATAAAATATGGGTCTAAAAATACATATATTTTTGGTGTATCAATCATTCCTCTTTCACACCTCTTTTTCGATCTCGTTGAAAAGTCCTATCTATTTAACCTCTTTGAAGATAATATTTCCTGATTTTTTAGATAAAGTTTTCTTTGGTGACTTTGATTATCTAAGATGTAATTAACTATAGGGGCTTGCCCTTACAGAAAGCTTTTCTAAACCCAGCTTAATATAAACCCTATTTAATTCTTTGTATTAAAAAGGGGAAACTTGTTGGCAAATAAAAATGGTTTCACAGACCAAACGGATGTCATATATTTCTTAGAAAATTTCACTACCAACTCAAATATTCTTGGATGGTCTAATTAAACAACATATAACTCTCAAGCAAACATACAAGGATCTATGTGTTTTAATAAAATCATTTAATTTGAAGAAACATCTTCTTCTGAAGATGAAATAAAAGAATCAATTATTATTTTAACCAAATACTAATTTATGACAACTCGAGTTAATTATTCATCTCTAAACACTTTGTCTTCCTGTAATATACCTATGGAATTACCATCCTCTTCCCTACAAACGGACCCAGTACAAGCTAAAACACGGGTTCTTATCTTCAATACTTACCTCCCAGCATTAGAAGAATCCCCACATACCGATCCAAAACAATAAAATAGAAAAAAAGAATCAAGATAACATACTTGAACCCATAAGGGGACACGATATTTACTTAAACACAAATTGTAGTAAAAATATTAATGAAATAATTGATAAATGTGTAATAGAGAATAGCTTAGCCTTATAAAATTATAATCTAAAAGGAGAAGACGTTTTTGGATTACTACAAAATGCACTTACTGGAATCGATAAAAATGGTTCATGAATTAAGAGAAAATTAAAAAAAAAAAGTTTTAGAGATGCTTATTTAGATGAAAGGGATTGTCAGTACACCTGGGAGATACCCAGTTATTTATGGTGACTATATAAAAAGTGAATTTTTAGTATATAAAATTAGGTACACCACTAAAACTGAAAAATGAAAGCATCAATCTGATATAGAAAAACAGAAAATGGCACCTCTAAACATCTACAATGTTTTTTATTTAAAAAAATATAAATTCGAATTTCAAAAATATTTTTATGATATTTTAGCTGGTGACCGATAATTATATTTAGACATGTAATTTTACAAATTAGCATAAACATAAAACATTATATGAAGCCAAGAGTTTACCACGAAACATCAGAACGATATAACTCTACTAAGTTGAATACATTATGCTTTAGAAAAATTAATAGAAGCATGTCAGCATATAGATTTACATGAACAAAATAAACAATATAAACAGTTGTTATGTTGCAAAAAATCTGAATTAGTCCGAAATCAGTGGGGATGTTCTTCCTCTATTAACAAATGTAATTGCTCTACAATAGAGGAAAAAGTTCCTTAAGAAAATACATAAAAAAACATTTTAATCCTAGTAAGAGGACTTTTAGAAAGAAGAATAATAATATTATTAAAAAAATTAAATGTTGGATATGTTGACAAGAAGGACATTATGCTAATAAAGGTCTTCAAAAGAATAAAATAAACCATGTAAAATTTGTAGCAATAATTGAAGAAAATAATTTACAAACCATTTTTAATATCTCTCACATTGATAGTGAGGAAAAATTGTACCAACTATCTGAAACTAAAGATAATTTAAAAAATATAAGTTACTCTCATGATGAAATAAAAGAATATGCATATTCTAATTGATGGAAGAAAACTCAAAATCAGATATAATTATTAATTACATTATTGAATATGAAAGACATATTAATTTTTTAGAAGAAGCCTATAATAACATAAGGAAATTTAATTAGTGCATCAAAAACTCAAAATTAGCTTTTGCCATTAGGGGCTCTCAAGTTCATTGCTCATCAATTCCAGCTCAAATGACTTTGAAAGTTTGATGGTACCCTACTTATGGGTCAATTAAAATATCAGAGGTGAAACCATAATTTTTTTATTTTCATTTAATATTTATAATTATTTTTACTCAATATTACGGTTTTTAGATGTTAATTTATTTAGTTATTCAAAGTAAAGTTTATGTTCATGGGAAAATTATTGGAGGTTTGCTTAGATCAAAGGACTACTTGGACAAAATTTCACGATTTTTTTTTAAATTAAATTTTAATTATTATAATTATTTATTAATTTTAGTGATTAATTAAATATAAAATATAATCTAACTTCAAAAATTACTTATTATTATTTTCACTAATCTCCCTAACTCCAGAGAACTTTAAGAAACAAGCATTTCATTTTTGTGATTTTTATTTTATTAATTATAATTATTTTAATGAGAAATTAATGAAAATACATTTTTTGCATTTAAAAATACATAACTAAACTAGAGTAATTAGAAAAAAAATATTTTATAGGGTCCCAAATGATTAGGGAACAATTAAGAACATTTTGATGCATTTTTATATTTTTACAATTTTTAATTACTTTTACTTTTCTAAATTCAAAAAATGCCAAAAAAATGTAGTATTTATTTAATATCAATTTTATTTTTCTTAGGTGCCTCTGATCACAAGGAACTCCTAAAACCATTTTCATAATTTTTCTAAGTGTATTTTATTAATTACTCCTAAAACCATTTTCATAATTTGTCTAGTTGTATTTTAATAATTATAATTACTTTAATGCAAAAATCTCATTTTACTTGGAAAATAGACTTTGATAATAATTATATTTCGAATAGGTTTTAAATTTTATAGAGGGTTCAAATGGTCATTATTTACAGTGTAGAATAATGTATACAATATTTTTGAATTATATTTTATGTATTTAAATTTTTATGAGTTTTAATGACTCAATTAACTATGTAATGTACATAATTATTCAAAATCATTTTATATTTTTCCTAGAGTTCTTTGACCGTAGGGAATCTTTCTTTGACCACAATGAACCTACCAATATAAGTCCCATATTATTCGGATTTAAATTTTAATTTATAGAACTATTTTAAGCAAAAAAAAAGGTTAGTAGACTTGAAAATTAGGGCTTTTAGGGTTAGAGGTTGTCGAAAAGGAAAAGTGTGGTTTGTGGGGTGTTGCTCGTAAGAAGTTGTCGGTGATCAGAATCGAAATCCCGTCGCCCGCTTCGGAAGGACATTGAAGTATGAAATTAAACTGACCCATATTTTTTATAGTTTAAAATGAAAGTGCACTGTACCTCTAATCCTGTATCTATCCCGAAGGATAAATAGAAGACTTGAGGATGAGGCTCGATCAAATAAACTAAGGAAAGTATGACGTCCATTTGGTCTGCATTGTATTTGCCGACAAATTCCCCTATTTAATATAAAGGAATAAATAGGGTTTATATTAAGCTGGGAGGATGAGGCTCGATCAAATAAACTAAGGAAAGTATGACGTCCGTTTGGTCTACGAAACCTTTCAACAAGTTCCCATATTTAATATAAGGAATTAAATAGGGTTTATTTTAAGCTGGGTTCGGACATGCTTCCTATAAGGGCAAGCCGCTATAGTTAATTACCTCTTAAATGACCAAAGTCACTTAAGAAGACTCTCGATAAAAATCAGAAAATATTATATTCAAGGAATTTCAAAGAATAGGACTTTTCAATGAAATCAGACGTAGAGGTGTGAAAGGGGATTGGTTCAAATTTAGAATATTTTATTGTAGAATCCAAAGGAGGAAGAACTACGGGATGTCATGGATCCAGAAACGAACCTCGGTGACTTCCCAAGCTATCCTAATGTTTGGCTTCAGTTTTGAGGAGAGATATTTAGGTGTTTCATCCTGCCAATTTTATTAGTTAGGGCTTTCATTCGTGTGAAACTATCGCATAAATAGTCTGAAAGATGTGAGGATTTAGGTCGTGACAAACGACAACCTCAGAATCTTAAGACGAGTTAGGGCTTGATGTGAGGATTTAGGTCGTGACAAACGACAACCTCGGAATCCTAAGACGAGTTAGGGCTTAGTACAACAGAGCTATACAAAGGCCTAAAGATGAGGTGAGGATTTATGTTGCATAAGCAGACAACCTCAAAATCCTATGGCTTGGTTGTTTAATTGATTTAGGTCATGACAAACGACAACCTCGGAATCCTAAGACGAGTTAGGGCTTATATTGTATAGTAGGGTTGTACAAAAGACTAAAGATAAGGTGATGACTTACTTTGCATAAGAAAGCAACCTCAAAGTCCTATGGCTTTGTTGTTTAAGTCTAAGGAAGGAAGATTGGTTTAGCTGCAAACAACCTCGAAGTCCTATGGCTTTATTGTTTAAGTCTAAGGAAGGAAGATTGGTTTAGCTGGGGGACCTTGAAGTCCTATGGCTTTGTTGTTTAAGTCTAAGGAAGGAAGATTGGTTTAGCTGGGGAGACTAAGTTTTGCTGTTGAAGATGGTCGTGCTGCCCACCAAGCTAGCTCCAAGCTCTTGTCGCGACGATTCCTATGGCTTTGTTATTTAAGTCTAAGGAAGGAAGATTGGTTTAGCTGGGGAAGACAGGTTCGGCTGTTGAAGATGGTTGTGCTGCTCACCATGTTAGCTCCAAGCTCCTGCCACGATGAGTTTAAGTTTTTTAGTGTGTCAAGTTATAGTGTCAAATCAGGTGGCCCCATGGTTGAAGTTCTTTGAATTTTATAGGGGCATATTAAAGTTGATTAGAGCGNAAATGCCAAATCAGTTGGCCCTATGGTTGAAGTTCTTTAAATTTTGTGAGGGCATATTAAAGTTGATTAGAGCAACACCGGTTAGGATCCTACGGTTCCCTCGTTCCGGCACCACTATTTTCTATTGGATTCACTTAGTCCAAATGAATTTAATAAACTCAACTTAATGAGTATAGAGCATATTAAAGTTGATTAGAGCGACACCGGTTAGGATCCTACGGTTCCCTCGTTCCGGCANTAGGGGTCTGTCGGCGCTATTTCAAGGATTGGAGGGGAGTTTCCCGTAAGAAGTCGTCGGTCATCGGAATCAAAATCCCGCCGCCCGTCTCGTAAGGACGTTGAAGTATGAAATCAAACTGACCCCATATTTTTCATAGTTTAACATGAAAGAGCAATGTACCTCAAATCCTGTACCTATCCCGGAGGATAAACACAAGACTTGAGAATGAGGCTCGACCAGTTTGAGTTATTTAGTGTGTCAAATTATAATATCAAATTACGTGGCCCTATGGTTGAAGTTCTTTAAATTTTATGAGGGCATATTAAAGTTGATTAGAGCGACACCGGTTANACTGTTGAAGATGGTCGCGCTTCCCACCATGCTAGCTCCAAGCCCCTGCCACGACGAGTTTAAGTTTTCTAGTGTGTCAAGTTATAATGTCAGATCAGGTGGCCCTATGGTTGAAGTATTTTAAATTTTATAGAGGGCATATTAAAGTTGATTAGAGCGACACCGATTAGGATCCTACGGTTCCCTCGTTNGTCCGAGGGATTCCCGATCATTCGATAGAGACGTCTTAATTTGGTTGAAGTTGTAGTTTTATGTGATGTTTGTGATTAAATTTTGAATTGTTTTATATTTTGAATGTTGTGGGGGTGAATTTTATCTTGGTTGATTTTAGTTTTAGTTAATTTTTATATTTTGAATGTTGTGGCGATGAATTTTATCTTGGTCGATTTTAATTTTTGTTTTGCGGCTATCCTAGTAGTTTTAGTTTTCATGGAGGGTGACATCGTTGTTTAGCATGCAAGTTCGTAGTTTTGGGTTATGGTTATAGTTAACATGCAAGTTTATGTTGTTTTCATACATGCAAGTAAATGCAATCTTATGGTTGTGTGGCTATCCTGATGGTTTTAGTTTTCATACAGGGTGACATTGTTGTTTAGCATGCAAATTATGGTTATGTGGCTATCCTGATGGTTTTAGTTTTCATGTAGGGTGACATCTTTGTTTAGCAATGGCTATCCTAGCAGTTTTAGTTTTCATGCAGGGTGACATCATTGTTTAACATGCAAGCTCGTGGCTATCCTGATGGTTTTAGTTTTCATGCAGGGTGACATCTTTGTTTAGCATGTAAATTTGCAGGCATGCAGGGTGATGTCGTTGTTTAGCAAGAAAATTTGCAGATATAAAAGTACAGTATGAGAAAGAATGTTGTGGCGGTGAATTTTATCTTGGTTGATTTTAGTTTTGGTTATGGGTTATGGTTATAGTTAACATGCAAGTTTATGTTGTTTTCATACATGCAAGTAAATGCAATCTTATGGTTGTGTGGCTATCCTGATGGTTTTAGTTTTCATACAGGGTGACATTGTTGTTTAGCATGCAAATTGAAGGTTATGGTTAACATGCAAATTTATGTAGGTAAGTGCAAGCATAAAACGTGTAAGGAAAAGGCAGAAGAAAGACGGTACTATAAACTTGTAAAAGCGTACCTGGCGAGTCTTCTCGTTTCACCACCTGAAACTTGAAAATGCATGTGAGGGCATTTATGAAGGGCAGAAAAAGTAAGTTCTGGTGGTTTTCCTAACCCTATATCCTATTTTGGTGAGTCCTTAAAAAGTTTAATTAAGGATGATTTCATTGAGCGAAGAATATTAAGTTTAATAGGCCTCTGAGACCTATGTCATATCTTGGTGAGTCCTTAAAATTTTAATTAAGGATGATTTCATTGAGTGAAGAATATTAAGTTTAATAGGCCTCTGAGGTATCCTGAGAGGGAAGCAGGTCCATGCCTCCCCTCCTCACTAATAGTGAAAAGCCTCGAGTCCATTTAAACTTATTATAATGTAGGTCCATGCCTCTCTCTCACCAACTAGTGAAAAGCCTCGAGTCCATTTAAACTCATTATGTTGCCTAACGGTTCATCCTGTAAATACCCTTATTACTCAGTGAACTATGATGTCTCAATTATCCCTAAGAAATTAATCATGTAAATACCTTTAATGCTCAGTGAATACTGATGTCTCAATTATCCCTAAGAATAGGGTAATTATCACTTATCATTTAGTTTGAAAATTATGTGGGTGAAGACCCTTAACGAGGCAAGCTAATGTAATTTGAACACTTAGCCAAATTCTTAATCCTGATTGGGCTTAGTGGTGTTTTAAGGATGTTTGATTTAATTATGTTTATTTCTCTAATCTTTGTTTAGTCAATTTTTGATTTAGCCTAAGTCCCCACTAAACCCTTAAGACCTAGGTGAGTGTCTTAATGAGTTTTTGAAAAGGGTTAAGCTTTAAGTGGTCATAATCTATGANCAAATCTCGTTAGCAACGGTAGGTTACCTCCTCCGAGGGATTCACGATCATCGAGTAGAGATGTCTTAATTTAGTTGAAGTTGTAGTTTTGTGTTTGTGATTAAATTTTAAGTTGTTTTATATTTTGAATGTTGTGGGAGTGAATTTTATCTTGGTTGATTTTAGTTTTGGTTTTGGTTATGTGGCTATCCTGATAGTTTTAGTCTTCATGCAGGGTGACATCATTGTTTAGCATGAAAAGATGCAGGTATAAAAATACAGTATGAGAAATACAGTATGAAAGTACAAGAAAGACAACACTGAAAACTATAAAAGTGTACCTAGCGAGTCTTCTCACTCCACCACCTGAAACTTCAAATGCATGTCAAGGCAGTTTATGAAGAGCAGGAAAAGTAAAGTTTTGGTAGTTTTCCTAACCCTATGTCATATCTTGGTGGGTCCTTTATAAGTTTAATTAAGGATGATGTTGCCAAGCAAAACATACTAAGTTTGGTAGATCTCCGAGGTATCCAACAGATCTAGAGAAAGAAGCGGGACCATGCTACTCTCTCGCTGCCTGGTGGAAAATCCCAAGCTCATTTTAAACTTATTATGTTGCTTAATAATCCATCCTATAAATATCCTTAATGTTCAGTGAACATTGATTTCTCAATTATCCTTAAGAATAGGTTAATTATCATTTATCATTCAATTTGAAGATTATGTGAGTGAATTCCCTTAAAGGGGAAGTTAGTGTAATTTGAACACTTAGCAAAATTTTTAATCATAATTGGGCTTAGTGGTGTTTCAAGGATGTTTTATTATGTTATGTTTATTACTCAAATCCTTGTTTAATCAATTTTTTATTTTGCCTAAGTCACCACTAAGCCCTTAAGACCTAGGTGAGTGTCTTAATTAGTTTTGAAAAGGGTTAAGCTTTAACT
>JXCR01147196.1:99625-123662 GCA_002079205.1 Phalaenopsis hybrid cultivar
TGGTGAGGGTTCCATGTCTAGTTTTCTAGGAATAGTCAACAGGAAAAGTCCTATGGCTAGACCCTAGACTACTAAAGAGGAAAAACTAAACCTCAACAAAAATTTAGGTCAACATAGGGCCTTAGGGGCAAAAGGGTAATTTTAAAATTTAAGACTTAATTAATATTTAGGCTTAACCAAAGGGCACAATGGACAACAAATAATCTTAATTCATACATTTTGATGATTGGAGTATGAAAGGGATAAATGGTAGTAATCAACCTCACTTTGGTCTTATAAAGGATAAAATTTTAATTTCTTAAAATTAATGAAATTTGGAAGAATATTTAAAAAAAGATTTAAATGTGAGGGGTTTGACTATTGGAAGATTATAACTCACTGATTTTAAGCCCCAATTAATGGTTTTGAAATGACTCATAATTCATGTAAGGATTAAAGGTATAAACATTTAAATCTTTTTCTAAAATTATAAATCTACCTGTTAATCTTTAAAGGGCTTAGTAGTGAACTGGGCTTAATCAAAAAAAAATTTAATGAGGTTTAGAAAATAATCTATAACTAATTTAAAACTTTTTAAAACACTACAAGCTCATCTTTAAAATTAAAGTACTAAGCTCCTTAATTAAACCAAGTTGCCCCTAAAGGTCTTTATCTATATAAATTGTAAATAAAATATCAAGTGATGCCCATCCTTAAGGTTGGCTATAATAGCAGTTCATTGAGAATGAGAAGACTCGACATGTATACTTTTATAGTTTACGATATCTTCTTTCCCTACACTTTTTTTACTGTACTTTTCCTGCTCGTGAGCTTGCATGTTAAACAAAGATGTCACTTTGCATGTCGAAACTAAAACTTTTAGGATAACCACAGAACTGAAACCAAAATAAAAATTTAAAAATCAAACAAGATAAAACTTACTACCACAAAATTCAAAATATAAGATAATTCAAAATTTAATCACAAACATCACAAAAAAAATAAAATTGCAACTAAACTAAAACTTCTCTATTGGATGATCGGCAATCCATCGGAGGAGTTAACCTACGGATGCTAATGAGATTTCCCATGGTCTAAATGAGAGTACGAAGCTCATTAAGTTGAGTTTAGTAAATTCATTTGGACTAAGTGAATCCGAAAGAAAATAGTGGTACCAAAATGAGGGAACCATAGGATCCTAACCAGTGTCGCTCTAATCAACTTTAATATGCTCCTTAGTATTTAAATAACCATAACCATAGGAAAAAAATTATTTGACATCATGACTTGACACACTAAAAATTTTGACTTCTAAAACATGTTACTTTTATCACCTCCTCAATTGACAATTCTAAAACTAGAACCTGATACTTCATATTTGATTCTCCCTACATTCAAGTATTTCACCATGACTTGATATTTTGGCATATTGTTGCCTCTATCATGGGAGATATTCCCTGATTTTTCAAAAGTCTGAGGAGACACCTGGACAAAGATCTATAATTTTCAAGTTTATGCATATGATTTTGAAAATTAATTATAATAATTAGCATGTTGCCTATAAAAATCCAACAAAATTATGATAGGTTCATTATGATAAGGGAACCCTAAGAAAAATTTGTCATGAGCCAAGTCTTTAAGAGCACACTTAATTTTCATAAAACCCTAAAATACAAAGGAAATTAATTTGGAAAAATAAACATATAAATGACTTGATTTTAATTCTCCACTATAATTTAAAGTTCATAGGACTCCCCTTAAAAATTTCAAAACATATGGAGCTCATTTGATAACCTAATTTGATTTTCAAAGTTAAATGATACTTTTAACACTTAAAATAATCATAATAATTAAAATACAACTCAAAAATTTATGAAATTGGTTTTGAAAGCTCTCTGTGATCAAAAGAATTTTCTAAAAATAAAATTGTAATTGAAGTAAGAATTTCATTTTTAAGCATATTTTAAATATTTAAATAATTAAAAAATAATAAAAATCATAAAATTAATAAAATTCATGGAAATGTTCTAAATTGTTTCCTAAGCACTTAGGAGCAATTGAAATATTTTTCCTATTTTTCTAAGTGAACATATTGAATTTTAAAGCTTCAAATGATTTTTAAAGGCTAAAAATGGATTTTCCTTAATTTCTCACTAAAATAATTCTAATAATTCAAAGAAAAATCAGAAAAACATGAAATTTGTTTCTCTGAGCTCTTCAACCTTAGAGAGATTTAATAAAAATATAAAACTTAATTTTTCACATTTAAAATATTTTATAATTAATTAATACTCCAAAATTTAAAATAATTCTCATAATGCAAATAAAACTAAAAAAATTGTTCTAAGTGGTTGTCTGGTCTATGTGTACATCCGGTAAAAATTTCAAGTGATTATGGTTTGCCTTGGTCAAGTTATTGAATTTTCTTTGAAAAATCTTATTTTTGCTTGTAAATAAGTATATAAATTAAATTAAAATTTAAAAGACCACATTTTCTCCTCAGATGTCTTTATTGACCCATGAGTGAGGTAGGATAAAAATTCCAAAGCCATTTGAATTAAATTTGATGAACTATAAAGTGATAGAGCCTTAAGGACAAATATATAATTTTGGAAATTTGGTCTTAACTAACATTTAGGCTTAATTCAAGAAATGGAAATGGGCAATCTTTGATCTTAACTAACATGTTCAAATGATTGAAACATAATAAATTAATTGGTAGAAACCAACTTCATTTTTCTTAATTAAAGGATAAATTTACAATTTCCTAAATTATTAAAACTTAGAGGTCTATTAAATTAAATGATCCTAAACTTAGGGGTATGATTTTGGATTTTAATAACTCACTAATTTAATACCCCTATTTGGTGTTCAAATGACATTCAAACATTTTGATGATGAATTATTATTACTTAAAATTCAATTTCTTCCAAAAATTACTAATGTATCCACCATGGTCTTAAGGGCATAGTAGTGACCTAGGCTAAATCAAACTTGGTTAAATGAGGATTAGAAAAGTAAATGTAACTAGAAATTAAACACCTTTAAAACACTACAAGCCCAAGTTAAAGCTAAAATTGGCGAAGTGTTTTAATAACATTAACTTGCCCCTTTTAAGTGTATTCACCTACATAATTCTCACATTAAATGACAAATGATAATCACCTTACTCTTACAGATAATTGAAACATCGATGTTCACTAAATACTAAAAGTATTTACAGGATGAATCATTAAGCAACATAATATATTTAAATGAGCTCGAAACTTTTCACCAGGCGGAGAGAGGGAAGCATGGGCCTGCTTCTTCCTCGGAGGTCTACTAAACTTTGTATATTTTTCTTAATGAGATCATCCTCAAATGAATTAATAGGGGCTCACCAAGACATGATTCAGGATTTCGTAGATCACTGGAACCTTATCTGCCCGCTCTACATAAAATGTTTTTAATATATAAATGCCCTCACATGCATTTTGTGTTTCAGTTGAAGATGACGGAAAGACCATCCAGGTACGCTTTTATTGTAATTTATTTTACCTACATTTCTAGTTTCAAATACTTTATTTTTCAGTACGTTACTGTGCTTACTCACCTGCATGTATGAACAAAAACACAAACTTACATGTTAAACAACGATGCCACTCTACATGAAAACCAAAACTGCTAGGATACTCGCCAACCAAAACTAAAATCAACCAAGAAAAAATTCACCGTCACAACATTCAAAATATAAGATAACTCAAAATTTAATCACAAACACCACAAAACAACAATTGCAACTAAATTAAGACGTCTCTATCAGATGATCAGGAATCCCTGGAAGGAGGTAACCTACGGTTGCTAACGATACTTCCCACAGTCTAAATAAAAGTATGGAACTCATTAAGTTAAGTTTATTAAATTTATTTGGACTAAGTGAATCTAATAGAAAATAGTGATACCAGAACGAGGGAACCGTAGGATCCTAATCGGAGTCTCTCTAATCAACTTTAATATGCCCCATAACATTTAAAGAACTACAGCTATAGGGACATCTGATTTGACATCATAACTTGACACACTAGGAAATTTGAACTTGCCACCATAAGGAGCTTGGAGCTAGCATGGTGGGCAGCACGGTCATCTTCAACAACAAAACATGTCTTCCCCAGCTAAACCAATTTCCTTCCTTAGAATTAAACATCAAGCCATAGGATTTCGAGGTTGCATGCCTAGTGCAATATAAATCATCAACTCATCTTTAAGCTTTTGTAAAGCTTTACTGTACAATCTAAGCCATAACTCGTCTTAGAATTCCGAGGTTGTCATTCTTCATGACCTAAATCCTCACATCTTCCAAGCTATTTGTGTGATTGTTTCGCACGAATGTAAGCCCTAAATTAAAATTAGCAGGATGAAACACTTAAATATTTTCTCCTCAAATCTGAATCCAAACAATAAGATTGATTGGGAAGTCACCGAGGTTCTTCTTCAGATCCATGACATCCCCTAGTTCTTCCTCCTTTCGATTCCAAAAACAAAAAGTTCCAAATTTGAGCTATTCCCCTTTCACATCCATTTGTCCGATTTCATTGAAAAGTCTTATCCTTTTGAACTCTTTGAAGATAATATTTCCTGATATTTATTGAGAGTTTTCTTAGGTAACTTCAGTTATCTAAGATGAAATTAACTATAGGGGTTTGCCCTTATAGAAAACTTGTCTAAACCCACCTTAATATAAACCCTATTTAATTCTTCATGTTAAACAGGAGAACTTGTCAGTAAATAAATTAGTTTCGCAAAACAAACATATGTCATATATTTCTTTTTTTTTTATCGAGCCTCATCCTCAAGCCTTGTGTTTATCCTTCGGGATAAATACAGGGTTTAAGGTACAGTGTTCTTTCATTTAAATTATGAAAAATATGGGGTCAGTTTGATTTCATAATTTTCTAAAACACACACACACACAAATATATATATATATATATNAGGCAATTTGCGGATTTTGGTTAAAGATGGTCAAATTAGCCAAATTGGGCCATGTAGTAGTTGAAAGAAATGATATTAAGAATATTTGGAATTTATTGGGATTTTTTGGGAATTTTTGGAATTTTTGGGATTTTGAGCCCAAGAGGGGTATTTTGGTAATTTGGGGGCGTTTTAGGGGTAAAAGGCCAAGATAGGTATTTTGGTAGATTTGAGGCACCAATCATCACCAATAAGCCATGGAACAAAGTAAGCCCCATTTTGGGTCCTCTACATAGTGGTCTTAGCTAAACCATAACCCTAGGGCTAGTAGATTTAGGGGANTAGAGGTTACCCATTTCCCTCCTTGACTTAAGCCTAAATGTTAATTAAGGCTAAATTTCCAAAATTGCACATATTCCCCTAAGGCCTTGAATTAATCCTAAATGTTAATTAAGGCAAAATTTCCAAAATTACACATTTGCCCCTAAGGCTCTTTAACACTTCATAAATTTAGTAAAATTAAATTCAAATGACTTTGAAATTTTTATCCTACCTCATTCATGGGTCAATTAAGATCCTCCTTGAATTAAGCCTAAATGTTAATTAAGACTAAATTTCCAAAATTACACATTTGCCCTTAAGGCTCTAACACTTCATAATTTATCAAATTTAATCTAAATGACATTGAAATTTTTATCCTACCTCAGTAATGGGTCAATTAAGACATCAAAAGAGAAAATGTGATTTTTCAGAATTTAATTTATTTTATATCATTATTTTCATGCAAAAATAACATTTTTCAAAGAAAATTCCTAACTTGACCAAGGTAAATTATAATCCCTTGAAATTTTTACTGTAGGTAGACCTAGACCAGATAAGCCTTTAGACCAAATTTCATGATTTTTTGAATGCTTTGTGATTTATCAGAATTATTTTAAGTTCAGCATTATTTAATTAAAATAAAATATTTTAAATGATTAAAATTAAGGTTTATATTTTTGAAAAATCTCTCTGAGGTTAGAAAACCCAAAGAAGCAAATTTCATATTTTTTTGACTTTTCTTTGATTTATTGGAACTATTTTAGTGAAAAGCTCATTCTTAGCCTTTAAAAATTATTTTTAAGCTTTGAAAGTCAATATCTTTATTTAAAAAATCAGGAAAAACATTCTAATTGTTCCTAAGTGATTAAGAAGCAATTTAGAACTTTTCCATGAATTTTGTTATTTTTGTGTTTTTTAATTTTTTTAATTATTTTAAATATTTAAAATAGGCTAAAAATCAAGTTTTTATTTTAAGTATCAATTTATTTTTAGAAAATACCTTTGATCACAGAGAAGTCAAAAAACTAAATTTCAAAATTTTTTTAGTTATATTTTAATTTTTAAAAAATCATTTAAATGATAAAAGTGGTATTTATCTTTAAAAATCAACTTAAGTTGTCAAGTAAACTTAAAATATTTTGAAACTTTTATGATGAGTTTTCTAGATCATAAGTCACAGTGGAGCTCAAAAATCAAATCATTTAGTTGAAATTTATATACCAATTCAGAAAGAGAGAGAGAGAGTCAGGATGTAAGGACTGGTCTCGAATGTAATGAATCAGAAATGTAGGGCTGAGAATTGAAATGTATGTCAATTCGCAAAAGAGAGAGTCGAAATGTAAGGACCGACCTCAAATGTAATCAATCACAAATGTGAAAATGAGAATTAAAATGTATGTCAATTCGCAAAAGAGAGAGTGGGAATGTAAGGACCGACCTCGAATGTAATAAATCAGAAATGTGAAAATGAAAATTGAAATGTATGTCAATTCTCAAAAGAGAGTGTCAGAATGTAAGGACCAACCTTGAATGTAATAAATTAGAAATGTGAAAATGAGAATTGAAATGTATGTCAATTCTCAAAAGAGAGAGTCGGAATGTAAGGATCGACCTCGAATGTAATAAATCAGAAATGTGAAAATGAATTTTTAAATGTATGTCAATTCTTAAAAGAGAGTGTCAGAATGTAAGGACCGACCTTGAATGTAATAAATCAGAAATGTGAAAATGAGAATTGAAATGTATGTCAATTCTCAAAAGAGAGGGTCAGAATGTAAGAACCGACCTCAAATGTAATGAATAAAAAATGTAGGACTGATTCGGAAATGAGAATTGAAATGTAGGTCAATTCTCAAAAGAGAGTGTCGAAATGTAAGGACCGACCTCAAATGTAATGAATCAGAAATGTAGGACTGATTTGGAAATGTCTGACCTCTAATGTAACGAATCAGAAATGTAGAACTGGTTTGGAAATGAGAATTGAAATGTAGGTCAATTCTCGAAAGAGATTTTTAGAAGGTAAGGACCGACCTCAAATGTAACGAATCAAAAATGTAGAACTAATTCGGAAATGAGAATTGAAATGTAGGTCAATTCTCAAAAGAGAGTGTCAGAATGTAAGGACCGACCTCGAATGTAATGAATCAGAAATGTGGGACTGATTCGGAAAAAAAAAATTGAAATGTAGGTCAATTCTCAAAAGAGGGTGTCGGAATGTAAGGATCGAACTCGAAATGTGAGAATAAGGATTTAGGTACTGATTCAAAGATGTAAGAATTGAAATTTAGGTATAAATTTGAATATGTGAGAACTGAAATGTGGGTATCAATTCGAAGATGGGAGAATTGAAATGTGGGTATCATTTCAAAGATGTGAGAATTGAAATATGGGTATCAATTCAAAGATGCGAGAATTGAAATGTAAGTATCAATTCAAAGATGTGAGAATTGAAATGTAAGCATCAATTCGAAGATGTGAGAATTGAAATGTAAGTATCAATTCAAAGATGTGAGATGTGAAATGTGGGTATTAATTTGAAGATGTGAGAATTGAAATGTAAGTATCAAGTCAAAGATGTGAGAATTGAAATGTAGGTATCAATTACAAGGAGAGAGTCAAAATTTAGGTATCGACCTCGAAAGACAAGAGTCAGAATTTAGGTACTGATTCGAAGATATAAGAATTGGAATTTATAAAGAGCTTGGGGTGTTGAATTTGCAAAAGTGTATCACGTAGAAATGTTGATATTGTTGAAGAAGATTTGTAGAGCTTTGCGAGTTTTTGTGCAGAATGTGAAATTCTGCGGGAATGTGTAGAGAGTTTGTGTAGATAACGATTGTTGTGTTGCGCTCACAAAGAGTAGGAAATTCTGAAAATGGAAAAATCCACTCAACAGGTCTGTTTTAGTTTATTGTTGTTTTTATCACATTTAATTTTTTAAAATATGTTTTTAAAGTTTTAATTTTAATTGGTTGATTTTTTTTACTCAAAATTTTCATTATATTGAGGCTAATTACAAAATTTGGACCTGCTCATAGACATTTGGCCACATAGATAACCCTAAAATAATCAAAGTTTCAAAGTTTCAAAGAAAGCAGAGGCAAGCAAAATTGAGCAGCATCAGGTTGCGTAATAGGTTTTTAGGTATCATCCATTTATCGGTAACATGGGTCTTTCGCCACGGAAGTCTACTAACTGGTAGGCTCCTCCTGTGTAGACCTTTTCAACGACAAATGGTTCTTCCCAAGTTGGCTCAAATTTTCCACCTAATTTGTGGCATGAGAGAATAGGTCTTTTGAGCACAAGCACGAGGTCACCAACTTTTAATGTCCTTGGGCGGACCAATTTGCCATGGGCTTGTACCATCTTCGCCTGGTAGAGCTCCAAATTTTATTGGGCTTCTAGTTATTTTCCCTTGAGACTCTCCAGTTCTTCAAGTCTAAGTTTTGTACTTTCTTCCATTGTGAGTTGTTGGCAATGGCGACTCTGAGAGATCGTATCTGGATCTCTAGCGGTAGCATGGCCTCAGCTCCGTACACTAGCATATAGGGTGTACACCGAGTGGGAGTTCTGAAAGTAGTTTGGTAAGCCCACAAGGCTTCTAATACTTTATTTTCCCAATCCCTGTTGTTTTCATCTAGTGTTTTCTTCAAAATTTGTACCAGTGTCTTGTTAAAGGCCTCAGCCAGACCATTTGCACTGGGATAGTAAATTGTAGAGTATCTCCAATCTATCCCATGTCTTCTGACAAATTTGTTGATAATTGTACTTTTGAAAGATGTACTATTGTCAGAGCTTATTCTTCATGGTACTCCAAAATGGTAGACGAATTGGCTTTTAAAAAATTGAAGGACGTGCTGTGTCGTAACCTCCAGTAACGGTACTGCCTCTGCCCATTTAGAGAAGTAATCTGTAGCGGCAAGTATAAACCTGTGTCTTCTGGAAGGTGGAGGGTCTATCGGACCTATTACGTCCGTGCCCCAACACTCGAATGGCCACAAGGCAACAGTTGGGTGTAGCACATTCGGAGGCTGGTGTAAGACCACCCCATGCACTTAGCATTGGTGACATCTTCTTGATGTATCCATGCAAGTGGACATCATTGTTGGCCAATAATACCCGCGTCTTTTGATCTTCATCTTCATTTTCGGCCCTGACTGGTGAGCACCACACAATCCGGCATGTACTTCTTTGACAATATTATTTGCTTTGGCTCTGCTCAAACACCGTAGCCAAATCTGGTCAAATGATCTTCTGTAGAGAACATTTCCTACCAGGGCATAAGACATGGCTCTTCTTGCGATGTGGTGCGCCTCAGACTTGTCTTCTGGTAGCTTCCCATCATGCAAATATTCTACTAATGGCTTGTGTCAATCTTTGTTGATGTCTGCAACTGCATTTATTATTTCTTCTTTTCCATGCTTCTGTAGAGTTTCGAAGTTGTTTTAAGATAAGAATCGTTTTCCTTGCACCGTGACTTCGATGAAATCCTCCAAGGGACACGTCATTTCCTTAGCAAGTTTTGCTAGAGCGTCGTCATGGGCATTATCTTCCCAAGGAATCTGGAAGAAAGTCACCTCAGGAATCTGCTCCAAGAGCTTCAATGTATACTGATGGTACTCTGTTAATCTTGGTTTTAGAATTTTGTATTGTCCGGCGACTTCCTAGATGACGAGTTGGAAGTCGCCATAAATGACAATGTTTGTTATATCCATTGAGATTGCCAATTCCAACCCGGTGATTAAAGCTTCTTATTCTGCTTCATTGTTGTTGCACGGCTCTGTCAGGTGGTATGAGAACCTCAACATACTCTTAACTAGTGTAATAAAGATCAAATCGATCACTGCTTTGCCTGGTATAACTATGTCTGATCATTTATCTTTTCTGGCTGACGAAGCACCATCGAAGTACATCTCCCAGCGTTGCACACTGGAGAATTCTATTTGTAGTATTTGCTCGTCTGGTACCTCGTCGTTGAGAGAGGACCCAGCTAGTAGTGGGTAGAAAATTTGCTAGTATCTGTCCCTTGATAGCACGAAGGGGAACAAAAGTTATATCAAATTGCAATAAGATCCTTGACCATCATACTAAACGTCCAGAGAGTGTTGGTCGGGTCATCAGATATTGCAATGGATTAACTTTCAAAATTAGGGTAATCTTGTGAGAAAGCATGCAATGTCTAAGGCTTTGGGCGGTAAAAATTAACGCCAGACAATGTTTCTCAATAGGTGGCTACCTTATCTCCGTCGGTATTAGATGATGACTTAAGTAGTAGAGTGCATTTTCTTTACCCTCATCATTGACTTGGGCTAAGAGGGCTTCGAGAGAGTCATCCAAAGCCGCGGTATAAAGTATCAACATTTTCCCTGGGATAGGGGCTACCAAAACAGGAGGTGTAATTAGATATTGTTTAACGTCCTCAAAGGCACACTGGCATTTCTCTTCCCAAATAAATTTGGCATCCTTTTTAATTAATGTCGAGAAAGGCTGACCTGACATTTTTCTTCCCAAATAAATTTGGCATCCTTTTTAATTAATGCCGAGAAAGGCTGACACCTTCTAAGAGATTAGAAATAAGGTGTCTCAGATATGCCAACTTCCCCTGGAAGGAACGTAGCTGTTTCAAGGTTTTAGGAGAAGGCATTTCCAAGATAGCTTTAATCTTATCCGGGTTGATCTTGATTCCCCGATGATGGACAACAAATCTTAGAAATTTCCCAGAGGTAATGCCAAAGGCGCACTTTAAGGGATTCATTTTAAGGTCAGATCGTCGTAACCATTCAAACACAATCCTCAAATCATACAAATGGTTTATTTTTGGTTTACTTTTGATGACTAAATCATCGACATAGCATTCTACTTGGTTGTGAATGAGGTTGTCAAAAATCTTTGTCATTGCATGTTGATATGTTGCTCCGGCGTTCTTTAGGCTGAACGACATCACTGTGTAGAAGAAAATTCCAATCAATTTTCTGAAGGCTGTAAGTGTTGCATCCTCAGAGGCCATCTTGATTTGGTTGTATCCCGATGATCCGTCCATGAAGGAGAAAATTTCATGTGATGAAGTGATATCCACCATCATTTCTAGTATAGGTAATGGAAACTCATCTTTGGACATGCCTTGTTCAAATCTCTAAAGTCGACACAAATGCGGATCTCTCCATTTTTCTTATTAACAAGTATATTATTAGCCAATCATATAGGATACTGCTCCTCTTTCTCAAAGTTGGCATCTATCAACTTCTTCACCTCAACAATGACTTGTTGTTCTATTTCAAAGCGCATCCTCCTGGGAGTCTGTTTTACTGTGGTTATATTCTTGTCCACCCAAAGTTTATGGACTGCAACCTCTGCTGACAGTCCTGACATTTCATCGTAACTCCATGCAAAGCAATCTTTGAATTCTGTTAATAGTCTGATCAATTCTGCAGATACTTCATCATCAAGTAGAGAGCTTATAAATGAAGGTCGGGGTCTTTCTTCAGTCCCGAGGTTAATCTCTTGCAATTCATCAATAGTAAATTTGATTTCCTCCTCAAATTTTGGCGGAGCATCTTCTATTGGTTGATCAATAGAGTCATCCTCTACATCGAGGCAATCCTCTTCTTACTCACTAATAACAACCATGCAAAATTCAAAATCATTGACTGGTCTAACTGTACCAAATCCGTGACCTTCTTTTGATATTGGAGGTTGACCCCTAACATTTCATAATTTTTCAAAGAGTTGCAGTTTAACTTTTGGCATTTGTTTTGGTAAGTGTCCCTATTGAATTAACTTTTGAACACAAGGCGAGAAGTGGCATTCATTTCGGTAAGTGTCCCTGTTGAATTAACTTTTGAACACAAGGCGAGAAGTAACCAAAAGGAAGCTCCATTAATTCATTAGAATCATCATCCAAATTTACATGTTTTTAAAGCTCAGCAGAGGTAGAAGGACGGTAAAAATTGATCGGTTTTGATCCAACACTACGAACTTCCTTGACCTCTATACTCTTGACCTTTTGCGGGAGAATCGGAGTAAGGGTCATAGTATTCACATAGTGGTTTATCCGATCGTACATTGTATCATATTCATTTTTCTCTGTATCTTCTAGAGATATCTCGCATTGAGGTCTCTTCTGCTTTATCATCATTATTTCATCTTAAGAACTGTCTTCATCATCAATGTTGATGGTTGGCTAGTCCATTTAACAATTAAATTGATCATTCCTTGTCCACGTCCCCGACCTCGACCTCGGGTGCGTGAACTAGAAGAACCTCCACCAACTCGTTGTAAGGGAGTGGTAGAAGGTTTTTGAAGTGGAGTTGTATGGCCTCCACTTGGTGATTCCTCTGAATCTTCATTTCTATTTGTGAAAATCTCTCGCAAGAAGACAGTCTTCTTTGGAGGTGCGTAGTAGACAGTATCTTCATGGATACCAACTTCATGCACTGAAAATGGTTGTTAGTCTCCCAACTTCATATCACAGAAATTTCTATCCAAATATTTCCCTCCATCCAAGACTGCTAAACTAAGAAATGACATATAGAAATTTCTATCCAAATATTTCCCTCCATCTAAAACTACTAAACTTAGAAATGACATAACATTTGGGGAGAACTTTCACTGAAATTTCTATCCAAATATTTTCCTCCATCCAAAACTGCTAAACTTAGAAATGACAATTCTGTCAAATTGATGGAGAGTCAATATATGTGCTTGGGAGAGATTTAAAGATCTTCTTAGGAAATGCCCTCATCATTCATTATCAGACTGGTTAATAATTCAAATCTTTTATAATAGACTAGTGGGATCTCTTAGATTGATTATAGATGTTGTGGCTGGTTGTTCTTTAATGTCAAAACCTTTTGATGAGGCTTATTCATTAATAGATGAAATGGCTACCAACAATTTTCAATGGCCCTCTGAGCGGGTAAATCCTAAAAGAATAGCTAATATTCATGATTTTGATGCAATATCTATGTTAGCTTCGCAGATTGCTTATAATGGACTAGTGGGATCTCTTAGATCGATTATAGATGTTGCGGCTGGTGGTTTTTTAATGTCAAAACCTTTTGATGAGGCTTATTCATTAATAGAAGAAATGGCTACCAACAATTTTCAATGGCCCTCTCAGCGGGTAAATCCTAAAAGAATAGCTAGTATTCATGATTCGGATGCAATATCTATGTTAGCTTCGCAGATTGCTTATAATGGACTAGTGGGATCTCTTAGATCGATTATAGATGTTGTGGCTGGAGATTCTTTAATGTCAAAATCTTTTGATGAGGCTTAATCATTAATAGAAGAAATGACTACCAACAATTTTCAATGGCCTTCTGAGCAGGAAAATCCTAAAAGAATAGCTAGTATTCATGATTCTGATGCAATATCTATGTTAGCTTAGCAGATTGTTGTAATATCAAAGAAATTAGATCATTATGGGATGAATTATTCTTCAACACCTCCTATGATGAAAGAAAATTCATAGGGAATTTGTGGATATTCAACCTTCATATGAAACCTTAAATGCTATTAATAGATCCAACAACCCATATTCAAACTATTATAATCCAGGTTGGAAGAATCATCCAAATTTTAATTGGAATAACAATTCTTATACAAATCAACAATGGGCAAACAACTCAGTAAACCCATTAGGACATTCATCCAACCAAGGAAATATTAACTATAGACTTTCTTATCCTCAAGGATTTAACAGTAATACTCAAATTAAGGAGAATAAGTTATCTATGGAAGAGTTGATATTAAACATGGGTCAAGAATTATAGAATCAAGGAAATCAATTACAAATTCAAGGAAATCAATTACAACATCAATGAACTGCTATTAAGAATATTGAGAACCAATTAGAGCATATCGCTACTGCGCTTAGTAACCGAACATTAGGAACTTTTCTAAGTACTGTGGAATCAAATCCTAAAGATCAAGGAAAAGAGCAAATCAAGGCAATTCAATTACGAAGTGGAAAAGAATTGGAGACAAGAGTTCAACAAGAAATAGAAACTGAAAAAGAGAAAATGGATACCGAAAAAGAAAAGGATCATGAATACCCAGATTTAAAGTATCCATTTACACCAATAAAAATTACTGTGGAAAAACCTCCACCACCTTTTCCTCAAAGATTGAAGCAACATAAACAAAATAAAAAATTTTCAATTTTTTTAGAAATTCTTAGGAAATTAACGGTGAATATTCCCTTCGTAGAAGCTTTAGAGCAGATGCCCAATTATGTGAAATTTATAATATTCTGAACAAGAAAAGGAAGTTCACGGATAATGAAACTATTGCACTTAGTAAAGAGTGTAGCCAAGTTTATAGAAATTCTTAAGAAATTAACAGTAAATATTCCTTTCGTAGAGGCTTTAGAGCAAATGCCCAATTATGTGAAGTTTATGAAAGATGTAAACATTCCCTTCGTAGAAGCTTTAGAGTAGATGCCCAATTATGTGAAATTTATGAAAGATATACTGAACAAGAAAAGGAAGTTCACGGATAACAAAACTGTTGCACTTAGCGAAGAGTGCAGTGCAATTTGAACAAGAAAAGGAAGTTCATTGATAATGAGGCTGTTGCACTTAGCGAAGAGTGTAGTGCAATTAATCTTCGTAGAAGCTTTAGAGCAAATGCCCAATTATGTGAAATTTATGAAAGATATTCTGAACAAAAAAAAGAAAGTTCACGGATAACAAAACTGTTGCACTTAGCGTAGAGTGTAGTGCAATTATTCAGAAAAAGCTTCCTAACAAATTAAAAGATCCTGGTAGTTTCACTATACTGTGTGCTGTCGGTTAAAAATTCTATGGAAGTGCTTTATGTGATTTGGGAGCCAACATTAACCTTATGCCTATATCAAATTTCAAAAGACTAGGATTAGGAGAAGTCTCACCTACTTCTGTAACTCTTCAATTAGCAGATTCTTAGGAGAAGTCTCACCTACTTCTGTAACTCTTCAATTAGCAGATCGATCAGTTACATATCCTTAGAAGACGTGTTAGTAAAAGTTGACAAATTTATCTTTCCGGTGGATTTTATTGTCTTAGATATGATTCTTCAATTAGCAGATCGATCAGTTACATATCCTAAGGGAGTTATAGAAGATGTGTTAGTAATAACAAATTTATCTTTTATGTGGATTTCATTGTTTTAGATATGGAGGAAGATAAATAAATACCTATCATTTTAGGGAGACCAAATTTATCTTTCCGGTGGATTTCATTATTTTAGATATGGAGGAAGATAAAGAAATACCTATTATTTTAGGGAGAGGTGGATTTTATTGTCTTAGATATGGAGGAAGATAAAGAAATACCTATTATTTTAGGGAGACATTTTTGGAAAAGCTATGATAGATGTTCAAGAAGGAGAATTAATTATGAGAGTAAATGATCAAGAAATAACTTTTAACATTGTGAAATCTATGAAATTCCGTGCTGTTGAGAGAGATAATGAATGTTTTCGCATGGAAATTATTGAACATCTACTGAATGAACACTGTTGAAAGAGATAATGAATGTTTTTGCATGGAAATTAGTGAACATCTATTGAAAGAACATTTTAAAGAAAATTTTGAAAAAGAAGAGCATTTTGAAGAACAATTTGAAAAAAATGATGAAATTATTCCGGACAAATTAGAAAATTAAGAATTAGACTATGTTCAGGAAAGATTTAAGATGTTGGATATTACAGAAAATGCTGATAAGAATCTATTTTCATCAATTATAAAACCACCTGAACTTGAGCATTACCTAACAACTTGAAGTATGTGTTTTTGAGAGACTCATTTACATTACATGTTATTGTATCTTCAGAATTAAATGATTTACAAGAACAAAAATTGTTAGATACTTTGAAAAGATCTAAGAAAGCTTTTGGTTGGACCTTAGCGGATATTAAAGGAATCAGTCCTTCGATCTGTATGCACAGAATTATATTAGATTAACAATATAAACTAAGAGTTGATCCACAAAGGAGATTAAACCCTATAATGAGAGAAGTAGTAAAAAAGGAAATTTTGAAATGGTTAGACACTGGAATTATATATCATATTTCAGATAGTGCATGGGTAAGTCCAATTCATTGTGTACCTAAGAAAGGAGGAGTGACTGTTGAAATAAAAGAAAATAATGAATTAATACCTATCAGACAAGTCACTGGGTGGCGCATATGCATTGATTATAGAAAATTAAACACTATCACCAGGAAAGATCATTTTTCTTTACCCTTTCTAGATCAAATAGTAGATAGACTTACTGGACACAAATATTTTTGCTTTTAAGATGGATATATCGGTTACCACCAAATTCTTATTGCTCCTGAGTATCAAGAAAAGATAACATTTACTAGTCCTTTTGGAACTTTTGCTTTTAGAAGAATGCCTTTTGGATTATGTAATGCACCTGCAACATTCCAGAGATGTATGATGTCCATAATTAGCAAGTTAATGGACGATGGATTGGAAGTATTTCTGGATGATTTCTCTGTATTTGGAACATCATTTGACGCATGCTTAGAATATCTTGAAAAATTTTTGGAGTTATGTGAAAGAACTAATTTAGTTCAAAATTGGGAGAAATGTCAATTTATGGTTGCAGGAAGAACTGTGTTTGGGCATAAAATTTCGGAAGATGGTATGGAAACATACCCTACAAAAATCCAAGTTGTATCTAAACTAACAACTCCTACTAATGTAAGAGAAGTTAGAAGTTTTCTTGGACATGTTGGTTTTTATAGGTGTTTTATTAAAGATTTCTAAAATTTACTAAACCTTTATGCCAACTTTTAGAAAAGGATAAGAAATTTGAATTTACTGAAAGTTGTTTAAATGCCTTTGAGTTATTAAAAGAAAAATTAATCACAGCCCCTATTATAATTTCACCTAACTGGGAGAAACCATTTGAACTGATTGTGCGAGGCTAGTGAATAGGCTATTGGAGTGGTTCTTGGATAAATGTACGAAAAGATTTTTAAAGTGATATACTACGCTAGAGAAAAATTAATCACATGCCCTATTATAGTTTCACCTAACTGGGAGAAACCATTTGAACTGATGTGTGATGCTAGTGAAGAGAAAAATTAATCACGACCCCTATTATAGTTTCACCTAATTGGGAGAAACCATTTGAACTGATGTGTGATGCTAGTGATCTATGTTATTGGAGCTGTTCTTGGACAAAAGTATGAAAAGATTTTTAAAGTTATATAGTACGCTAGTAAAACTCGAGGCTTGTTGACCTCACTTTTAGTTGAGGTCTAGAAACTTCTTTAGTAGTCTAGATCTAGTCATAGGACTTTCCTATTGACTAGTCTTAGAAAACTAGAAAAGGTACCCTCACCATTAGAAACCTATAGGACTTTCCTATTGACTAGTCTTAGAAAACTAGAAGAGGTACCCCACCATTAGAAATTCGTAGCCTAGGTCTAGCCATAGGACTTTCCTACTGACTAGTCTTAGAAAACTAGAAAATGCCCCACCATTAGAAATTCAAAACTTTTCTTTTTACTCAACTTGAAATTCCACATAATGATCTTTAACCTCAACATTTAGTAGGTAAGATACTCAATTTGAAATTCCACATATTGATCTCAACCTCTAGCATTTAGTAGGTAAGATCATTATAAGCTTGAAATTCCACATATTGACCTTAACCTCTAGCATTTAGTAGGTAAGATCATTGTGGGGGAATTTTGAGTTCCACATATTGATCTTAACCTCTAGCACTTAGTATGTGAGATCATTATGAGAGAACTCAAGAGGACTGCCACATATTGGTCATAACCTCTAGCACTTAGTAGGTAAGATCATTATGAGGGAACTCAAGTCTACTTTCCTATTGACTAGTCTTAGAAAATTTGAAGAGGTACCCCACCATTAGAAATTCAAAACTCTTCTTTTTACTCAACTTGAAATTCCACATATCTTAACCTCTAGCATTTAGTAGGTAAGATCATTATAAGAGAATTCAAGAAGAATCCCCGGAGTACCCCCACCATTAGAAATTCAAAACTCTTCTTTCTACTCAATTTGAAATTCCACATATTGATCTCAACCTCTAGCATTTAGTAGGTAAGATCATTATAAGCTTGAAATTCCACATATTGACCTTAACCTCTAGCATTTAGTAGGTAAGATCATTGTGGGGGAATTTTGAGTTCCACATATTGATCTTAACCTCTAGCACTTAGTATGTGAGATCATTATGAGAGAACTCAAGAGGACTGCCACATATTGGTCATAACCTCTAGCACTTAGTAGGTAAGATCATTATGAGGGAACTCAAGTCTACTTTCCTATTGACTAGTCTTAGAAAATTTGAAGAGGTACCCCACCATTAGAAATTCAAAACTCTTCTTTTTACTCAACTTGAAATTCCACATATCTTAACCTCTAGCATTTAGTAGGTAAGATCATTATAAGAGAATTCAAGAAGAATCCCCGTCCTAACCTCTAATATTTAGAAGGTAAGATCATTATGAGGGAACTCAAGGAGAGTTCTTATAGGGTTACTCGGCCTTAGGATTGACCCTAGGTGTTGATTTGGAGCTAAGGTACACTATACCCTTATCATATCTTCACAATACCCTCACAATACCTTCTAAGATCAATACATGAGAGCCCAAAATGGGATTTCATTGATCCATGGTTCATTTAGAATGGATATCTATCCAATTCTACTTGAACTTGGGTCTTTTGCCCTAGACACCTCCAAATTACCTAACTGCCCTTGGGACCCAAATTTGGCCAAAATTCCCAAATTTTTGCCAAAATACCTAAAATTGATCAAAACTTATTCCAAAAACTTTTAATACATCCAAATTTCCCAAAATTGCCAAAAATGGCCAAATTACCAAAATGCCCCTCCATGGCCCAAAAATCCAAAAACAAAAAACAAAAATGGCCAAATTACCAAAATGCCCCTCCATGGCCCAAAAATCCAAAAATTCCAAAAATAAAAAATGGCCAAATTACCAAAATGCCCCTCCATGGCCCAAAAATCCAAAAATTCCAAAAAATTCCCTAAAAAAATTCCAATAAATCAAAAATATTCCTAATTTCATTTTGTTCAACTACACCATGGTCCAATTTGGTCAAGTTGACCATCTTTGACCAAAACCCTGAATTAGCCCCAATATTGGCTAACACCCCAAATCTCAACAATTGAATGCCTTAAACTTCAAATTGACACCCAATTTTTGTTGAAAATCCTTTATAAGGTCATTTATGACCAAAAAAAACAATCAATTTGAGCTTAGCCCAAAGCTAGCTCAAGTTTGACTCAAATTTGACCCTTAAGAGCTTAATTTAGGTCTAAACCCAAACCCATCAAAATCCATACAAATTGACCATCAAATCAACTTAATTTAGGTCTAAACCCAAATCCATCAAAATCCATTCAAATTAACCATCAAATCAATTTCTTTAAACCCAAACCCATCAAAATCCATACAAATTGACCATCAAATCAACTTCAAAAAAACTTTCCCTTCATGAGTTTTTCATAATGATGTTTCACACCAAACACAACAATCAATTTGAGCTTAGCCCAAAGCTAGCTAAAATCCATTCAAATTAACCATCAAATCAATTTCAAAACAACTTTCATCCTTCATGAAAATGTTGTTCATCATGATTTTTTACATCAAATAAAACAATTAATTTGAGCTTAGCCCAAAGCTAGCCTAAGTTTGACCCAAGTTTATCCCTACATGCTTAATTTAGGTCTAAATCCAAACCCATCAAAACCCATTCAAATTGATCACCAAATCAACTTCAAAAATATTTTATTCCTTCATGAAAATTGTTCATTATGATGTTTGGCACCAACCACAGTAAATAATTTGAGCTTATCCCATGGATAGCCCAAGTTTGACTCAAACTTAGCCCAACATGCTTAAAATGGGTCAAAAATAAAAAATCCACAAAATTGATTAACCAATTGACTTCAAAATGACTTTCACCCTTCATCAAAGTTGTTACTCATGGTATCATACACCAAATTACATATTTAATTGGGCCAATTTCCATGCCTAACCTAGTCCAAACACAAGATTTGGTCATATGCACCTTTTTGTACTTATGGTCAAATCCAAACCAATTGAGCTTGATGTGGTCAAATGAACCTTACCCTAACTCATCTTAGACCCTAGGGTTGAGTTTAAAGCCAGCCACAAACCCATGGTTAAGCTTCATATTTATCCCATTGGTAAATTTTTGAAAAAAATTCTTAAAGCGATAATAAAGAGGTTAAATCAAGGTACGTGCCATAACACATGTCCATACTCTATGGCGCCATTTTTACTGAGCATCATAAGCTTTAATCATGATCCAACCCTTGGTTATCCACCTTAACCCATGCTAAAATCCAAAAATCGTGAGCCCCCACATGGCTAAAACCCAAACCCATGCCAAGAGGCCACCTCAGCCCAAATTGAGCTGAGAGCTCCTCTTCTTGACACCTAAGCAGCGGGGCTAAGCTCTCAATTGGCCAACTAAGCATCCCCATAGCCATTTTCTATAAAATCCACCCCCACGGCCATGAATAGTGGGGTGGTAAAAAATTTTCACTAAGCCTTCCCAAAATCCTCAAAGAGCTTCTCTAAGAGCCCCTCAGTACATTTCAATTCATTTCCCCCTCTCAAATTCACCATGACAATCCAATTTTGGGCTTGAATTCCTGCCCGAAACTAGGACAAGTTCCAATCCCAACCTACACAGCACCAAACTCTAATTAAATTGGCTCTACACCTTCACAAGAGTGAAAGAAGCCAAAGCCCCATCAAATCCCCCTTCTATAGAGCCTCTATCATAGCACTAGACCAACACCAAAATTCGGTTGTGGTCGAATTCATATTTAGGCTTTACAACAAGACCAGGGACTCAATCCATAGCCTTCTTGGACCCCAATGAATGTACCAATCACCTCTGATCGAAGCTTCCCTTCTCAGAGCAAAGGTATAAAACTCCCCATTCTCCCGAGATTATTTTGGTTCTCCATTTACTTAAGCTTGATTTCATGGCATCTTAACCATATAGATATGTTTGTCTCACTTAGACGATTCCATAGGATCAAACCCGAAGTGATTTGGTTAATTCTAGGTTGAGATCTTAAGGTTTTAGTGTGGACGGACATGGGTTCATTCCATTGGGGACGATGAACGGATGCCGTCCATTCTCGCGTGTATTAAATGAACGGCGGAGATCGAGTCGGATGATCATCCGGGGCGATAAAGCGGGACAGCGTGGCAGCTGACTCAGAAGGCAGCTTCGAATAGGAGTGTGCCGCGTGGCTTTTCGACGGATCCGAGGATCCAGTCAGCCCGCGGTTTGAATAAATAAATAGGATATTTAATGAATTCAGAAAATAGCTCCTAAACTTCAAAAAATCCATGTTTTTGTGTAGAAAATTCACAAAAATAAAATAAAAATACCCTCTTGCTCAGTGAATAGAGGAGAACCATGTGAAATTATTTTCACATTAATTTGATGCATAAATTATTTTTAAAAAATGAATTAGGGTTAGTGGTTATTCATATTGAATTATCACCTTGACTCTAAATTTTTATATGTTATAGCCTCTGTCTAGGTAAACAATTTAAGCATTTTTCCAAAGACATAAGAGATCTCTAGACAGAGATCTTAACTTTCTAAGTTTTTATACATTTTCTATTCAAATAATTATAAAAAATTGTATGTGACTTAGAAAATTCTAAAAAAAATGCATGTAAGTTTCCTATGGTCAGAGTAGTCTTAGAAAATAATTTCATCATTTTTAAGGATCAAAACATCTCTGTTTTAAGCAAACCCTAATTTGCTTAAAACATTTAATTTGAAGCACACAAAGACTAAAATCACTTGATTTTTGTTCTCCACTGTGGCTTATGAGTCAGAGAACTTACCATAAAAATTTCAAGTCATTTGGAGATCATTTAGTATTTTAATTGATTTTTAAAAGTAACCTTCAAATTTGAAACTTAAATGATTTTTAAAAATAATAAAATAACTCCAAAAATCATGAAACTTAGTTTTTTGATTTCTATGATATTAGGGGAATTTAATAAAAATAAAAATAAATTTAAAATAAAAACTTGATATTTAGGTTATTTTTAAGTATTTTTATTAATTAAAAATAATAAAAAAATCATAAATTACTAAACTAATGGAAATGTTCCAAAATTATTTCCTAAACACTTAGGAATAATTGGAATATTTTTCCAAGCTTTAAAAATAAAGATATCTATTTTTAAACCTTAAAATTTATTTTTAAGGCTTAAAAATAGAATTTTCACTAAAATAATTTTAAAAAATCAAATAAAAATCAAAAAATTACAAAACAAATTTATCTGGGTTTCCTAACCTCAGGGAGATTTTCGAAAAATATAAAACATATTTTTCAATTTATAAAATATTTTATTTTTATTAAAATTTCCAAAATTTCAATTAATTTTAATAAATCATAGAAAATTTAGAAAATTATGAAAATTTGGCCAAATGACTTTCTGGTCTAGGGCTAGCTTACATAAAAGTTTCAAGTGATTAGGAATTGTCCTGATCATCTTTGGGAATTTTCTTTAAAAATGCATATTTTTACATAAAAATAATTATATGAATTAAATAAAATAGTGAAAATTCACTTTTTTCTCCTCTCATATCTTAATTAACTTATCAGTATGGTTACATAAGAATTTTAAAGCCATTTGACTTAAATTTGACAAATTATAAAAGTTTGAACCCTTAGGGGCAAAATTGTAATTTTGGATATTTTGGCCTTAATAAACAATTAGGCTTAACCAAAATGGGAAATGGGTAATTTATAATATTAATTAACTCATTTGATGATTTGCAATCAAAAATGGGCTTAATTGGTAGAAACCCACTTTTTTGCCAAATTACAAGATAAAAGAATAATTCCCATAATTATCAAAATTTTGGACCTTCATTAGTTACCAAATTATAAGAATAATTCCCATAATTATCAAAATTTTGGACACTTTATTAGCATAAAATGACTTTTGAATTTAAGGGTAAAATTTTGGAAATTAATGATTTCACACCCTTATTNTCATTTCCCCCTCTCAAATTCACCATGACAATCCAATTTTGGGCTTGAATTCCTGCCCGAAACTAGGACAAGTTCCAATCCCAACCTACACAGCACCAAACTCTAATTAAATTGGCTCTACACCTTCACAAGAGTGAAAGAAGCCAAAGCCCCATCAAATCCCCCTTCTACACAACTTATCATAGCACTAGACCAACACCAAAATTCGGTTGTGGTCGAATTCATATTTAGGCTTTACAACAAGACCAGGGACTCAATCCATAGCCTTCTTGGACCCCAATGAATGTACCAATCACCTCTGATCGAAGCTTCCCTTCTCAGAGCAAAGGTATAAAACTCCCCATTCTCCCGAGATTATTTTGGTTCTCCATTTACTTAAGCTTGATTTCATGGCATCTTAACCATATAGATATGTTTGTCTCACTTAGACGATTCCATAGGATCAAACCCGAAGTGATTTGGTTAATTCTAGGTTGAGATCTTAAGGTTTTAGTGTGGACGGACATGGGTTCATTCCATTGGGGACGATGAACGGATGCCGTCCATTCTCGCGTGTATTAAATGAACGGCGGAGATCGAGTCAGATGATCATCCGGGGCGATAAAGCGGGACAGCGTGGCAGCTGACTCAGAAGGCAGCTTCGAATAGGAGTGTGCCGCGTGGCTTTTCGACGGATCCGAGGATCCAGTCAGCCCGCGGTTTGAATAAATAAATAGGATATTTAA
>JXCR01147196.1:129017-178953 GCA_002079205.1 Phalaenopsis hybrid cultivar
GGAAGGCTCCTTTTGTTGTTGTGAAAGTTGCTGCTCCAGAAATACAGGAGCCAGCTGCTGAATTCAACTTGAACTCCCTTGATGACTTTCCTGTTCACAAGAAAATCAAAACCTCTGCTACTGTCGCCATAACACCAACAAAGACAGTTGTCCCCGCTACTAAGGGAAAAGAAATCGTGATAAAAGAAAATTCGATCGAAGGGTTAGCTGCCTTACCTTCAACTTTCGAAATCGGATCAAGTTCAAAGATTGTACCATTTACCCGGTCTCAGAGAAAAAACCGCAACAGGAAAGCCTGAAAAGCAACTAAAATTCAGATCCCTAAGAAAATACCTACTCAGAAGGAAGAAGAATTACCATAAATCTACCCATTGCTGAGAGGAGGCAAATTCTATCCTCTTATGAATCCCGATGGACACGAAAATATCCAAAAGATTGTTGCTACTCTGCGAATCTCTTATGAACAGAGTAGGGGAAGGAAGAAATTCCATCCCATCTCTCATGTCAGTACAGTTTTTCAACAATTGGCCATCAAAAAAGGTTGTTCAGTCCATGAGTTATTCAGATGAATGGGACATGCAATATCCCCTCGAATGAAAGAAGAAATTTTGAGGGATATTAAATCCAAACAAAATACATCTGTTTGTGTGTTTCTGTTGGATTAGAGAAGAAATTTTGAGGGATATTAAATCCAAACAAAATACATCTGCTCGTGTTTCTGTTTGGTCCCGTTTGGGAAATAGGATCATACTACAAGACATCGACCCATAAAATCAAGATTGGGTCCAAGAATCTCTCAAAGATATTTAACGTTGTATATGGTATACACAAAGAGGAGCATATTTCTTCTCAACATGTTGATAATTCTGCTAGGAGACTGTTGACCTAACTTTTGGTTGAGGTCTAGAAAAACTTTTTTAGTAGCTTAGGTCTAGCCATATGACTTTCCTATTGAATAGTCTTAGAAAACTAGAAAAGGTATCCTCACCATTAGAAATTCAAAATTCTTCTCTTTGTTCAACTTGGATTTCCACATATTGGTCCTAACCTCTAATGTTTAGAAGGTAAGATCATTATAGGAAAGCTCAAGAGAGTTTTTATTATAGGGTCACTTGACCTTAGGATTGACCCTCGATGTTAATTTAAAGCCAAGATACATTATACTCTTACTATATCTTCACAATACATTAATTAAATCAATACATGAGAATCCAAAATGGGGATTTTATTGATTCATGGTTCATTTAGAATGGATATCTATCCAATTCTATTTGAAATGCCTANTAATTCATCTTTTTGCTCCAATGACCCTAGTTCAATTCTCTCATTTAAAGTGCAATAACATCAAAAACAATATAAAATAGGCATGAAAATCTCAACATATTTTCCTTTGGTCAGTAGTGGAAACTCGTCTTTCGGACATACCTTATTCAAATCTCTGAAATCGACACAAACGTGGATCTATCCATTTTTCTTCTTACAAGTATGATGTTGGCTAACCACATGGGGTATTGTTCTTCTTTAACAAAGTTGGCGTCTATTAATTTCTTCACCTCGCGATGACTTGTTGTTCTATTTCGAGCCGCATTCTCCTAGGGGTTTGTTTTACTTGGGTTATATCCTTGTCCACCCCAAGTTTATGAATTGCAACCTCTGCTGACAGTCCTGGAATTTCATCGTAGCTCCATGCAAAGCAATCTTTAAATTTTGTTAATAATTTGATCAATTCTGTAGATTCTTTGTCATTAAGTAGAGAACTTATAAATGTAGGTCAGGGTCGTTCTTCAGTCCTGAGGTTAATCTCATTCAATTCATCAACTGCTGACTTAATTTCTTCTTCAAATTCATGTGGAACATCTTCTATTTGTTGATTAGTAGAGTCATCCTCTATATCGAGGCAATCATCTTCTGATTCACTAATAACAACCATGTAAAATTCAGAATCATCAATGGGTCCGACTATACTAAATCCGAGACCCTCTTTTGAATTTGTAGTTTGACTTATACCGTTCCATAGTTTTTCAAAAAGTTAAGATTTATCTTTTATCATTTGTTTTGGTAAGTGTCCCTGTTGAATTAACTTTTGAACACAAGGCGAGAAGTAACCAAAAGGCAATTCCATTAATTCATTAGAATCATCATCCAGATTTACATGTTTTTCAAGCTCAGTAGAGGTAGAAGAACTGTAAAATTTGATTGGCTTGGAACCAACACTACGAACTTCCTTGACCTCTAAACTCTTGACCTTTTGAGGGAGAATCGGAGTAGGATCATAACATTCACATAGTGGTTTATCCGATCATACATTGTTTCATATTCATTCTTTTCTATATCTTCTATCATAACATTCACATAGTGGTTTATCCGATCATACATTGTTTCATATTTTCTGTATCTTCTAGGGATATCTCATACTGAGGTATTTTCCATCTTATCATCATTATTTTATCTTCAGAACTGTCTTCATCACCAACGTTGATGGTTGGCCTAGTCCGTTCAACGATTAAATTGATCCTTCGTTGTCCACATCCCCGGCCTCGACCTCGAGTGCGCAAACTAAAAGGCTTTTCACCATCTCTTTGTAAAGGAGTGGTGGAAGATTGCTGAAGCGAAGTTGAATGGCCTCCTTTTTGTGATTCTTCTGAATCTTCATCTTTATTTTTTATAACTTCACGAGAGAAGACAATTTTCTTTGGAGGTGCGTGGTAGGTAGCATCTTCATGGATATCAACTTCATGCACTGAAAATGGTTGTAGGTCTCCCTTGATGCAATTCTCTTGACCATCTTTGCGGTAATTGACGCACTGGGGTAGAGATGACGGAACCATATTGTGCTCATGAATCCATGGTCGACCCAATAGAGCATTAAAAGAGGTCTCGGAGTTGATGATATGAAATTTAGCAGTTGTCACGAGTTCTCAAACCTTCATAAGTAATGTAATTGATCTGAGGGCTCCTTCTCCCTTTTGGTTGAATCCTCTTAACATCATCTTATCGTTCGTAAGCTCTTGAGCTTCAATATCCAAATAGGCTAATGTCCATAGGCTCATCAAGTTAAGAGATGCTCCAGGATCCACTAAAACTCTGGATAACACAAATCTGCCAATGTTGACAGAGATGTAGAGTGGACGGTTGTGGTCGGTGGTATCGAGCAACAAGTCTTCATCTGTGAAGGTTACCCCTGGTTGTTCTTTAAACAAGAAAACTTCATCTGAGGATGTGCTGGCCAACTGAGCTAAGAAAATTTTTGGGTCAAGCAAAGCTGTAACCAGAGACTCTCTCTCATTTCCTTTGACAGGGTCAGAGTGTCGTGGATGCTTAATCGGGCCAGAAACTTCCTAAGATTAGCTAGCACGTTTTAGTCTACTTTGTATGATCCTCCAACTTTATCTTGATCATGTGGTTCTTCCACTGGTGGAGGTGGGGGTATCTCTTCTCGAGTTGTTATCTGTTTTCCATTGTCTGTTGGAGCTGTTCTTGGTGGTAACACTTTTCCGCTCCTTAATTTAACTTCTGCAACTTCTTCTTGAGATATCATTGTTGAGTCTTCCATTGTCTTTTCCTCTTTGTCGGAAAGATCTAATTTGATGGCAAGTGGTGTACCATGATGCTCAAGAATTGGCTCCTCGCTATCGGTGCTGTCGTAAGCGATATTATTGATGTCTTCTTTGGACTTGACAACAAGTTCATCAGACTCGAGTATGATTTGAGGATCATTTTGGGGATCGAGATAGAAGCTAGATCGATCATAATCAGTTACGTTATCACCAAAAATAGTTAAAATGTAGCCAAAATCACAATCACTATATTCATAAGATCCCGGAGGGATAAAAAAACAATCATACAAAGTCAAGGGTTCGAGGATTTTCTTCCCCAAATATGAGACAACCAATCTAGTAGAGGCAGCCCCTATCCTACCCCCATGCTATCAATCTTTTCAGTGTTGCTTTTCTTCTTCTTGTTCTTTGTTCTTGACGATGATAGATCTCTTGAAAAAATCTTCATCTTGGGCTTGGTATGTTGCGGACTCTGAATAGAGACTTGTTTTGATGAAGACTAGATCTTGTTCAGTATTTTCTTAGATTATTTGCTCCAAAATTTCATTCCATTCTTCTTCGGTATTCGCAGAAGCATGCTTTGACGAATCCTGTATTTGATTAAGGACCCTCTTGAGTTCATCCCAAGTTGTACTCCATCCATCTATTTTGACATAAGGATCAATTGGGGAGATTGACTCAGCTGAAATCATATTTATGGAACCTTTTTCAGGTTCTCTTAAATACTCTTTCGGGATTGTTATGTTCTCTTCTTTAAGGTTCCTCTCGAGCCAGTCTTTAAAGACGAAACATTTTTCTATAGTGTGCCCGAGAAATCGGTGGTATGGGCAATAATTTGGTTCATTCTTCTTATCCACCTCTTTGGGCTTCTTCGGATCTGGTAGTATGAATTTTGGCTTCTTCATCAGACTCCTGAATATTTTAGGTATAACTTCATCTTTGAAATAATAGACAATTTTGCGTCACTCTGACAGGGACACTTTCTTATCCCCTGTTCGAGGTGATCCCTCTTGAGGCGGCCGCTGGTTGGATTGATTATTTTGTTTTTGAGAGGACTGGTGATGTTCTTTTGCATATATCTTTATCGGCTGCTTTCCTTTGTTGACGGTCGCTACTACTCCTAATTTATTTTCGAACACTTTGGCCACCTTAGCCTTTTCATGTGGCTCCATGTGCTTTATTTCTTCTTGAAGACTGATGGCTTTACTGAGTAGCTTCTTGAAGGATTTGATGGTGAGTCCCTTAAGCATGAAAGCTACTAGCCCATGAATGCTCTTGAGTAGAATTTCAATCGCATGATGTTCCTATAGTTGAGGTTCACATTTAATGTCAAGGTTTCTCCACCTCAAAATATAGTCTACCAAAGTTTCACTGGGCTTTTGCTTTTCCATCATGAGCTCTCTAATAGGCACATGGTGTTGTGCCCTGGCAAATCTTTTCACAAATAACTGTTTTAATTCAGAAAATGTTTTAACTGACCCATTGGGCAAGTCAGCGTACCATTCGAAAGCAATTCTTGATAAGCTGCTGACAAACTGCTGGCAGAGTAGAGCTCATTATTCCTTGTGCTGCCACAATTGGCTCGGAAATGTGTTATATGTTGTCTGGGATTTCCAGTCCCGTCAAATATTTTTAAGTTTGGGGCCACAAAACCCTTTGGGAAAGGCACGGCATCGAACTCCTCTGGGTAAGGTCTACCCTTCAAAATTGATGCACCGCTCTTGGATTGGGCTAAGGCATCCAGCACTTGTTCAACCATCTGCTTGAACTCCTTTTCTGACATGGCACTTGATGGAGAATCTTTCTTCGGTTGCTNAAACTTTTTCAGGTTCTTTTAAATATTCTTTCGGGATTTTTATGTTCTCTTCCTTGAGGTTTCTCTCGAGCGAGTATTTAAAGACGAAACATTTTTCTATAGTGTGCCCAAGCAACCGGTGGTATGGGCAATAATTTGATTCATTCTTCTTATCCACCTCTTTGGGCTTCTTTGGATCTGGTAGTTTGAATTCTGGCTTCTCCATCAGACTCCTGAATATTTTAGGTATAACTTCATCCTTGAAAGAATACACAATTTTCTGTCGCTCTGACAGGGATATTCTTTTATCCCCTGTTCGAGGTGATCCCTCTTGAGACGATCGCTGGTTAGATTGACTATTCTGTTTCTGAGAGTACTCTGACGAAGACTAGCGATGCTCTTCTGCATATATCTTTATTGGCTGCTTTCCTTTATCGACGGCAACTACTACTCCTGATTTCTTTTCGAACACTATGGTCACCTTAGCCTTTTCATGTGGCTCCATGTGCTTTATTTTTTCTTGAAGACTGCTAGCTTTACTGAGTAGCTTCTCGAAGGACTTGATGGTGAGTCCCTTAAGCATGAAAGATACTGACCCATGAATGCTCTTGAGTAGAATTTCAATCGCATGATGTTCCTATAGCTGAGGTTCACATTTTAAGGTTTATCCACCTCAAAATATAGTATACCAAGGTTTCGCTAGGCTTTTGCTCTTCCATCATGAGCTCTCAAATAGACACATGGTGTTGTGCCCCGGCAAATCTTTTAACAAATAACTATTCTAATTCAGAAAATATTTTAACTAATCCGTTGGGCAAGTCAACGTACCAGTCGAAAGTAATTTCTGACAAGCTTTTGATGAATTGCTAGCAGAGTAGAGCTTCATTATTTCTCGTGTTGCCACAGCTGGCTCGGAAATGTGTTATATGCTGTCTGGGATTTCCAGTCCCATCAAATATCTTGAAATTTGGGGCCAAAAAACCCTTGGTGAAAGGTACAACATCGAACTACTCCGGGTAAGGTCTACCCTTCAAAATTGATGCACCGCCCTTGGATTGGGCTAAGGCGTCCCGCACTTGTTCAACCATTTTCTTGAACTCCTTTTCTGGCATGGCACTTGATGGAGAATCTTTCTTCGGTTGCTCATCTTTTTTTGCTGATGTAGCCTCTCTTCTTTCATCTATAATGTGTATGATTTCTAGTTGATTAATCTCTGGAGAAGCCAATTGCGGTGCTTGTGATTGCCCCCGAATGGTGACTATGGCAGTCATAGCTACAGTCATCTCTTCTATTTTTTTCTCCAATAGACTAACCTGCTCATCCCTTAGGAGCATAACCCTACACAGCTCATCTACGGCGTTCTCTTCGATCTGAGGTTGACTCTCGCGCGCAGATGTGGTGGCTCTGGTTTCAATCACATGGACATCCATGAAATCCTCCTCCAGGTAATCATTCTAATCAAAATTTTCATTGTAGCTATCGACGGAAACTCCGTGTTCTCGAGTCAACTCAAAAATCTCAATCCTGAGTTTCTCAATTTTTTCTTCAATTATTGATTCCTTGATTTCTTTAAGATCTGGAGGACCCTGATGGACATCCTCTACTTGTTCCTCCATCTCGTTGGCTATTGTCGCAACGATGTCAGATACTTCAGACACTGGTTTCACTTCTTGTTCTACGGGCTCACTAAACTGTATCGGTGCAGCGACCTTGGTTACCCATACTTTCTTCTTTTTCGACGATGATGTCTCAAGACGGATCGTCTTAGTAGAAACATCGGTATGTCGAGGGAAAGTATGCTCCCTGTGGTGTAGACCGGCTACAGTGCCAGGTAATCATCTTGTCTTTGCCTTTGGGATTGTAGAAATATCTTCCTAACGGGTGATGTGTAAGATCTTCGGACCAAGTTTCGACTTAACCGGTCGACGGCCTGCGGTCCCGGTGGCAGTATAATTAGTAGTAACTACTATGGTATAAATTTTGTTCCCTAAACAGAACCAAACGGGGATGCGAGTAGGTGGCACTCCAGTTGTATTGTGGGACTGTCTGGCGGATTTGACACCTTTCAAAATTTCCTGCCTCATGCGAGGAGAAATTGCATCTCCCACTCATTTAAGTAACTCGCTAACCGAACATCATTCTTTGGTAGCAAGCCTTCTGAAAACTGCACTAACTCGAGTGATAGGAGTGAACTTCTTTCTCTCCTCACTGTGTCCATGAAGTGAATGTAATGCAGCAGCGATCCTTCGGATATTCTCATATCCATTGGTATCTGTTAGAGGATGGAATCTACTCCCTCGCAGGAGTGGATAAATTTCCTGTAACACTACTTCAACTTGATGAGGTTCATCCTCAACGGGTGTCTCCTCGGGAGCCTGGGCTTTAATGGCCCTCCAAACTCTTCTATTGTGGTTCCTCTTTTGAGTACAGGTCAGCGGTACAGTCCTCAAACTTGATCCGATCTCAAACACATGTGGTGGGACAGTTAATCCCTCAGTCAGATCCTCAACAGTCATTACTTCTTTCCCCTTAGCAACAGCGGAGCTAGCGTGTTTGTTGGGTGTCGTGTCGATAATAGCTTTAGACTTCTTGCAGGTAGGGAAGTCCTGAAGGTAGTTCATATTGAATTCTGCAGACGGCTCCTGCATTTCTGGAGCGGCGATCTTCATTACCACGAACGGGGCTTTTTCAAACATGACCTTGAGATCTTCAAATCTAGCTCCAAATTTGATGGTAGGAGCAAGGTTACGGGCTTCATGTCTCATTGGCAGATTGCAGGAAAAGGTTAGTGTTGGGTAGGCCATTACAGCAGGATTGAAAACAAAAAGTTTCAGGGTTAGCTATATGGCCAAAAACCCCGTAATTTTTTAGTGCAAGCACTGAAAGTAGAGGTCGATCTGTAGACCACCCGGGTCTTAATTCATGGGTATTTTAACATCTTTGTTTAAGAAAAAGTGTTAAATTTAATTAATACAAGAAAATTTTAAAGTGCGCGCAGCACAACACGATATGTTTTAATTTGTGGAATAGCAAATCAATTTTGGAAGGGAGATGTGAAGTATTTTAGGACCCAGTGCGGGACCTATTTAGTGGCAGAAAATGCCCAAGTGAAACTAGTCCACCGACACACCTATTGGGGGTCCAACCCCACAGGAAAATTTAAGGAGTCCTTAATGGCCTTCTGAACCCCTCTGTTTGAAGATGGTTGAACAGCTAGCCCTGAAGTCCAAGGAGTTGGTTGTACCTTCCCAAGACAAAAATGAGTAAAGTATGCCAACAGAAGAAGGGTAATTTGGTCCAAGAGGGACATGGACACATTACCGGTGTGTGAAAATAATATCTCTTGATTTGTATGGAGAGAAAAGCCTGTCCCCAGTGGAGTCGCCAGAAGCTGTCGGCGCTATTTTTAGGTTGGTGGGGAGTTGCCCGTAAGAAGCTGTCGGTCACCGGAATCGAAATCATGTCGCCCGCTTCAGAAGGATGTTTAAGTTTATAAAAGTATGAAATCAAACTCACCCCATATTTTTCATAGTTTAAATGAAGGAGCACTTTACCTCAAACCCTGTATCTATCCCGAAGGATAAACATAAAACTTGAGGATGAGGCTCCATCAAATAAACAAAAGAATATATGACATCCGTCTGGTTTGCGAAACCTTTATATTTGTCGACAAGTTCCCCGATTTAGAATAAAGAATTAAATAGGGTTTATATTAAGTTGGGTTCAGACATGCTTCCTATAAGTGCAAGCCCCTATAGTTAATTACATCTTAAATGACCAAAGTCACCTAGAAGACTCTCGATAAAAACAAGGAAATATTATCTTCAAGGAGTTTCAAAGGGTAGGACTCTTCAACGAGATTGGACGTAGAGCTGTAAAAGGGGATTGGTTCAAATTTGGAACATTTTATTGTAGAATCCAAAGGAGGAAGAACTAGGGTAGAGGTGTGGAAGGGGATTGGTTCAAATTTGGAACATTTTATTGTAGAATCCAAAGGAAGAAGAACTAGGGGTGAATGGGGATTGGTTCAAATTTGGAACATTTTATTGTAGAATCCAAAGGAAGAAGAACTAGGGGATAGGATTGGTTCAAATTTGGAACATTTTATTGTAGAATCCAAAGGAAGAAGAACTAGGGGATGTGGGGATCCAGAGGCGAACCTTGGTGACTTCCCAAGCTATCCTAATGTTTGGCTTTAGTTTTGAGTTCAGAGGAGAACCCTGGTGACTTCCCAAGCTATCCTAATGTTTGGCTTCAGTTTTGAGAAGAAATAGAGGAGAACCTCGGTGACTTCCCAAGCTATCTTAATGTTTGGCTTCAACTTTGAGGAGAAGTAAGAGGAGAACCCTGGTGACTTCCCAAGCTATCATAATGTTTGGCTTCAGTTTTGAGGAGAAATATTTAGGTCTTAAGGAGAACCTCAGTGACTTCCCAAGCTATCATAATGTTTGGCTTCAGTTTTGAGGAGAAATATTCCGGTGACTTCCCCAGCTATCCTAATGTTTGGCTTCAGTTTTGAGGAGAAATATTTAGGTGTTGGAATATTTTATTGTAGAATCCAAAGGAGGAAGAACTAGGGGATGTCATGGATCCAGAGGAGAACCTAGTGACTTCTCAAGCTATCCTAATGTTTGGCTTCAGTTTTGAGGAGAAGTATTTAGGTGTTTCACGACTTCCCGAGCTATCCTAATGTTTGGCTTCATTTCTGAGGAGAAAATTTTAAGTGTTTCATCCTGCCAATTTTATTAGTTAGGACTTACATTCGTGTGAAACGATCACATGAATAGCCTGGAAGATGTGAGGATTTAGGTCGTGACGGATGACAACCTCAGAATCCTAAGACGAGTTAGGGCTTATATTGTATAGCAGGGTTGTACAAAGGCCGACAACCTTGGAGTCCTAAGACGAGTTAGGGCTTATATTGTATAGCAGGGCTATGCAAAGGCCTACATAAGGTGAGGATTTACGTTGCATAAGAAAGCAACCTCGAAGTCCTATGGCTTTGTTATTTAAGTCTAAGGAAGGAAGATTAGTTTAGCTGGGGAGGACAGGTTTTGTCATTGAAGATGGTCGTGCTGCCCACCATGCTAGCTCCAAGCTCCTCACCGCAACGAGTTTGAGTTTTCTAGTGTGTCAAGTTATAATGTCAAATCAGGTGGCTTATGGTTTAAGTTCTTTAAATTTTATGGGGGCATGTTAAATTTGATCAGAGCGACACCGGTTAAGATCCTACAGTTCCCTCGTTCCGACACCACTATTTTCTATTGGATTCACTTAGTTCAAATGAACTTACTGAACTCAACTTAATGAGTTCCATAATTTCATTTAGACCTTGGGAAGCCTCGTTAGCAACCGTAGGTTACCTCCTCCAAGAGATTCCCGATCATCCGATAGAGAGATCTTAATTTAGTTGAAGTTGTAGTTTTATTTGATGTTTGTTATTAGATTTTGAGTTGTTTTATATTTTGAATTTTGTGGCGGTGAATTTTATCTTGGTTGATTTTAATTTTGGTTTTGGTTTTGATTCTGTGGCTATCCTAATAGTTTTAGTTTTTCATGAAAATTTGTTAAAGCACAAAAGTATAACATAAAAGTACAAGAAAGACAACGCTGAAAACTGTAAAAAGCGTACCTGGCGAGTCTTCTCGTTCCACCACCTGAAACTCAAATGGCATGTCAGGGCAGATTATATAGAGGCAAAAAGTCAGGTTTTGGTAGTTTTCATAACCCTAAGTCATATCTTGGTGGGTCCTTAGGAGTTTAATTAAGGATGATTTTGTTAAGCAAAGCTTATTAAGTTAGTAGATCTCTGAGGTATCCAACAGATCTAGAGAAAGAAGCAGGTACGTGCTACTCTCTCGCTGCCTGGTGAAAAATCTCGAGCTCTTTTAAACTTATTATGTTGTTTAATAATTCATCCTATAAAACACCCTAATGCTCAATGAACATTGATGTCTCAATTATCCCTAAGAGTAAGGTAATTATCATCTGCAATTTAATTTTAAAAATTATGTGGGTGAAGACTCTTAAAGAGGCAGGTTAGAGTTATTGGAACACTTGGCCAAATTTTAACCCTAATTGGGCTTTTAGTGTTTGAAAGTTGTTTTAATTTTTAATGATATTTACTTTTCTAATCCTCATTTAAATGAAACTTGATTTAGCCTAACTCACTACTAAGCTCTTAAGACCTAGGTGAGTGTCTATTTAAATGAAACTTGATTTAGCCTAAGTCACTACTAAGCCGAAGACCTAGGTGAGTGTCTTAATTAGTTTTGAAAAGGTTAAGCTTTAGGTGATCACGACTCATGATTTGAATTTTATTTGAAAATCAAATAGGGGTATTAAATTGATTAATTATTGACTTCAAAGTCATACCCCTAAGTCCTAGGTTCATTTTATTTTAATAAACTTCCAAATTTTAAAAGTTTAGAAATTTATTAACTTATCTTTTTTCAACTGGGAAAGTGAGGCTGGTTTCTACCAATTAAACTCCTTGTGTTTCAAACATCCAAATTAAGATTAGAGGTTACCCATTTCCCTCCTTGAATTAAGCCTAAATGTTAATTAAGGCTAATTTTCCAATATTACACAATTGCCCCTAAGACTCTATCACTTCATAATTTGTCAAATTCAATTCAAATGACTTTGAAATTTTTATCCTACCTCATTCATCGTCAATTAAGACATCAGAGGAGAAAATGTGATTTTTCAGAATTTAATTTATTTCACATAATTATACAATTAAGACATCATAGAAGAAAATGTGATTTTTCAAAATTTAATTTAATTTATATAATTATTTAAGACATCAGAGAAGAAAATGTGATTTTTTAAAATTTAATTTAATCTATATAATTATTTTCATGCAATCAAATTCAATTCAAATGACTTTGAAATTTTTATCCTACCTCATTCATGGGTCAATTAAGATAGAGGAGAAAATGTGATCTTTCAAAATTTAATTTAATTTATATAATTTTTTTAATGCAAAAAAGAGAAAATGTGATTTTTTTAAAATTTAATTTATTTATATTATAATTTTCACGCAAAATTTGGGATTTTTCAAATAAAATTCCTAACTTGATCAAGGTAAATCCTAATCCCTTGAAATTTTTATTGGAGGTAATTTTAGACCAGAGAAGCCTTTGGACCAAATTTCATGATTTTTGAATTTTATGTGAATTTTAAGAATTATTTTAAGTTCTCGGTATTTATTAAATATAAAATATTTTAAATGGAGAAAATTAAGTTTTTTATTTTTGAAAAGTTTCCCTGATACCAGAGAACTCAGAGGAGAAGATTTTATATTTTTTCTGATTTTTCTTTGATTTATTGGAATTATTTTAGTGGAAATCCATTTTTTAGCCTTTAAAAATTATTTTAAGTTTCAAAGTACAATATTTTTATTTAGAAAATCAGAAAAAATATTCTAATGGTTCCTAAGTGCTTAGGAAGCAATTTAGAACATTTTCATGAGTTTTATTATTTTTGTGATTTTTATGAATTTTTCTAAGTGATTAAGAAGCAATTTAGAACATTTCCATGAGTTTTATTATTTTTGTGATTTTTATGAATTTTTAATTGAGCAATTTAGAACATTTCCATGAGTTTTATTATTTTTGTGATTTTTATGAATTTTTAATTATTCAAATAATTAAAATAGGCCAAAAATTAAGTTTTTATTTTAAATATTATTTTATTTTTATAAAATATCCTAAAAATAGGCTAAAATTGAAGTTTTTATTCTAAATATTATTTTATTTTTAGAAAATATCCCTAATCACAGAGAACTCAAAAAACTAAGTTTCATAATTTTCTGAGTTGTATTTTGATTTTTAAAAAAATTATTTAAATGCCAAAAGTAATGTTTATCTTTAAAGATCAACTTAAGTTATCAAATCAACTCAAAATATTTTGAATTTTTTATGGTGAATTCTCTAGATTAGGAACCACAGTGGAGATAAAAAATCAAGTCATTTAAATATTTATATTTTCTAAAATTAATTATCTTAATGATTTAGCGTTTGTAAAAATTATGTGTATTTTAAATGACTTGACTCATGAAAAATTTTCCTAATGGCCCCCTAGTCATCATAAACCTTCCAAAATTTTCTTAGAATTTTCTAAGCAACATGCTAATTTCCATGATTATTTGAGCAACTAATGCAGTTAAACTTAAAAAAAGAATGGATCTCTGTTTAGAGGTCTCCTCTGACTTTAGAAAAGTCAGAGAATGTTTCCCTTGACAGAGGTTACAATATGCTAAAATTTCAAGCCAAGGTGATGTGTCAATATGCATGGAGAATCAAATGATTCAAAATAGTGTTTAATTAATTAAAAATAAAATATGCATCAAATGGACTTGAAATTTATTTCACATTATTCTCCCCTATTTACTAAGGAAGAGGGTATTTTTATTTTATTTTTGTGATTTTTCTATACAAAGTTATGGATTTTTGAAGTTAAGGGAGTTTAAATAAATAAAAAAACCCTATTTTTCTACTTATCCACTCGGCGCCTCATCATCCTACGGCAGCTCCGAAACTCCACGCGGCACGCTCTTATTTGACGCCGCCGTCCACGCCAGCAGCCACACGTCCTGCTAATTGTGTAAAGAAGCACTGTCTAGCTTCATCTTGGCCGTCCATTTGATACACGAGCGATCAGACGGTGTGTGGTCATCATCCCTGATAGCTTAGGCCGAGAACTGTCCACCTTTGAGACTTGAGATCTCTCTCATTTCTTAGCCAAATTAAGTGAAATTTTTTTTAAAATGCTCGTCTAAGTGAGACAAACACATTCATATGGTTAATTTGTCATAAAATCAAGCTTAAGCAAATGGAGAATCAAAATAGACTCGGGAGGAGGAGAAGTTTTATACCTTTGCTCTGAGAAGGGAAACTTCAATCAGAGGTGCTTGACACATTTGTTGGGGCCCAGGGAGGCTAGGGATTAAGCCTCTTGTTGTAGTGTAAGGCCTAGGTGTGATTTTGATCAAGACCAATTTTGGGTGTTGATTGAAGTCTATATTAGAGGCTCTGTGGAAGGGGAAATTGATGGGGGTTCTTCCTCTTTCACTATTGTGAAGGTGTGGGTGAAGTTAATTTAGGTTTGGTGGACTGTGGAGATATATTGGGCTCTGTTCTGGTTTTCGGCAAGGTTTCAAGCTCAAAATTGAACTCTAGCAAGGGGATTTAGGGCAATGTGGTGGTTGGGTTGCACTGAGGAGGTCTCAAAGAGACTCTGTGTGTGATTTTAAGGACTCTCTCCAAGAGATTTTCAGCACTTGGTTTAATGTCTGTGGAGGTGGCCTTTTATAAAAATGGGGTTATGGTGGCTGTCATGGCCAATTAGAAGGTGTAATCTTAGGTGGAGGGCAGAGGAGCTCTACAACTCAATTTGGCTGAGTTGGCCTCTAGGCTTGATTTGGGTGAAGTCTCATGGGGGTGGCTCATGGTTTTGAGATTTTCCGGCCACTTGCCTGGTCGACCGGCTAGGGGGAGGCAACTAGGTGCTCAAGGCATCCAGAGGAATCCATCACAATAATTTAATGCAAATGTGTTTTGATTTGGCAAAGATATCTTAAGCATGTGTATTTTTGGACGTAAGAACCCTTAATTTGTGGGACCTTTGGTCCATGGCTTAGTTTAGGTGGTTAGAGGTGTTTTGGCTTAGCCTTAGGGGTCAACTAATCGCTGGTGTGGAGTTAATTTGGTTTCTTTAGGGTGGTTAGGTCACAGTTAGTGCATGGGCCCAAGTGGGTGCAAATGACCAAGTCTTGGGTTTGGTATAGGCTATCCATGTCAATTAGCCCAAATAAATATTTTATTTGGTGTAGATGATCATAAGGAACAACTTTGGTGAAGTATGGAAGTGGTTTTGAGCTCAATTGAAGGGTCAATTTGAAGGAACTTTGAACTTTAATCAATTTGGTCATGTTGAGCTAGGTTTGGGTCTAGCTTGGGTTAGCCTTGGGCTAAGTTCCAAAATTATTGTTTTAAATGGTCATTAGGGACCCCATGAAGAGTTTTAAACATGAATTGGATGCCAATTTGGAGGTTAAGGATATCAATTGGGTGAAATTTGGGGACTTAGCCAATTTGGGGCTAAATTTGAGAATTTTTTATTTAAGCCAAAATAAAATGGATTTTAGGCTTCACCAAGGCTAATTGATGGTTGATTTTGATGTATAAGAATTTTATAAAGATTTTTCAACATTAATTGGGGCCAATTGAGTAGGATATGGGTTCAATTTGGTGAGATTAGGTCATATGGTCAAAATTGGAGTTTTGACCTATATCAAAATTGGGCTCAAATAATGGGCCAATTAAGTATGGATTTGGTTTATTTTGGCCATATAAAAATTTTATTTGAGTTTAGGATTGTAATTGGTGTCAATTGAGACCAAATTGATGGACATTTGAGTTGAATTTGGGGAAATTTGGGCCCTTAAAGGCAAATTTGGGGATTTTGGTTAAAGATGGTCAAATTGGCCAAATTGGGTCATGTATTAGTTGAGAAAAATGAAATTGGAAATATTTGGGATTTATTGATATTTTTTGGGGATTTTTAGAATTTTTGAAATTTTGGGCTATGGAGGGGTATTTTGGTAATTTGGCCATTTTTGGAGATTTTGGGTAATTTGGGTGTTTGGAGGTTTTCAAAAAGTTTGAAATGAATTTTGATCAAATTTGGGTATTTTGGTCAAACTTGGGAATTTTGGCAAAGTTTCTAGGGTTTCAAGTGTGTCTAGGTAATTTGGGGGTGTTTAGGGGCAAAAGGTCAAGATGGGTATTTTTGATAGGATTGGGTAACTAATCACCCTAAATGAGCCATGGACCAAAGTAAATCCCATTTTGGGTCCTCTATGTACTGTTCGTAGTTAAACTATAGCCCGAGGGCTGGTAGGTTTAGGGGACCATCTACACGAGTATCCTAAAAAGATCAAGGGACCTAGGCTAGAAATTTGAGTTTAGGGTTGTGAGTGATTTCGGTAAGATAAGTGTAGTGAGTGCCTTAGCTCCAGACCAACACCCAAGGTCAATCCTAAGGTCCAGCAATCCTAAGGGTGACTCGAATGCCTTAGCTCCAGACCAACACCCAAGGTCAACCCTAAGGTCGAGTAATCCTAAGGGTGACTCAAGTTGTGAATGCCTTAGCTCTAGACCAAGACCCAGGGTCAACCCTAAGGTTCAGCAACCCTAAGGGTTAGTGAGTGTCTTAGCTCCAGATGAACATCCATGGTCAACCCTAAGGTCCAGCAGTCCTAAGGGTGACTCATCTTAAGTTTTCTTTATAGTGACCCCACCTACTAAGTACATAGAGGTTAGAATCAATATGTGGAACTTCAAGTTGAGTAAAGAAGATGGTAGAATTTCTAGTGGTGATGGTGCTTTTTCTAGTTTTCTAAGAATAGTCAATAGGAAAATCCTATGGCNAAATGTCGGAATGTAAGGATTGACCTCGAATGTAATGAATCAGAAATGTGAAAATGAGAATTGAAATGTATATCAATTCTCAAAAGAGAGTGTCAGAATATAAGGAACAATCTCGAATGTAATGAATCAGAAATGTAGGGCTGATTCGGAAATGAGAATTGAAATGTAAGTTAATTCTTAAAAGAGAGTGTCGGAATGTAAGGACCGACTTCGAATGTCATGAATCAGAAATATGAAAATGAGAATTGAAATGTATATCAATTCTCAAAAGAGAGTGTCAGAATGTAAGGACCAACCTCAAATGTAATGAATCAGAAATGTAGGACTGATTTGGAAATGAAAATTGAAATGTAAGTCAATCCTCAAAAGAGAGTGTCGAAATGTAAGGACTGACCTTGAATGTAATGAATCAAAAATGTGAAAATGAGAACTGAAATGTATATCAATTCTCAAAAGAGAGTGTCAAAATGTAAGGACTGACCTCGAATGTAATGAATCAGAAATGTAGGACTGATTCAGAAATAAGAATTGAAATGTAAGTCAATTCAAGAAGAGAGTCAAAATTTAGGTATTGACCTTGAAATGTGAGAATTGAAATGTAGGTATCAATTCGAAGATGTGAGAATTGAAATGTAAGTATCAATTTGAAGATGTGAGAATTAAAATGTAGGTATCAATTTGAAGATGTGAGAATTGAAATGTAGGTATCAATTCGAAGATGTGAGAATTGAAATGTAGGTATCAATTCGAAGATAGTGAGAATTGAAATGTAGGTATCAATTCAAAGATGGTGAGAATTGAAATGTAGGTATCAATTCGAAGATGTGAGAATTGATCGAAATGTAAGTATCAATTCAAAGATGTGAGAATTGAAATGTAAGTATCAATTCAAAGATGAGCTGAAATGTAGGTATCAACTCGAAGATGTGAGAATTGAAATGTAGGTATCAATTCCGAGAAGAGAGTCAAAATTTAGGTATAGAACACGAAATGTGAGAATTGAAATGTAGGTATCAATTCAAAGATGTGAGAATTGAAATTTATTAAGAGCTTGTGGTGTTGAATTTGCAAAAGTGTATCGTGTGAAAAGATTGATTTTGTTGAAGGAGATCTGTAAGGCTTTGTGAGTTTTTGTGCAGAATGTGAAATTCTACGAGGATATGCAGAGAGTTAGTGTAGATAACGATGATTGTGTTGCGCGCACAAAGAGTAGGAAATTTCGAAAACGGAAGAATCTACTCAACAGGTTTGTTTTATTTTCTTATTGTTTTTATCACATTTAAATTTTAAAAATATGTTTTTAAAGTTTTAATTTTAATTGGTTGATTTTCAAAAGAAATTTGTTTTGTTATTTACTCATTTGTGATTATTTTTCATTTATGTTTTATTTATTATTGAAGATTTGTTGTTTCGTTCTTTGTTCATTGAAATTCTGAACCATCGCATGGTTTCGAGGCTTTCATCCATCGTACAAAAAGACAACTGATAAAAAGGCATAATTTGAGAGAAATTTCCATTAATTTACTCCAAAAGAGATGCCATAAATCAAACATAGGCTAACGCCTTAGAAGGTACATTATTTAATCCATGTCAAAATACATTGAGAATCATCTTATGTTGTGAATACATCGTAGACTGAATATATCAGATACATGTCATGCTGTTAAAAGAAAGAAACTGAACCCTCTATACCAAGTATGTTGAGCTCCTGATCAAGCAGGCCTTCTAAGTCATGCTCCAGGATAAGAGTTCCCTTCACATGTACTTAGAGGTACAACCGTCTCATTGCTCGTACGGAAATAACTCCTCCAGTTATGGGTCCTGCTGGACTCCATACGACATATTACTATCATCCATCCTGCGGAAAGTCACAGACACCCTACGGTGTCGCACTCTTGGAATGCAGTGTTTGGCAACGTCTGCACCGTTGCCCTTGAAAACAAGTACTGAACCGACTGGAAGAGGAATCTCCACAGAACCTCTGAATTCACCAGGGTTGATGATATTAATTTCTTTCCCAAATAGAATATTGTTTTTACTCATGAACGAGATTGTGCAGAAAGGTCTCACAAAATCATGATGGTCAATGTGTAGGGGAATATAGTCACCTTCTTCATAAATGTTAATGATGCAACTGTTAGGAATGCAAGTAGCAGGTATAATATTTCACTTGACCATTCTCTTGATCATCCATTTTATCATTGGTGGCAATGGATCCACTTGGTCGTATCTGAAGATCTCAGGCGGATTCCCCTGTCTGTCGTTTGTAAAGTTGTAGCAACAGCCGCATTAGATGGTGATTCTTCCCTTTCCCCTCATCCATTTCTTTGGCTCGAAATATGTTCTTTCCATGAGAAGACCCGCTCGACCTCTATCTCTTAAATTGAAGATGCAGTCCAGAATGCTTTTCTCATCACTTTCAGAAAAAAACCTGGTATATAACTCAAGGCCTTCCAGTATATTGACGAACTTTCCCTAAACTTCTTCATAAAACTCGAATTCTCTTTTATTTACTCTGCTTATCTTGTAGTATTCTACCATACCAGGGGTTGGCAGCTATCGCGGGCATTCCTTCATTCAAGCATCGATGGGAACCAAAAATGGTGCTGGTCAATCCAGAACATGAGATTCAGCCTCTAGTGGGATGTATGACCCTGGGCTCCACGGTACATGCTGATCTATCCCCAACGGGATATATGGCTCATATGTCGTGAAGTCTGAAGTTTGAGACTTGTTAGTGCTTGAAGTGTATTCTTCAAATGTACTGAAGTGTTGTAAATGCAGAACGTTGCAATCCAAGCATTCTACAAATACGTCGGTGACTGATGTCCCGGCTGGTACCTCAATGTTGCATGTTGGGCAACCCTTGCATAAGATATCTGAAACTGGGAGCACAAATCTTGACTCTTCATCCGTAGTGGGCAGGCTGGCAGAAGTTTCTCTCAGATCTAGCTTGTAAATAAGTCCCTCAGGAATGGGGGTAAGAAAATTGTTCATGCTCTCTAGCGTTTGCGTTCCTGTCGCAGAAAGGCTCTCTACTTCTTTCGGCTGGCATTTCTGCGCTACGTCTTGATGAGACGAGTATTCAGTAATCGTTCATTACAGGCGGCTATCAGGTCCCTTGCTGGAGTAGCTACCATGGAGGGCAGACGGCTGGGCCCCTCCATCGGATCTCGTTTCGCTATCACGTTTTTAGCTTTATGTGGCACATTGTCTTGAGTGGTTACCCTCAACAGTGAAGGCAATCCCTCCTTTTCTTTACTACTGACTACATCCATTAGAGGACCCTCGTAGTACATATCAACTTGGTTGAAATCCACATTGAAATCTATGACACCTCCTTGCGGCGTCATCTCCTCATTCAATTCGAGGTTCCAGTCGTCCTAGAAGGCAAAGATCAGCCTCTGTCTTGACATTTTTCTGCAGACGACAGGAAAAATGTCAGTGGGCTGAAGCTTGGCATGAACAAGAACAAAACAAAATATTTATTAAAGTAAGTTTTAGTTTGTTTTGGTGAAGAGAATTATTCATTTTATGTGTGAGTTTCATTTAATTAAGTAGGGTATTTAAACTCAAAAGTAGAAAAGAGAACGTGTGAAGTTCAAAAAAAAAAATTTCTCAAAATTTTCATTATAATGAGGTTAATTACAAAATTTAGACTCGATCACAGACATTTAGCCACATAGATAACCCTAAAATAATCAAAGTTTCAAAGTTTCAAAGAAAGCAGAGGTAAGCGGCATTGAGCAGCATCAGGTTGCGTAATAGGTTTTCAGGTATCGTCCATTTAATGGTAACATGGGTCTTTCACCATGAAAGTCCACTAACTGGTAGGCTCCTCCTGTATAAACCTTCTCAATGACAAATGGTCCCTCCCAAGTTGGCTCAAATTTTTCACCTATTTTGCAGCATGCAAGAATAAGTCTTTTGAGCACAAGTATGAGATCACCAACTTTGAATGTCCTTGGGCGGACTAATTTGTCATGGGTTTGTACCATCTTCGCCTGGTAGAGCTCTAAATGTTGTTGGGCTTCTAGTCATTTTCCCTCGAGACTCTCCATTTCTTCAATTCTAAGTTTTACACTTTCTTCCTTTGTGAGTTGGTTGGCAACGACGACTCTGAGATATGGTGTCTGGATTTCTAGCGGTAGCACGGCCTCGGCCCCATACACGAGTGCATAGGGGTACACCAAGTGGGAGTCCTAGAAGTCATCCGATAGGCCCACAAGGCTTCTAATAGTTTGTTATGTCAATCCCTTTTATTTTCATCCAGTTTTTTCTTCAAAATCTGTACCAGTGTCATATTGAAAACTTCAGCCACACCATTTACTCTGGGATAGTAAATTGTAGAGTATCTCCAATCTATCCCATATCTTTTGATAAAATTGTTGATCTTTGTACTTTTGAAAGTTATCCCATTGTCAGAGATTATTCTTCGTGGAACTCCAAAATGGTAGACGATTTGGCTTTTGAAAAATTGAAGGTTGTGCTGTTTCGTAACCTCACGTAACAGTATTGCCTCTACCCATTTGTAAAAGTAATCTGTAGTGGCAAGTATAAACCTGTGTCCTCTGGAAGATGGAGGATCTATCAGACCTATTTGTCCGTGCCCCAACACTCGAATGGCCACGAAGCAACGATTAGGTGCAGCACATTCGGAGGCTGGTGTAAGACCTCCCCATGCACTTGGCATTGATGACATCTTCTGGCTGTATCCATGCAATTGAGCATCATTGTTGGCCAATAATACCTGAGTCTTTTGATCTTCATTTTCATTTTTGGCCCTGATTGGTGAGCACTGCACAATCCGGCATGTACTTCTTTGACAATATTCTGTGCTTCGGCTCTGCTCAAACACCGTAGCCACATCTGATCGAATGATCTTCTGTAGAGAACATTTCCTACCAGGGCGTAAGACATAGCCCTCCTTGTGATGTGGTGCACCTCAGACTTGTCTTCTAGCCGCTTTCTAGCATGCAAATACTCTATTAATGGCTTGCGTCAATCTTTGTTGATGTCTGCAACTATATTTATTTTTTTCTTTTTTTCCAAGCTTGTGTAGAGTTTCGAAGTCGATCCTAGACAAGACTCGTCTTCCTTGCACTATGACTTCAATGAAATCCTCCGGGGGACACACCATTTCCTTAGCAATTTTTGCTAGAGCGTCGGCATGGGCATTTTCTCCCCTAGGAATCCGGTAGACAGTCACATCGAGGATCTGCTCCAGGAGCCTCATTGTGTATCGATGGTATTCTGCTAATCTTGGTTTCAAAATTTTGTATTGTTCGGCGACCTGCTGGATGACAAGTTGAGAGTCACCATAGATGGCAATGCTTGTTATATCCATTGAGATTGCTAATTCCAATCTGGTGATTAAAGCTTCATATTATGCTTCATTGTTGGTGCACGGCTTTGTCAGCTGGTATGAGAACCTCAACATACCCTTTTCTGGTGTGATAAAGATTAAACCAATCCCTGCTTTGTCTAGTATAATTGTGTCTGATCCTTTGTCTTTCCTTGCTAACAAAGCACCATCGAAGTACATTTCTCAGTGCTGCGCACTGGAAAATTCCATTTGCAGTATTTGCTCGTCTAGTAACTCGTCGTTGAAAGAGGACCCAGCTGGCAGTGGGTGTGCAGTGAGAAAGTCTGCTAGTATATGTCCTTTGATAGCACGAAGGGGAACAAAAGTTATATCAAATTGCAATAAGATCATTGACCATCTTGTTAAACGTCCGGAGAGCATTGGTCGGGTCATCAGATATTGCAATGGATTAACTTTCGAGATTAGGGTAATCTTATGAGAAATCATGTAATGTCTAAGCTTTTGAGCAGCGAAAATTAACGCCAGACAATGCTTCTCATAAGGTGGATGCCTTATCTCCGTCGGTATTAGACGACGACTCAAGTAGTAAAGTGCATTCTCTTTGCCCTCATCATTGATTTGGGCTAAGAGGGCTCCGAGAGAGTCATCCAAAGCCGCAGTATAAAGTATCAATGGTTTCCCTGGGATAGGGGCTACCAAAACAGGAGGTGTCATTAAATATTGTTTAACGTCCTCAAACCTGCTGGCATTTCTCTTCCCAAATAAATTTGGCATCCTTTTTAATTAATGCCGAGAAAGGCTGACCACTGGCATTTCTCTTCCCAAATAAATTTGGCGTCCTTTTTAATTAATGTCGAGAAAGGCTGACGCTACCTCAGAGATTAGAAATAAAACTTCTCATATATGCCAACTTCCGCTGGAAGGAACGTAGTTGTTTCAAGGTTTTAGGGAGGGCATTTCCAAGATAGCTTTAATCTTATCCGGGTCAATCTCTATTCCCCGATGACGGACAACGAATCCCAAAAATTTTCCAAAGGTAACTCCAAAAGCGCACTTTAAGGGATTCATTTTAAGGTCATATCATTGTAACCGTTCAAACACGATCCTCAAATTGTACAAATAGTCTATTTTCATTTAATTTTGATGACCAAATCATCCATGTAGTATTCTACTTAATTTTGAATGAGGTCATCAAAAATCTTCATCATTGCACGCTGATATGTTGCTCCGGCGTTCTTTAGGCCGAACGGCATCACTGTGTAGCAAAAATTCCAATCGGTGTTCTGAAAGTTGTAAGTATTGTATCCTCGGGAGCCATCTTGATTTGATTGTATCCCAATGATCTGTCCATGAAGGAGAAAATTTTAGGTGTTGAAGCAATATCCACCATCATCTCTGGTATAGGTAGTGGAAACTCGTCTTTTGGACATGCCTTGTTCAATCTAAAGTTGACACAAACGCGGATCTGTCCATTTTTCTTTTTAACAGGTACGATGTTCGCCAACCACGTGGGGTACTGCTCCTATTTAACAAAGTTGGCATCTATCAACTTCTTCACTTTGACAATGACTTGTTGTTCTATTTTAAGGTGCATTCTCCTTGGAGCTTGTTTAACTGGGGTTATATTCTTGTCCACCCCAATTTTATGGACTGCAAACTCTGCTCACAGTCCTGGCATTTCATCGTAGCTCCATGCAAAGCAATCTTTTAATTCTATTAATAGTTTGACCAATTCTGTAGATTATTCATCATCAATCAGAGAACTTGTAAATGTAGGTCGGGGTCGTTCTTCAGTCCCGAGGTTAATCTCTTTCAATTCATCGATCGTAGATTTAATTTCCTCCTCAAATTCTGGCAGAGCATCTTCTATTGGTTGATCAGTAGAGTCATTCTTTACGTTGAGGCAATCCTCTTCTGACTCACTAGTAACAACCATGAAAAATTCAGAATCATCGATTGGTCCGACTGTACTAAATCCGAGACCTTATTTTGAACTGGGAGTTCGACTTTTAGCATTCCATAGTTTTTCAAAAAGTTGAAATTTATCTTTTGGCATTTTTTTTGGTAAGTTTCCTTATTGAATTAACTTTTTAACACAAGGCGAGAAGTAACCAAAAGGCAATTCCATTAATTCATTAGAATCAACATCCAAAAATTAACTTCTGAACACAAGGTGAGAAGTAACCAAAAGGCAATTTCATTAATTCATTAGAATCAACATCCAAATTTACATGTTTTTTCAGTAGAGGTAGAAGCACAATAAAATTTGATTGGCTTTGAACCAACACTACGGACTTCCTTGACCTCTAAACTCTCGAATTTTTTAGGGAGGATCGGAGTAAGGGTCATAGCATTCACATAGTGGTTTATCCGATCATACATTGATTCATATTCATTCCTCTCTGTATCTTCTAGGGATATCTCGTACTGAGGCTTCTTCTGCTTTGTCATCATTATTTCATCTTCAGAACTGTCTTCATCACCAATGTTGATAGTTGGCCTAGTCCGTTAAATAATTAAATTGATCTTTCCTCGTCCACGTCCCCAGCCTTGACCTCGGGTGCTTGAACTAGAAGAACCTTCACCAACTCGTTGTAAGGGAGTGGTAGAAGGTTATTTAAGCGGAGTTGTTTGGCTTCCTCTTTGTGATTCTTCTGAATCTTCATTTTTATTTGTCAAAATCTCGCGCAAGAAGACTGTCTTCTTTGGAGGTGCATAGTAGGCAGCATCTTCATGGATACCAACTTCATGCACTGAAAATGGTTGTAGGTCTCCCTTGATGCAATTTTCTTGACCATCTTTACGGTAGTTGATGCACTGGTGTAGAGATGATGGAACCATGTTGTGCTCATGAATCCATGGTCGACCCAATAGAGCGTTAAAAGAAGTTTCGGCGTTGATGATATGAAATTTAGCAGTTGTTACGAGTTCTCCAACCTTCATAAGTAATGTAATTGATCTGAGGGCACTTTCTCCCTTTTGGTTAAATCCTTTTAACATCATCTTATCGGCTGTAAGCTCTTGAGCTTCAATATCTAAATAGGCCAATGTCTGTAGGCTCATCAAGTTAAGAGATGCTCCAGGATCCACTAAAACTCTAGATAATACAAATCTACCAATGTTGACGGAGATGTAGAGCGGACGGTTGTGGTCGGCGGTACCGAGCAACAAGTCTTCATCTGTGAAGGTTACCCCTGACTTTTCTCTCAACGAGTAAACTTCATCTGAGGATGTGCTAGCAAATTGAGCTAAGCAAATTTCTAGATCAAGCAAAGCTGTAACCAGAGATTCTCTCATCTTCTTTGATAGGATCAGAGCGTCGTGGATGCTTAGTCAGGCAGGCCAACTTCCTAAGATGAGCTAACACATTGTAGTTTACTTTGTATGATCCTCCAATTTTATCTTGATCATGTGGTTCTTCCATTGGTGGAGGTGGGGGTATCTCTTCTAAGTCATTATCTGTTTTCCTTTGTCTGTTGGAGTTGTTCTTGGTGGTAACACTTTTCCGCTCCTTAAGTTGACTTCTATGACTTCTTCTTCTTGAGATATCATTGTTGAATCTTTTGGTGTCTTTTCCTCTCTGTCAGAAAGATCTAAGTTGATGGCAAGTGGAGTACCATGATGCTCGAGAAATGGCTCCTTGTTATCGGTACTGTCGTAAGCGGTATTATTGATGTCTTCTTCGAACTTGACAATGAGTTCATCGGACTCGAGTACGATTTGAGGATCATTTTGGGGATCAAGATCGCAGCTAGATCGGTCATAATCAGTTATGTTATCACCAGAAATAGTCAAAACGTAGCCGAAATCACAATCATTATATTCATAAGACCCCGGAGGGAAAAATAGTCAAAATGTAGCCGAAATCACAACCATTATATTCATAAGACCCCGGAGGGACAAAAATTATTACCAGAAATAGTCAAAAAATATCCGAAATCACAACCATTATATTCATAAGACCCCGGAGGGACAAAAAGATAATCATACAAGCCTAAATCACAACCATTATATTCATAAGACCCCGGAGGGACAAAAAGATAATCATACAAAGTCAAGGGCTAGAGGACTTTCTTCCCCAAATCTGAGACAACCAGCCTAGTAGAGGCAGCCCCTATCCTACCCCCCGTACTATCAATCTTTGCAGTGATGCTTTTTTTTTCTTGTTCTTTGTCCTTGACGATGGCTGATCTCCTGGTTAAACCTTCATCTCGGGCTCGGTATGTTGAGAACTCTGAATGGAGGCTCATTTTGATGCAGACTGTATCTTGTTCAGTATCTTCTTGGATGATCTGCTCCAGAGCTCCTTCCATTCTTCTTCGGTATTTGTAGAAGCTTATTTTGATGAATCCTGTATTTGATTAAGGACCCTCTTGAGTTCATATTGTACTCCATCCATCTATTTTGGCATACGGATCAATTGGGGAGATTGGCTCGGCCGAAATCATGTTTATGGAACCTTTTTTAGGTTCTTTTAAATATTCTTTCGGGATTGTAATGTTCTCTTCCTTAAGGTTCTTCTCAAGCCAGTCTTTAAAGATGAAGCATCTTTCTATAGTGTGCCTAAGCAACTGGTGATATGGGTAATAATTTGGTTCATTCTTCTTATCCACCTCTTCGGGCTTCTTTGGATCTGGTAGTTTGAATTCTGGCTTCTTCATCAGGCTTTTGACTATTTTAGGTATGGCTTCATCCTTGAAAGAATGCACAACTTTTTGTCGCTCTAACAGAGATATTCTTTTACCCACTATTCGAGGTGATCCTTCCTGAGGAGGCCGTTGGTTGGATTGACTGCTCTGTTTCTGAGAGTACTGTCACGAAGATTGGCAATGTTCTTCTGCATATATCTTTACCGGATGCTTTCCTTTGTCGACAGTCGCGACTACTCCTGATTTATTTTCGAACACTCTGGTCACCTTAGCCTTTTCATGTGGCTCCATATGCTTCATTTCTTCTTGAAGACTACTGGCTTTATTAAGTAGCTTCTCAAAGGATTTGATGGTGAGTCCCTTAAGCATGAAAGCTACTGGCCCATGAATGCTTTCAGGAGGAATACCAATCGCTTGATGTTCCTGTAGCTGAGGTTCACATTTCATGCTAAGGTTTCTCCACCTAAAAATGTAATCAACCAAAGTTTCGCTGGGCTTTTTCTTCTCAATCATGAGTTCTCCAATAGACACATGATGTTGCGCCCCGACAAATATGTTCACAAATAACTATTCCAACTCAGAAAATGTTTTAACTAACATGTTGGGCAAGTCAGCATACCAGTTGAAAGCAATCCCTGACAAGCTGCTGACGAATTACTGGTATAGTGCTTCATTATTCCTCATGTTGCCACAACTGGCTCGGAAATGCGCTATGTTTTGTTTGGGATTTCGAGTCCCGTCGAATATCTTGAAGTTTGAGGCCACAAAACCCTTGGGGAAAGGTACGGCATCGAACTCCTCTGGGTAAGGTCAACCCTTTAAAATTGATGCACCGCCCTTTGGATTGGGCTAAGGCGTCCCGCACTTGTTCAACCATTTGCTTGAATTCCTTTTCTGGCATGACACCTGATGGAGAATCTTTCCTTCGTTGTTCATCTTTGTCTGTTGAAGTAGCTTCTCTTCTTTCATTTGTGATGTGTATGATTTCTGGCTGATTAATCTCTGGAGAAGCCAATCTCGGTGCTTCTGATTACCCTTGAATGGTGGCCATGGTGGTCATAACTGCAGTCATCTCTTCTATTCTTTTCTCCAGTAGACTGACTTGCTCATCCCTTAGGAGGATAACCATACGTAGCTCATCTGCGGCGTTCTCTTTGGTGTGAGGTTGAGCCTCGCGCGCAGATGTGGTAGCTCTAGTTTTGATCACATGGACATCCATACGTTCTCTTCCGTGTAAGGTTGAGCCTCGCGCGCAGATGTGGTAGCTCTGGTTTCGATCACATGGACATCCATGAAATCCTCCTCCAGGTAATCATTGTAATCAAAATCTTCATTGTCGACAGAAACTTCGTGCTCTCGAGCTAACTCGAAAATCTCAATCCTGAGTTTCTCAACTTTCTCTTCAATCATTGATTCTTTGATTGCTTTAAGATCTGGAGGACCTTGGTGGATATCCTCTACTTGTTCCTCCATCTCGCTGGCTATTGTCACGACGATGTTAGATATCTCAGGCACTGGTTTTACTTCCTGTCTTGCAGACTCACTGAACTGTATCAGTGCAGCAACCTTGGGTACCCATACCCTCTTCTTTTTCGATGATGATGTCTCAGGATGGAGCTTCTTAGTAGAAACATAGGTATGTCGAGGGAAGGTATGCTCCCCGTGGTGTAGACCGGCTACAGTGTCAGGTAATCGCTTTGCCTTTATCTCTGGGATTGCAGGAATGACGGGTAAGATCTTCAGACTCAATCTTGACTTAACCGGTCGACAGCCCGTGGTTCTGGTGGCAGTATGATCAGCAGTAATAACTGCAGTATCAACTCTGTTCCCTAAGCGGAGCCAAACGAGGATGCGAGTAGGTGGCACTCCAGTTGTCTTACAGGATTGTCTGGCTGATTTGACACCCTTCAAAATTTCCTTCTTCATGCGAGAGGAAATTGCATCTCCCACTCATTTAAATAACTTTCTAACTGAACATCCTTCTTTGGTAGCAAGCCTTCTGAAAACTGCGCTAAGTCGAGTTATAGGAGTGAACTTCTTTTCCTCCTCACTGTGTCCATGAAGTGATGGTAATGTGGCAGCGATCTTCCGGATACTCTCATATCCATCAGTATTTGTCAGAGGATGGAATCTACTCCCTCGTAGGAGTGGATAAAATTCCGGTAGCACTTCTTCATCTTGATGAGGTTCCTCCTCAATGGGTGTCTCCTTGAGAGCCTGGGCTTTAATGGCCCTCCAAACTCTTCTATTGCGGTTCCTCTTTTGAGTTCGGGTCAGTGGTACAGTCCTTGAGCATGACCCGATTTTAAACCCGGGTGGCGGGACAGTTAATCCTTCAGTCGGATCTTCAACAATCATCACATCCTCCCCTGCTTATAAATAATTTTATAGATTCTAATCCTAAAGATAAGATTATCCCCGATATATTGGTTCTCGAGCACTAACACCAGACATCACCATATCCCAATAATTAAGCACCTCTAGCAGTTATANTCTACTAAAGAGGAAAAACTAAACCTCAACCAAACGTGAGGTCAACAAACGGACCCCCAATAGGTGTGGTGCGTTGGGCAAGCACACCGCATGTATTGGCGTTGACCGATGAGATCAACAAAAACCAATACAAACTTCTAAGTCAACAGACCCAGAAGTACGCGCAGAGTTGTGTGTGTGATTTGTTTATGCTGGGGAATTAGCAGGTGATCATCTGGTTGAAATCAAGGGGTAGGGACTCTGGCTGGGGATCGGAGAGTGAATTTTGAGTTATGAAATTTCAAAAATTTACATAGGATGGGAGTCAGTATGTAAGTGCTGATCCCGAGGTGGGAATTAAAATTTAGATATCAATTCAAAAAGAGAGAGAGAGTTGGAATATAAGGACTGACCTCGAATGTAATGAATCAGAAATATAGGGTTGATTCAAAAATGAGAAATGAAATGTAGGTCAATTCTCAAAAGAGTGTTAGAATGTAAGGACTGATCTTGAATGTAATGAATCAGAAATATGAAAATGAGAATTGAAATGTATATCAATTCTCAAAAGGGAGTGTNCTTCTAATGGTGAGGGTTCCTTGTCTAGTTTTTGAAGAATAGTCAATAGGAAAGTCCTATGGCTAGGCCTTAGGCTACTAAAGGGGAAAAACTAAACCTCAACCAAAAGTGAGGTCAACATAAAGACAAAAAGCTTGGGTTTAGGGTTGTGAGTGAATGTGGGTGAAAATAAGTGTAAGTGGGTGAACTAGCTTCAAACTAACACCCAGGGTCAACCCTAAGGCCAAACAGTCCTATGGGGACTTTCCTTGAGCTCCCTCATATTGACCCCACCTACCAAGTGTAGAGGTCAGGACCAATATGTGAAACTTCAAGTTGATCAGAGAAGAGTTTAGAATTTCTAATGGTGAGGGTTNAGTTCCTTGTCTAGTTTTCTAAGAATATTCAATATGAAAGTCCTATGGCTAGACCTTAGGCTACTAAGTAGGAAAAACTAAACCTCAACCAGAAGTGAGGTCAACAAACGGACCCCCAATAGGTGTGGTGTGCTGGACAAGCACACCGCGATTATTGGCGTTGACCAACGAGATCAACAAAAACCAATACAAACTCCTAAGTTGACAGACCAGGAAGTATGTGTAGTGTTGTGTGTGTGATTTGTTTTTATTGGGGAAGTAGCAGATGATCGTCTGATTAAAATCAAAGTGTAGGGACTCTCGCTGGGGATCAGAGAGTGAATTTTGAGTTATAAAATTTCAGGTATTTATAAAGGATGGGAATTTGTATATAAGTGCTGACCATAAGGTGGGAATTAAAATTTGGGTATCAATCCAAAAATAAGAATCAAATGCCATAATCCATTTAAGAAGGTCATGAAACTAATTTCAAAAGATTAGAATGGGATTGTGTGGGAGGACCCAATCGAGATGGAAAACACAGAGGCTCACATGCAGCTCCAAAGGGTAACAACAGCGTAGAAGACAATGACCATTAAAGATACGTCACCAGAAAGAAAGGGCTGTACCAGTTAGAGTTACCACTGGGGAGTTATATTTAAACTGACATTTGATAGGGAGAATATATATGTCAGGTTAGGAAGGAAAGCACTGGGACTCACATCCAACCCAAGCGATGACAATGAAAATATCTGCTACATTGAGGAGGAAAGCATTGGGACTCACATCCAACTCAAAAGGTAACACAAAAATATGTGTGTGTCACGTTATGAATGAAAGCACTAGGACTCACAACCAACCCAAGTGGTGACAAGAGAATATATGTGCTACATTGAGAAGGAAAGCACTAGGACTCATATCCAACTCAAGAGGTAATAGAAAATATATGTGTCACGTTAGGAAAGAAAGCACCAGGACTCACATTCAACCCAAATAGTGACCAAGAAATATATGTGTTACATTAAGAAGGAAAGAATCAGGACTCATATCCAACTCAAGAGGTAACAAGAAAATATATGCATCATGTTAGGAAGGAAATCACCAGGACTCACATCCAACCCAAACGGTGATAAGGAAATATATTTGTTACATTGAGAAGGAAAACACTAGGACCCATATCCAACTCAAGAGTTAACAATAAAATATATGTGTGTCATGTTAGGAAGGAAAGTACTAGGACTCACATCCAACCCAAGCTTTGATAAGGGAATATATGTGTTACATTGAGAAGGAAAACACCAGGACTCATATTAAACTCATGAGGTAACAAGAAAATATATGTGTCACTTTAGGAAGGAAAGCACTAGGATTCATATCCAACCCAAGCGGTTACAAGAGAATATATGTGCTACATTGAGAAGGAAAGCACTACGACTCATATCCAACTCAAGAGGTAACAAGAAAATATGTGTCCGTCTTGTTAGGAAGGAAAGCATGAGGACTCACATCCAACCCAAGCATTGACAAGAGAATATATGTACTACATTGAGAAGGAAAGCACTAGGACTCTTATCCAACTCAAGAGGTAACAAGAAAATACATGCATCACGTTAGGAAGGAAAGCATCAGGACTCACATCAAACCCAAACAGTGATAAGGAAATATATTTGTTACATTGGGAAAGAAAGCACCATGACTCATATCCAACTCAAGAGGTAACAAGAAAATATATGTGTGTTGTGTTAGGAAGGAAAGCACTAGGACTCACATCCAACCCAAGCAATGACAAGGTAATTTCCAAAGAAAGCACCATGACTCACATATGTGTTACAATGAGAAGGAAAGCACTAGGACTCATTTCCAAATCAAGAAGTAACAAGAAAATATATGTGTCACAATAGGAAGGAAAGCACCAGGACTCACATCCAACTCAAAATGTGACAAGAAAATATATGTGTTACATTGAGAAGGAAAGCACCAGGACTCATATACAACTCAAGAAGTAACAAGAAAATATACATGTCACGTTTGGAAGGAAAGCACCAGGACTCACATCCAACACAAATGGTAACAAGGAAATATATGCATTTCTTTGAGGAGGAAAGCACCAGGACTCATATCCAACTCAAGATGTAATAAGAAAATATATGTGTGTCACGTTAGGAAGGAAAGCACTAGGACTCACATCCAACCCAAGGGGTGATAAGGGAATATATGTGTTACATTGAAAAGGAAAGCACCAGGACTCATATCCAACTCAAGAGGTAATAAGAAAATATATGTGTGTCACTTTAGGAAGGAAAGCACTAGGACTCACATCTAACCCAAGAGGTGATAAGGGAATATATGTGTTACATTGAGAAGGAAAGCACCAGGACTCATATCCAACTCAAGAGGTTACAAGAAAATATATGTGTCACGTTTGGAAGGAAAGCACTAGGACTCACATCCAACCCGAATGGTGATAAGGAAATACATGTGCTTATGCAAAAAATATACATATTCACACGTGGGAATTTGTGGCGAATATCTGAATATTATATGAAAATATGTGAAGGAATCAAAATTTAGGTACTGATTTGGAAATGAGAATTGAAATTTAGTTATCATTTTTGAAAAGAGAGTTGGAAGTCAGGGACTGACCTCACAGATTATGAATAGGATGCCATGTTCCATTAAAGGGGTTCTTATACCAATCTCGAAGATGGGGAGTAAAAATTTGGGTACTGACTCCAAGTCATATGAAAACAGTGTAGAGAGTTTGTGATGTTGAATTTGTAGAAATGTGTCTTGTGAAATGGTTCATTTTGTTGGAGAAGATTTCTAGAGGTTTGTGGGGTTTTGTGCATAATGTGAAATTCCACGGGGATTTGAAGAGAGTTAATGCAGATAAATATGGTTGTGTTGCGCGCACAAAGAGTATGAAACTTCAAAAATGAGGGAATCCACTCAACACATTCATTTTCTTTTAGATGTTTCTATTACATTTAATTTTTCAAAATATTTCTTTAAAATTTTAATTTTAATTCCTTGATTTTCAAAAGAAATTTTTTTTGTTGTTTTTTCATATGTGATTATTTTTATTTGAATTTTATTTATTGTTAAAGGTTTCTTGTTTCGTTCTTCGTTCATTGAAATTCTCCAAAATAAGATGTTACTTTTACAACTATTTGGAATGCAGGTAGAAGGAAAAAAAGAACAATTAGGCTCTACCTCGCAGCTGGTAGGGGAATCTCCACAGAGCCTCTAGACTCACTAGGGCCGACGATGTTAATTTCTTTCCCAAATAAGATGTTACTCTTACTCATGAATGAGACCGTACAAAAAGGCCTCACGAAGTCATGGTGATCGATGTGTGGAGTGATGCAATCATCCTTGTCATAGATGTTGATAACATAACTATTTGGAATGCAGGTAGAAGGCAGAATACTCCATCTGACCATTCTTTTGATCATCCACTTTATCATTGGTGGTAGTGGATTTACTTGACCATGTTTGAGGATCTCAGGCGGATTCCCCTGTCTTTCATTTGTGAAGTTGTAGCAGCAACCAAACTGGATAGTAATCCTCCCTTTTCCTCGCATCCATTTCCTTAGCACAGAATAGGTGCTTTCCATAAGTAAACCTGCTCGACTTTTGTCCCTTAGGTCAAAAATGGAATCAAGAATACTTTGTTCGTCAGTCTCTGAGAAGACTCTAGTATGTCTTTCTAATCTCTCCAGTATGTTGATGAATTTTCCCTGGACTTCTTCATAGAATTCAAATTCTCTTTTATTAACTTTGCTTTTCTTGTAGTACTCCATTGTACTAGGAGTCGGTAGCTGTCGCGGTCGTTCCTCCCTCCAAACATTGAGAGGAACACAAACTGGCGCTAGCTGATCTAGAACACGAGACTCGGCATCTAGCGGGATGTACGACTCTGGGCTCCAAGGTATATACTGATATGTCCCCAGTGGGACATATGGCTCATCCATCATAAAATCTGAAGTCTGAGACTCATCGGTGTTGGAGGTATACTCTTCCAATGTGATGAAGCGTTGTAAATGTAGAACATTGCAATCTACAAATGCCCCTGTGGCTGATGTCCCTGCAAGTATCTCAGCATTGCACGTTGGGCAACCCTTGCATAAAACATCTAAAGCTGAAGGTGTCTCTAGCTCTACCATGAACCCAGGTTCTTCATCTATGGTGGGTAGGCTAACAGAAGTTTCTTTCATGTCTGGATCATAAATATGCCCCTCAAGAATAGGGGTGAGTAAGTTGTTTGTTTCTTTCTGATGTCTACATTCTTCTCATAGAAAGCCCTCTTCTTCTTGCTGCTGGCGTTCCTGCGTTGCGTCATGCGAAGCGATGGACCTGGCAGTCATTTGTTATTGGCAGCTACTAAGCCCCCGGCTGGTGTGGCTACCATTGAGGGCAGACGACTGGGCCCTTCCATCAGATATTGCTCTATTATTGCGTTCCTACCTTTGTGTGATGCATTATCTTTGGTTGTCACCCTCATCAGTGAAGGCAATCCCTCTGTCTCTCTGCAGCTGACAACATTCATGAGGGTACCTTCGTAGTCCATGTCAACCTGGTTAAAGTCCATGTTGAAGTCTATGGTACTGCCTTGGGGCGTCATCTCCTCATTTAGTGTGAGGGTCCATCCATCATTGAAAGAAAAGATCAGCATCTATCCCGACATATTTTTTGCAGACGATAGGAAAAACGTCAGTGGGCCAAAACCTGGCATGAGTAAGTACAAAACAAAGTACTTATTAAAGTGAATTTTGGCTTATTTTAGTGAAACAAATTGTTTGCTTACAAATGAATTTTCTAAAAATTTATGTGGAACATTATACTCAAAAGTGGAAATGAAAAAAATTTGAAGTTTAAAATTTTTATTTTATTTAGGTTATATACAAAATTTGGACCCGGTCATAGACATTTGGCCACATAGATAACCCCAAAACAATAAAAGTTTCAAATTTTCAAAGCAAGCAGAGCCAAGCATCATCAGGCTTCGTAATAGGTTTTCAGATATAGTCCATTTATTGGTAACATGGGTCTTTCACCCTGGAAGTCCAATAACTGGTAGGCTCCTCCTATGTAGACCTTTTTAACAATAAATTGTCCATCCCAAGTTGGCTCGAATTTTTGACATATTTTGCGGCGTGCAAGAATAGGCCTTTTGAGCACAAGTACAAGATCACCAACTTTGAATGTCTTTTGGCAGATCAAGTTTTCATGGGCTTGTACCATCTTTGCTTGGTAAAGCTCCAAATGTTGTTGTACTTCTATTCGTTTTCCCATGAGACTCTCAAGTTCTTCAAGTCTGTGTTTTGCACTTTCTCTTGTTGCGAGTTGGTTAGCAACACTAACTATAAGAGACGGTGTATGTAGTTCTAGTGGTAGCACGGCGTCGGACCCGTACACAAGCATATATGGTGTAAACTGAGTGGGACTCCTAAAATTCATCTAATAGGCCCATAGGGCTTCTAATAGTTTGTTGTGTCAATCCCTTTTGTTTTCATCCAGTGTTTTCTTTAAATTTTGTACAAGTGTTTTGTTGAAGGCTACAGCTAGACCATTTGCTCTGAAGAGTAAATCACAGAGTATCTCCAATCTATCCCATGTCTTTTGACAAAATTGTTGATTTTGGTGCTTATAAAAGTTGTCCCATTGTCAAAAATTATTCCTCGCGGTACTTCAAAATGTTAGAAAATTTAGCTTTTAAAAAATTGAAGGACGCGTTGTGTCGTAACCTCACATAACGGTACTGCCTCTGCCCATTTGGAGAAATAATCTGTAGTGAAAAGTATAAACCTGTGTCCTTTGGAAGATGGAGGGTAAATCAGGCCTATTATGTTCGTGCCCAGACACTCAAATGGCCACGAGGCAACAGTTGCATGTAGCATATTCGGAGGCTGGTGTAAGAAAACTCCATGCGCTTGGCATTTGTGACATTTTCTAGCTATATTCATGCAGTCGAATATCTTTGCTAGCCAATAATACCTTAGTATTTTGATCTTCATTTTCATTTTTGGCCCTAACTCGTGAACACCACACAATTCGACATGTACTTTTTTGACCATACTTTGTGCTTCATCTCTGCTCAAACACCATAGCCACATCTCGTCGAATGATCTTCTGTAGAGAATGTTTTCCACCAGGGCGGAAGACATGACCCTTCTTTTGAAGTGATGTGCTTTAGACTTGTCTTCTAGCAGCTTTTCAGTATGCAAATATTCTATTAATAGCTCACTCCAATCTTCATTATTGTCTGCAACTGTATTTATTGCGTCTTCTTTTCCAAGCTTGTGTAGAGTTTCGAGATCGATCTGAGACAAGAATTGTTTTCCTTGCACTGTGATTTCAATGGATACCTCCGGGGGACATGCCATTTTCTTAGCAGGTTTTGCTAGAGCGTTTCCATGGGCAGTATCTCCCAAAGGAATCCAGTAGAAAGTCATATCAAGAATCTGCTTTAGGAGCTTCATCATGTACTGATGGTATTCTACTAATCTTGGTTTCAAAATTTTGTATTCTCCAGCGATTTGCTGGATGACGAGTTGAGAGTAGCCATAAATGTCAATGTTTCTTATATCCATTGAGATTGTCTTTCCCAATCCAGTGATTAAAGCTTCATACTCAGCTTCATTGTTGGTGCACGGCTCCATCAGGTGGTATGAGAACCTCAACATACTCTTATCAGGAGTGATAAAGATCAAATCGATACCTGCTTTGCCTGATATAATTGCGCCTGATTCTTTCTCTTTTCTGGCTAACAAAGAGTCATCAAAGTAAATCTCCCAGCATTGCGCACTTGAGAATTCCATTTATAGTATTTGCTCATTTGGTAATTCGTCGTTGAGTGAGGACCCAGCTAGCAGTGCGTGTGCAGCGAGAAAGTCTGCTAGTATCGGTCCCTTGATAGCACGGACGGGAACAAAAGTTATATCAAATTGCAATAAGATCATTCACCATCTTGCTAAACTTTTGATGAGTGTTGGTCGGGTCATCAAATATTGCAATGGATTAACTTTTGAGATTAGGGTAATCTTATGAGAAAGCATTTAATGTCTAAGCTTTTGAGCAGCAAAAATCAATGTCAGATAATGCTTCTCAATAGGTGGATAGCTTATCTCTGTCGGTATTAGGGGATGACTTAAGTAGTAGAGTGCATTTTCCTTACCCATATCATTGACTTGGGCTAAGAGGGATTCAAGAGAGTCATCTAAGGTCGCGGTATAAAGTATCAACGGTTTCCCTGGAATAGGGGCTACCAAGACAGGAGGTGTCATTAAATATTGTTCAATGTCCTCGAAAGCCCCCTGGCATTTCTCTTCCTAAATGAATTTGATATTCTTTTAATTAATGCCGAGAAAGGATGACACCTACGTGAGAGATTAGAAATAAAGCGCCTCAGATATGACAACTTCCCCTATAAGGAACGTAGTTGTTTCAAGGTTTTAAGAGGAGTCATTTCCAAGATAGCTTTAATCTTATCGGGTTCGATCTCAATTTCTGGATGATTGACAGCAAATCCCAGAACTTTCCCAAAAGTAATGTCGAAGGAGCACTTTAAGGGATTCATTTTAAGGTCATATCGTCGTAACCATTTGAACACGAACCTCAAATCATACAAATGGTCTATTTTTTGTTTACTTTTGATGAACAAATCATCTATGTAGCATTCTACTTAGTTGTGAATGAGGTCGTCAAAAATCTTTGTCATTGCACGTCGGTATGTTGCTCTGATGTTCTTTATGCCGAACAACATCACAGTGTAGCAGAAAATTTCAATCGTTGTTCTGAAGGCTGTAAGTGTTGCATCCTCCAGAGACATCTTGATTTGGTTGTATCCCGATGATCCGTCCATGAAGGAAAAAATTCATGTGTTGAAGCGATATCCACCATCATCTCTAGTATGGGTAGTGGAAATTTATCTTTTGGACATGCCTTTTTCAAATCTCTGAAGTCAACACAAACACAGATTTTTCCATTTTTCTTCTTAATAGGTACAATGTTAGCCAACCATGTGGGGTATTGCTCTTCTTTTATGAAGTTGACTTCTATTAATTTCTTTACCTCGGCGATGACTTATTGTTCTAGCTCGAGGTGCATTCTCCTGGGAGCTTGTTTTACTGATGTTATATTCTTGTCCACCCTAAGTTTATGGATTGCAACCTCTGCTGACAGTCCTGGCATTTCATCGTAGCTCCTTGCAAAGCAATCTTTGAATTTTGTTAATAGTTTGATCGATTTTATAGATTGTTCGTCATTAAGTAGAGAACTTATAAATGTTGGTCGGGGTTGTTCTTCAGTCCCGATGTTAATCTCTTTTAATTCATCAACGGTAGATTTAATTTCCTCCTCAAATTTTGGGGGAGCATCTTCTATTAGTTGATCAGTAGAGCCATCCTCTATATCAAGGCAATCCTCTTCTGACACACAAGTAACAACCATGCAAAATTCAGAATCATCGACTGGTTCGACTGTACCAAATTTGAGACCTTCTTTTAAATTTGGAGTTTGACTTTTACCATTCCATAATTTTTCAAAAAGTTGAAATTTATCTTTTGGCATTTGTTTTTGTAAGTGTCCCTATTGAATTAACTTTTGAACATAAGGTGAGAAGTAACCAAAAGACAATTCCATTAATTCATTAGGATCATCAGCCAAATTTACATGTTTTTCAAGATCAGTAGAGGTAGAAGCACAATAAAATTTGATCAACTTTATACCATCACTATGGACTTCCTTGACCATTATACTCTTGATTTTTTCAGGGAAAATCGGAGTAAGGGTTGTAGCATTCACATAGTGGATTATCCAATCATTCATTGTTTCATAATCATTCTTCTTTGTATCTTCTAGGGATATATCGTACTGAGGTTTCTTCCATCTTATCATCATTATCTCATCTTTAGAATTGTATCTATCACCAACGTTGATGGTTGGTCTAGTTCATTCAACAAATAACTTGATCCTTCCTCGTCCACGTCCCCGGCCTCGACCTTGGGTGCGTGAACTAAAAGAACCTTTGCCAACTCGTTGTAAAAGAGTGGTGGAAGATCGCTGAAGTGGACTTGAATGATCTCCTCTTTGTAATTATTCTAAATATTCATCTTTGTTTGTGATAACTTCACGAGAGAAGACAGTCCTCTTTGGAGGTGCGTAGTAGGCAGCATCTTCATGGATACCAGCTTCATGTACTGAAAATGGTTGTAGGTCTCTTCTGTTTCTTGACCATCTTTACAGTATTTGATGCATTGGTGTAGAGATGATGAAACCATATTGTGTTTATGAATCCATGGTCGACCCATTAGAGCGTTAAAAGAGGTATCGGCGTCGATGATATGAAATTTAGCGGCTGTGACGAGTTCTCCAACCTTCATAAGTAATGTAGATGATCCAAGGGCTCTTTCTCCTTTTTGGTTGAATCATCTTAACATCCTCTTATCGGCCATAAGTTTTTGAGCTTCAATATCCACATAGGCCAATGTTTGTAGGCTCATCAAGTTAAGAGAGGCTCCAGGATCCACTAAAACTCTGGACAACACAAATCTACTAATGTTGACGGAGATGAAGAGTGGACAATTGTGGTCGGCGGTACCGAGCAGCAAGTCTTCATCTGTAAAGGTTACGCTAGGTTGTTCTTTCAATGAACAAACTTCATATGAGGACGTGCTGACCAATTGAGCTAACAAAATTTCTAGGTCAAGAAAAGCTGTAACCAGAGACTCTCTCATGTCCTTTGACTGGATCAGAGCATCGTAGATGCTTAGTCGGGCCAACAACTTCCTAAGATTAGCCAGCACATTATAGTCTACTTTGTATGATCCTTCAATTTTATTTTGATAATGTGGTTCTACCACTGGTGGAGGTGGAGGTATCTCTTCTCGGGTCATTATCTGCTTCCCTTTGTCTATTGGAGTTGTTCTTAGTGGTAGCACTTTTCCACTCCTTAAGTTAACTTCTGTGATTTTTTTCTTCTTGAGATATCATTGCTGAATCTTCCAGTATCTTTTCCTCTTCGTCTAAAAGGTCTAAGTTGATGGTAAGCGGTGTACCGTGATACTCAAGAATTGGTTCCTCGTTATCAGTGTCATTCTAAATGGTATCATTGATGTCTTCTTTGGACTTGACAACGAGTTCATCGGGCTCGAGTACGATTTAAGGATCATTTTGGGGATCGAGATCAAAGTTAGATCTGTCATAATCAGTTACGTTATCACTAGAAACAGTTAATACGTAGCCAAAATCACAATCATTATATTCAAAAGACCCCGAAGGGACAAAAAGATAATCATAAAAAGTCAAGGGCTTGAGGATTTTCTCCCTCAAATCAGAGACAACCAATCTAGTAGAGGCAGACCCTATCCTACCCCTCGTGCTATCAATCTTTGTAGTGACGCTTTTCTTCTTCTTCTTTGTCCTTAACGATGACGGTTCTCCTGACAAAACCTTCATCTCGAGCTTGGTACGTTGTGGACTCTGAATACAGGCTTGTTTTGATGCAGACTGGATCTTGTTCAGTGTTTTCTTGAATGAACTGCTCCAGACCTCATTCCATTCTTTGTTGATATTTATAGAAGCTTATTTTGATGATAACTGTATTTAATTGAGGACCCTATTGAGTTCATACCAAGTTGTACTCTATCCCTCTATTCCAGTATATGGATAAATTGGAAAGATTGGCTCGGCCAAAATCATATTTATGGAACCTTTTTCAGGTTTTTTAAAATATTCTTTCAGGATTGTTATGTTCTCTTCTCTCAATCCAGCCTTAAAAACGAAGCATTTTTCTATAGTGTGCCCAAGAAACCGGTGGTATGGGCAATAATTTGGTTCATTCTTCCTATCCACCTCTTTGGGCTTCTTTAGATCTGGTAGTTTGAATACCGGCTTCTTCATCAGACTTTTGAATATTTTAGGTATAGCTTCATATTTGAAAGAATGCATCATTTTACTTCGCTCTGACAGGGTCATTTTCTTATCCTCTGTTTGTGGTGATCCTTCTTGAGGCGGTTACTGGTTGGATTGACTACTCTGTTTCTGAGCGTACTGTGAGGAAGATTGGCGAGACTCTTCTGCATATATCTTTATCAGCTGCTTTCATTTGTCGATGGTCGCTACTACTCCTGATTTCTCTTTGAACACTCTGGTCATCTTAGCCTTTTTGTGTGGCTCCATGTGCTTGCTTTCTTCCTAAAGACTGTTGGCTTTACTGAGTAGCTTCTCAAAGGATTTGATGGTGAGTCCCTTGAGCATGAAAGCTATTGGCCCATGACTGCTCCTGAGTAAAGTTTCAATCGCATGATGTTCCTGTAGCTTAGGTTCACATTTCATGCTAAGGTTTCTCCACCTCAAAATATAGTCCACAAAAGTTTTGCAAGGCTTTTGTTTTTCCATCATGAGATCTCCAGTAGGCACATGGTGTTGTGCCCCGACAAATCATTTCGCACAAATCATCCAACTTGAAAAATGTTTTAACTGACCCGTTGGGCAAGTCAGCTTACCTGTCAAAAGCAACTCCTTACAAGCTGTTGATGATCTGCTGGAAAAGTAGAGCTTCACTATTTCTCGTGTTGCCACAGTTGGCTCAGAAATGTGCTATATGTTGTCTGGGATTTCCAGTCCCATCAAATATCTTGAAGTTTGGGGCCACAAAACCCTTGGGGAAAGGCACGACATCGATATCCTCCGGGTAAGCTCTACCCTTTAGAACCAATGCACCACCTTTAGATTGGCTTAAAGGTCCCACACTTGTTCAACCATTTACTTGAATTCTTTCTCTGGCATAACACTTGATGGAGAATCCTTTCTATGTTGCTCATCTCTATTTGCTAAAGCAACCTCACTTCTTTCATCTGCGATGTGTTGTATTTCTGGCTGATTGATCTCTGGAGAAGCCAATTGCGACACTTGTGATTGCTCCTGGATAGTTGCCATAGCAGTCATGGCTGCGGTCATCTCTCTTATTCTTCTCTCCAGTAGACTAACTTGCTCATCCCTTAGGAGGTCAACCCTTTGCAGTTAATCTACGACATTATCTTCTGTGTGAGGTTGAGCCTTGCACGCAGATGTGGTAGCTCTCGTTTCAATTACATGGACATCCATGAAATCTTCCTCTAGGTAATCACTGTAATCAAAATCTTCATCATTAATATCATTGGAAACTCTGTGTTCTCGAGTTAACTCAGAAATCTCATTCCTGAGTTTCTCAACCTTCTCTTCAATTATTGACTCCTTGATCATTTTAAGATATGGAGGACCATGATGGACATCCTCTACTTGTTCCTCCATCTCGCTGGCTATTGTTACAATGATGTCAGATATTTCAGATCCTGGTTTCATTTCCTATCCCGCGGGTTCACGGAACTGTATTGGTGCAGCGACCTTGCTTACCCATACCTTTTCTTTTTTTGACGATGATGTCTCAGGATGGAGTTCCTTAGTAGAAACATCAGTATGTTGAGGTAAAGTGTGCTCCCCGTGGTGTAGACTAGCTACAATGCCAGGTAATCATCTTTTCTTTGCCTTTGAAATTATAGGAATATCTCCTTAACGGGTGACGGGTAAAATTTTTGGACCTGGTCTCGACTTAACCGGTCGACGGCCTACTATCCTCATGGCGGTATAATCATTAGTAACTCTTGCAGTGTCAACTTTGTTCCCCATACAGAACCAAACGGGGATACGAGTTGGTGACACTCAAGTTGTCTTGTGAGACTGTCTGGCAGACTTAACGCCCTTCAAAATTTCCTTCTTCATGCAAGGGGAAATTGTATCTCCCACTCGTTTAAGTAACTTTCTAACTGAACATCCTTCTTTGGTAGCTAGCCTTCTGAAAACTGCACTAACTTAGGTGATAAGAGTGAATTTCTTTCCTTCCTCACCATGTCCATGAAGTGGTGGTAATGCGGCGGCGATTCTCCGGATACTCTCATATCCGTTAGTATCCATCAGACGATGGAATCTATTCTCTCATAGGAGTGGATAAATTTCTGGTAACACTTCCTCAACTTGATGAGGCTCCTCCTTAACGGGTGTCTTTTTAGGAGCCTGGGCTTTGTTGGCCCTACGAACTCTTCTGTTGCGGTTCCTCCTCTGAGTTTGTCTCAGTGGTACCATCCTCAAACTTGATCTGATTTCAAACACGGGTGGTGGGAAAGTTAATCCCTTAGTCATATCCTCAATAATCATTACTTATTTCCCTTTAGCAGTAGCGAGGATAGCAGGTTTGGAGGGTGCCGTGACAACAGTAGTTTTAGACTTCTTGCAGGCAGGGAAGTCTTGAAGGCAGTTTAGGCTAAATTCTGCATACGGTTCTTGAATTTCCGGTATGGCGATCATCATTACCAGAAACGGGGTTTTTCTGAGGATGACCTCAAGATTTTCAAATCCGGCTCCAAATTTCATGGTAGGAGCAAGGTTACGGGCTTTGTGGATCGTTAGCAGGTTGCAAAAAAAGGTTAGCATCGGGCAAGCTATTGCAGCAGGCTTGAAAATAAAAAGTTTTGGGGTTAGCTATATGGCCAAACACCATGTAATTTTTAGTGCAAGCACTGAAAATAGAGGTTGTTCTATAGACCGGGCGGGTCTTAATTTATGCGAATTTTAAAATTTTGTTTAAGAAAAATCAAAAGGTGTAAGACTTAATTAATGTTACAAAATTTTAAAGTGCGCGCAACACAACACGATTTGGTTTAATTTGCAAAGTAGCAAATCAAATTTGGAAGGGAGATGTGAAGTAATTTAGGACCCAGTGCGGGGCCCATTTAGTGGCAGACAATGCCCAGGCGGAACTAGTCCACCGACACACTTATTGGGGGTCCGACCTGACATGAAAATTTAAAGAGTCCTTAATGGCCTTCTGAATCCCTCTGTTTAAAGATGATTGAAGAGCTAGTCCCAAAGTCCAATGAGTTAATCATACTTTACCGAGATAGAAATGGGTAAAGTATGCAAATAGAAGAAGGGTAGATTGGCCCAAGAGGGACATGGACACATTACTGATGTGTGAAAATAATATTTCTTGATTTGTATGGAGAGAAAATCTCATCCCAGCGGAGTCTCCAGATGCTATCGGCGCTGTTTTTGGTTGGAGGAGTTTCCCGTACGAAGCTATCGATCCCCAGAATTGAAATCCTGTCGCCCACTTCGGAAGGACATTTTAATTTATATATATATTTAGTTTTAGAAAAATATGAAATCAAACTGACACCATATTTTTCATAATTTAAATGAAAGAGCATTGTACCTCAAATCCTGTATCTATCTAGAAGGATAAACACAAGACTTGAGGATGAGGCTCGATCAAATAACTAAAGAATATATTACATCAATTTGTTCTGCAAAATCGTTTTATTTGCCGACAAGCTCCCTTATTTAATATAAAGAATAAAATAGAGTTTATATTAAGCTAGGTTTGAGAAAAGCTTCCTATAAGGGCAAGCCCCTATAGATAATTACATCTTAAATGACCAAAGTCACTTAAGAAGACTCTCAATAAAATTCTGGAAATATTATCTTGAAAGAATTTCAAAGGATAGGACTTTTCAATGAGATCGGACGAAGAGGTGCGAAAAGAGATTAGATAAAATTTGAACATTTTGTTATAGAGTCTAAAGGAGGAAGAACCAGGGGATGTCATGGATCCAAAGGAGAACCTCGGTGACTTCCCAAGCTATCCAAATGTTTGGCTTCAATTTTGAGGAGAACTGTTTAAGTGTTTCATCAGGCCAATTTTATTAGTTAGGGCTTACATTTGTGTGAAACGATCACACAAATAGCCTGGAAAATGTGAGGATTTAGGTCTTGACGAACGACAACCTCGGAATCCTAAGACGAGTTAGGGCTTATATTGTATAGTGGGGTTGTACAAAAGCCTAAGGATAAGGTGAGGATTTACGTTGCATAAGCAAGAGACCTTGAAGTTCTATGGCTTTATTGTTTATATCTAACAAAGGAAGAATTGTTTAACTGGGGAAGACAGTTTTTGTTGTTGAAGATGGCCATGCTGCCCACCTTGCTAGCTCCAAGCTCCTTGCTGTAACGAGTTTGAGTTTTCTAGTGTCTCAAATTATACTGTAAAATCAGTGGCCCTATGGTTGAAGTTGTTTAAATTTTATGGGGGCATGTTAAAGTTGATTAGAGCGGCACCAGTTAGGATCCTACGATTCCCTAGTTCCAACACCACTATTTTCTATTGGATTCACTTAGTCCAAATGAACTTACTAAACTCAACTTAATGAATTACATAATTTCATTTAGACCGTGCGAAGCCTCGTTAGCAACCATAGGTAGCCTCCTTCGAAGAATTCCCCATTATCTAATAGAGACATCTTAATTTAGTTTCAATTATAGTTTTGTGTGATGTTTGTGATTAAACTTTGAGTTGTTTTATATTTTAAATTTTGTCTCGGTGAATTTTATATTGGTTGATTTTAGTTTTAGTTTTGGTTTTAGTTTTGGTTTTGTGGCTATCTTGATAGTTTTAGTTTTTATGCAGGGTGGCATCTTTGTTTAGCATGCAAATTTGCAAGTATATAAAAGTACAATATGAAAGTACAAAAAAGACAACATTATAAACTATAAAAGTGTACCTGGCGAGTCTTCTCGTTCCACCACCTGAAACTCAAAAAGCATGTTAGGACATTTTATATGAAACATGGAAGTAATTTTTTGGTGACCTACCTGACCCTAGGTCGTGTCTTGGTGGATCTTTAATAGTTTAATTAAGGATGATGTTGCCAAGAAAAATATATTAAGCTTAGTAGATCTCGGAGATATTCAACAGATCTAGAGAGAGAAGCAAGTCTGTGCTACTCTCTCACCACCTGGTGAAAAGTCTCGAGCTCATTTAAACTTATTATGTTGCTTAATAATTCATCCTATAAACACCCTAATGCTCAATGAACATTGATGTATTTATTTTCTCCCAGAGTAAGTGTAATTATCATTTGTAATTTAATTTTGAAAATTATGTGGGTGAAGACCTTCAAAGAGGCAAGTCAGTGGTATTGGAACACTTAACCAAATTTTTGCCCTACTTGGGCTTATTGAGTTTTAAAGATGTTCTAATTTTCAATGATATTTACTTTTTTAATCCTCATTTAAATGAAACTTGATTTGGCCTAAGTTACTACTAAGCCCTTAAGACCTAGGTGAGTGTCTTAGTTAGTTTTGAAAAGGTTAAGCTTTAGATTTAAATGAAACTTGATTTAGCCTAAGTCACTACTAAGCCGAAGACCTAGGTGAGTGTCTTAATTAGTTTTGAAAAGGTTAAGCTTTAGGTGATCATGACTCATATTTGAAATTCATTTGAAAATCAAAATAGGGGTATTAAATTGAAAAATTATTGGCTTCAAAAGTCATACCCCTAAGTCCTAGGTTCATTTTATTTCAATAAACTTCCAAATTTTAATAATTTAAAATTTTATTAACTTATCTTTTCAATTAAGAAAGTGATGTTGGTTTCTACCAATTAACCTCTTATGTTTCAAACATCCAAATAAACTGATTAAGATCAAAGGTTGCCCATTTCCCTCCTTGAATTAAGCCTATTTGTTAATTAAGGCTAAATTTCCAAAATTACACATTTGCCCTTAAGGTTCTAACAATTCATAATTTGTCAAATTTAATTCAAATGTGTTTGAAATTTTTATCCTACCTAATTCATGTGTAAATTAAGATATCAGAGGAGAAAATGTGATTTTTTAAAATTTAATTTAATTTATATAATTATTTTTCATGCAAAAATAGGATTTTTCAAAGAAAATTCTTATCTTGACAAAGTTAAATCCTAATCCCTTGAAATTTTTATTGGAGGTAGACCTAGACTAAAGAAGCCTTTAGACCAAATTTTATGATTTTTTGAAATTTAATTGAATATTAAGAATTATTTTAAGTTATGGGGTATATATTAGATACTAAATATTTTAAATGGAGAAAATTAAGTATTTTATTTTTGAAAAATCCTCCTGAAGTCAAAAAACTCAAGGGAAAAAATTTTATATTTTTGTGAGTTTTATTTGATTTATTGGAATTATTCTTAGTGAAAACCCATTTTTAGTCTCTAGAAATTATTTTTAAGCTTTGAAATTCAGTTTCTTTATTTAGAAAATCAGGAAAAATATCCTAATTGTTCCTAAGTGCATAGGAAGCAATTCAGAATTTTTCCATGAATTTATTATTTTTGTGATTTTTATGGATTTTTAATTATTTAAATATTTAAAATAGGTTAAAAACAAGTTTTTATTTTTAAAAAATACCCCTAATCATAGAGAACTCAAAAAAGAAGTTTTTATAATTTTGTGAGTTATATTTTGATTTTTAATAAATCATTTAATCTCCAAAGATGTTATTTATCCTTAAAAATCAACCTAAGTTACCAAATGAACTCAAAATACTTTGAAATTTTTATGGTGAGTTCTGTGAATCCTAATTAACAGTGGAGATAAAAAATCAAGTCACTTAGATGTTCATGTTACCCAAAATTACTTTTCCTTGTGTTTTAGAGTTGGTGAAGATTAAGTGTGTTTTGAATGACTTGGCTCATGAGAAATTTTCCTAAAAACTCTCTGGTCATCATAAACCTTCCAAAATTTTCTTGGATTTTTCTAAGTAACATGCTAATTTTCATGATTATTTTAAGCAAATAATGCACATAAACATTAAAAATATGGTTCTCTATCTAAGGACCTCCTCTAACTTTAGAAAAATCAAGGAATGTTCCTTAAGACAGAGGCAACAACATGCTAAAATTTCAAGCCATGATGATATAACTACATGCATGGAGAATCAAAACATCCAAATCAGTGTTTAATAAATTAAAAATAAAATATACATCACATGGACTTAAAATTATTTTTTACATTGTTCTCCTTTGTTCACTAAGCAAGAGGGTATTTTTTTTTATTTTTGTAATTTTTCTACGGCAAGATATGGATTTTAAATTCTAGGGACCATCTTATGATTTTTTAAATCCTTATTATGTTATTCAAACGCGTAGCGCCACATCAACCTACGGTGGCTCTGAAGCTCCACGCGACGCGCTCCCATTTGACAATGCCATCCACTTCAGCACTGTGTCAGCCCGTGGTTTATGTTTTGAAGGACTATCTAGCTTCATCTCGCCCATCCATCTGATATACGCGCGATTGGACGACTCCCCATCATCGTCCTCGATAGCCTAGGCTGAGAACCGTCCATCTTCTAGCCTTAAGATCTCTCTCATTTCTTATCCAAATTGGATGAATTTTTTTTAAAACACTCGTCTAGACTAGACATACACATCCATAAGGTCATCAATCCATTAAATTAACTCTAAGAAAATGGAGAATCAAAAGAGGCTCAGGAGGGGGAGAGATTTTTTACCTTTGCTCTGAGAAGTGAAGCTTCAGAGAGACTTGTCACGTTCGTTGTGATCCAAGAAGGCTAGGGATTGAGTCTCTGATCTTGTTGTAAGGCCTAGGTATGATTTCCATCACGACCGAATTTAGGTGTTGGTCTAGAGCTATGGTAGAGGCTCCATGAGAGGGGAATTTGATGGAGCTTAAGCTTCTTTCACTGTTGTGAAGGTGTGGGTGAGGTTAATTTGAGTTTTGGTGGACTGTGGAGGTGTATAAGACTCTATCCTAATTTTTGACAAGATTTTAAGCTCAAAATTGAACTCCAACAGTGGAAATTGGTGAGGGAAAACAGTTAGAATGCTCGGAGGGGATCATATGGAAGCTCTGTGGTCAGTTTGGAGAGGTTTCTCTAAGAAATTTTCAGCACACTTTCCATGGCCGTGGAAGGTGCTTTTATAAAAGTGGCTAAGGGGTGGCTGTCATGGCCAATTAGGAGGTGCATTGTGTTTCTTAGGTGGAGGGCAGAGGAGCTCTACAATTTATTTTGGTTGAGCTGGCCTCTAGGTTTGATGTGGGTGAAGTTCCATGGGTTTGGCTCTCGATTTTGAGCTTCTCCGGCGACTAGGTGACCATAGGAAACTATGTTGAGATTGTCATACCTATTTTATACAGTTTTTAATGATACTGCACTTTAAAGAAAGGTATTTTTGATGTTTTATTGCAGGAATGATGAATTAGGGTCATTGGAGCAAAAAGATGCAAAAAGGAGCAAATTTGGAGCGAAAAGGACCAAAATGTGGAGATATAAACTAGGGCGCCGACGGCGCCCTCGACGCCACCGACGACGCCCTCGACGCCGCCGACGACGCCCTCGACGCTGCCGACGACAAGTTTTTTTTGAGGCTACAGGACAAAATTCTCCAGAAGTCCGCCGAGAGCGCCCTCAAGGTCACCGACAGCGAGCTCGGCGGTTATGCCTACTCAAGCTTTGGATAAGGCCAAATTTTGAAGGGATGCTTAGGCAACTCTTGGGAAAGCTCATCCACAACTTTAAAAGACTATTTTGGCAAAAAATTGGAGAGTCTATAGAGCCTGAAAAGGGGGAAGACTCAAAATTGAAGTTTGAAACAAGTGTAGAGAGTCTAAATTGTGAGGAATTCTTCAAGAGGTTGTAAGAGAGGAGAGAAAGTGAGAGATTTCTTCCTCCTTTCTGCTTCAAAGAGGAATTCTATGTGCTGTAAAGAAAGGAAGAGATTCAGAGGAACTTCTAGGACTATTCTTGGGGAGAAATTAGAGATAAGTTATTTACTTGTTATAGTTTGTATGAATTTGATTTTATATATGAATTTTGAGTTTTGTTGTGTTTTCCCCATGAGATCTGAGTAGTTTTCTCTATCTTTCTCCTTATCTCGAGATTTGTGAAATGGTGATTTGAATTGGT